>CM060920.1:721266253-721676485 GCA_030737875.1 Allium sativum
CTTTTAAAACAAATTCAGTTTTTAAACTTTTAAAACAAATTCAGTTTTTAAACTTTTAAAACAAATTCAGTTTTTAAACTTTTAAAACAAATTCAGTTTTTAAACTTTTAAAATAAAAAAAATCAGTTTCAAACTTTAAAATAAAAATCATATAAACTTTAAAATAAAAATCATATAAACTTTAAAATAAAAATCATATAAACTTACAGTTTTTTTCTGCTTTTCTGTGCGAAGAAGGGGGAAGAGGTTCATGGTGGCGGTGGATGGCCTGAGGGGGCGCAGGGGTCGGAGGATGGTGCGGTTGGCGGTTTCAGGTGGGGGTGGTCTCGCGTCGCCGAGCAGCAGGGGGGGTTGGGTGCGGGGTCTCTGAGGAAGAGGAGGGTGAGCGCGAGAGGAGGGGAGGAGATAGGGGAGGTGGGCGGCGAACGGAGGAGGCAGGTGGTGGATCGGCGGCGTCAATCGATAGTCTTAGGGTTTTCTTCTTTTTTTTTTTCTTCCGCCGATTATTGGATCGGTAATGAACTACGGGGGGGGGGGGGGGGGGGGCTGGTTAAAAGGGAAAGAGAGATATTCTTTTTTTTTTATTATTATTATTATTTAATTATTTTAAATTTTACTTTATAAAGCAACCTTTATTTTCGACCTCAAAACGAGGCCCACCGCCTGTCGTCCATAGCGTTTTACCCCCATTCCGAACACAATGGGATATGTATCGCAAGCTGATTTGATCGTTACAATCAGTTTCCTTTGAATTTACATTTAAATCACTATATTGAATTTTAAACGTACTTTTCAATTTACCGGGGTCACATACTAACTAGAAAAATTCCAGAAAAATATTTTCTAGCTTCGTATTGTCGATACGGTCCTAACAAAACTAGTTTCGTCAAATTCTGAGACCGTTAGAAAAATGGCCAATTTCCAGTCGATTAAAATCAACTGAAACTGGTCAAACGCGTTTTCCTTTGCCACGCTCACATATCGATTCGAAAAATTATGAAATTTGGAATCTAGCAATAACTTAACATCACGGACCCAACAAAACTGGTTTCGTCGAAATCCGAGGTCGTTTGCAAAATTGCTATTTTTAAGGGCCTTATATATATAAAAATATATATAAATTCCACAGCGACTATTTCTAATTTTAAACTGGACGTATCTTATCATTCCTAAGATGAAATCTCAGTTTGCTAACTTCGTTACAAAGATATAGTTATACAGATTCAAATATTTCTTGTTTCGTTCAATTCCGACTTATATTGAATTCTGTATATTCATTTGAAATTAGAAATCGAATTTTCGAACTACCGCGCCATTTTCAATTCCTTTTTATAATTATATATAAATATTTATATTCTAACGACGACGTGTATAAATATATACGTCGAATTCTATTCAAAATAAATTTCACGTCGATATTATTTAAAATAATTTATTTTAAATATTCAAAATTCGCTAAAATTGCCAAAATAAAAATTTTAAACTGGCCCAGATTTTGCGGGTTATTACAATCTCCCCCACTTAAAACTTTTCGTCCCCGAAAAGGAACAAAGTCGAAAGTGGTTTGATTAATCAACTCTACGTTCGATCTGGTTTCCATTCTCCAACTTTTCAGTTTCTGAGAATTTCCCAAATTTCAAAAATTTGGCTAACTCCCTAAATTTTCGAAAAATTTCGCCATAACCTCCCCTGCACCGGGAGCATCGGGGAATTTCAAATAGCTTCCCCGGTCCTTCAGATCTCAAAAAGAAAAAGAAAAAGCCAAGCGGCTAGCCAATAGGCTCACAAAATCATCATCACCCAAACAAAACAGGAAATTATGTAGTAAACATGTACCTATTTGTCGGGCAAACAAATTTTATTCTTCGGCTCTAGCCTCCTTGCTATGACCTGTTCAATGATACATATGTATATGCAAGCAAACGCAACCAATTTTCGATATAATTCAATATTTGGTACAATTAGGCTAAATGGTTCAAAATTAGCAAACAATTAAACAAACCACACAAACATCAATCAATTAGTGAATTAGAGTTTCAAATTCATAATTTTGATACATATACAGAAAATCATGTTTTGGTGCCAATTTACAACAATGTGTTCTAACTATATTAGTTTTGGTTCTCACACCAGTCTAATGGAAACATATAGAAATCAGACCTTCGAAACACGAAAATAAATACTGGTGATGGCGCGCCATCATCAGAATCATGTCCGGGCGACTAGAGTGTGACTCTATATCTATCCAGTATATTAAAATTTCGAATACACGCGGATCAGACGTATACGTAAAATCTATATATACTGGATTGTCCACATCAATCTAAATAGATAATCAACTACGAATAATTGATTTAAATTTTCAAAACAAAATTTGTTTTCATTTTCAAAAATATACTCTTCACACTCGTTCTAGGATACTACTGATCCTATCTCTAACGAGTCATTCTAATTGGATATTACTAATCCAATATCTGATGAATTCTTTCGTATGGTTCTAATGTGTCTTGTTCTCTGCTTTGTAAACCAAAGCTCTGATACCACGTGTAAAGACCCGCAACTTCCCCGTAAAGGAAAGCGTCGGATAGTTCGAGAACAAACCACAACAGAACGCATACAGAAGAACGTTTCATTGTATATTACAACAATGCATCAGATTACAAGAATATACAGAGTATAAATGAATATACACAGAAATATCAGAGATTTAAATTACATTTAAATACATAGCAGCGGAAAAATAATACAATACACAACTAGAAGAGATATACGGATACAAAGCTTTCCGGATATCATTCCAGCTGTAAACCAGGATCCTGTGAATATAAATCTGCAAAACCAAAACTACTAGCTGCCCGTGTCGAAAATAAGGGCACCCAGAGTTTAGGTTAAAACAATAAACTCCAGGTCAGTCATGTGACTGGTGTGAGAACTAAAACAGTTAATCTTTATTTTAAAATTAGGTAAATCAAGGGACCACGCCGTATAACACGGAACGGGTTTCCTCCCAAGAATACCAGTGCATAAAACAAACAGCGCAATGCTAAATAAAGAAAAATGAAGCTGTTATAAGACCCAGGTCCTATCACACAATGCAACGCAAGCCGGGGGATAGGGTTTTTCCTTATAACAGCCAAAGAATGCTTGATACGTTTAAAACAAATCATTTGATACTATTATAAGTGCATAGTGTATAAACAACTTCAAATCATAAGTATCAATCATAGGCGGCATGAGCGTCCCATGCCACTATGTCGCCATATATAGGTTTACAAATAAAACCGCAAAGTCACGTATTTGGAAATTGGATTTCCATCTATGAACCGAGGCAAAAGATAGTCCTCAACCGATTCGAGACTGCCTAGCCCGAGTCTCAGGATCAGAACGCATCGACCCTTGGAGCGACAGGGCCGGTCCACACGGAGTGGATTAAAAATGCCTGAGCACTACGTTTCGCCGCCCTTTGGGGCGTAAGCGAGCCAACTAAATGACTCCATCGGTTCGAGAACGACCGATCAATCCGAGGCGCCTCGCAACAGCAACAACCACATAAGTCAAACTCGTCAGGGCGTGTAAAACCACTGACGCCACTTCTAGCTAGGAGGAAACGCAGGCCCTCCCTGAGGTCCGTCTCCCGTTTTTGGTTCATACCTGGTGTGAAACACGCGAGGTAAACGTTACACAAAGCTACGCCACAAAGGCCGTGCTTTGATCATCAACCACAAGACTTTGCTTTTCAACAGAAGCCTTGATCATTTGCATCTTAGCATGCCACACAGGCAAACCATCCTATGCAACCGATATCAGTCACACAGAATGAAATCCGATGTCAGACACACAGTCCATTTACAAGTCCGTTCTGGGTCTGAACGAAACCGGAGGCACCTAGTACCTCGCATATCCATCGATCTCCAAGTACGTCTGGACGATCACTAACTGTTTCCATCTTCTTGGGTGTACAGCCCAATCAAGATCATCAGTTATCACCCAAACGACGTGAAGACTTCCGGTCTTCGACCATCGTCTTCATCTTCGACTTATCGTCGTATCAGTTATTCAGAATGGGATAAACCCGGCCTTTCCGAATAACTCGCGTATATTTTAAATAAGTGTTACACAAACACAACATACGCCTCATTCCAATTCATCAGTCACTAACCATAAATTAATCAAGAGAATAATTCCCCAAATATTAACCCCGAAGGCCGAAACCAACATCAGATCAATATCCAGAAAACCATTCTGCTTGGCTAACCGACAGTTAGTTTCTAAATTTCACGTTCAAATCTAATTAAAGATTTAACTATCGCCTGGAGCAAAACTGGTGATACTCCATTTTCGATCTTTCAATCTAATTAAAGATTCATTAAAACTCCACTTAGTTTTAATCTTCGACTGGGTTAAAGAATCAGTGTCATTTAAAACACGGTTCACGATAAACCCAAATCACATTCCATTAATTATCGGGTTAAAGAACGAGTGTTGTTTAAAACACTGTTCACGATAAACCCAAAAATCACATTCATTAATTATCGGGTTAAAGAACGAGTGTTGTTTAAAACACTGTTCACGATAAACCCAAAAATCAATATCCATTCAATTCCAATTAAATATCATTTAATTGGTACACTTCATTAAATCTAAACAAAAAGATTTAATCTTTTCTCAACTGGGTTCAAGAACAGTGTTAGTGAAGACACCACTCACGACAAACCCAAATCACATTCGATATTCAATACAAGGCTCTGAATAGAAAATATATCGGCTTATATTCAATATCGAATTCTACGACTAACAAATGTCGTATTGGAAATAACGATATAAATATATATCTTTCAAATTTCCATAACAACACCTGTATAATCACGAATTCCAACATCGAAATATTCCGAAGACAATTTCGATTCAAATCCACTCCAATGCAATCATTGGAAACTTTGGTTATTTTCAAAACCCTTTTCAAATTCAATTTATTTATTTAAAAATAAATAGAATTATAATTCTAGTTCAAAGCTAGTTCATTTCGATAAAAACCTATTTTTATCTTTTCAAATATGGAGTTTTTCATCCCAATTCTTTCTAAATCATTTCTTATGATTTTACACAAATTATTACTATTTTTAATAATTTTATCAAGGCCCGTACAGTCGATTTCCATCAATGGCCATCGAACTGCACTTACAGCGACCTTTTTCGAATTTGATTTGGACGTAACTCCAAATCCAACCGTTAGATTTCAAATTTCTAATTTTCATTAGAAAGCTCTTTTCGATACGAACCCAACGGTTCCGGTTTTAGGAGAATCCGACGGTCGGATCTCCCGTAATGTCCATTCGAAGTCAATGGTCGAAATTCGCGAACTGCCGCGGCGCGGCGCGTTCTATTCAGGCCATTATATTATATATATAATATATATAATATATATTTCGTCGATTTCTATTCAAAACGAATTATATAAATAGTTTTAAAATCGTTTCAAAACCTATTTCAACTTCTATTTCAATTCAAAGCCAAAATTGAATTCTTCTTTATAAATTCGTTTTAAAATTCATTTCTATTCGATTCGAATTTCAATTCAATTTGAATTCATTTCAATTCGCTTTCAATTCCATTTGAATTCGTTTTCAATTCAATTCATTTCGAAATCGTTTTCAATCCATTTTGAATTCGTTTTCAATTCAATTCATTTCGAAATCGTTTTCAATTCATTTTGAATTCGTTTTCAATTCAATTCATTTCGAAATCGTTTTCAATTCATTTTGAATTCGTTTTCAATTCAATTCATTTCGAAATCGTTTTCAATTCATTTTGAATTCGTTTTCAATTCAATTCATTTCGAAATCGTTTTCAATTCATTTTGAATTCGTTTTCAATTCAATTCATTTCGAAATCGCTTTCAATCCATTTTGAATTCGTTTTCAATTCAATTCATTTCGAAATCGTTTTCAATTCATTTTGAATTCGTTTTCAATTCAATTCATTTCGAAATCGTTTTCAATTCATTTTGAATTCGTTTTCAATTCAATTCATTTCGAAATCGTTTTCAATTCATTTTGAATTCGTTTTCAATTCAATTCATTTCGAAATCGTTTTCAATTCATTTTGAATTCGTTTTCAATTCAATTCATTTCGAAATCGTTTTCAATTCATTTTGAATTCGTTTTCAATTCAATTCATTTCGAAATCGTTTTCAAAATCGATATAAATATCGTTCACGTCAAAATGGCGTCAATCTAATCAACACGGCTTCATATATTCCTTTATTTTCAAATATTCTATTTCAAATATTTCTTTTTCAAAACTGGAATGAGGCCCAATCAATTACCATATAAAATTAATTATATGGATTTTCATACAACACAAGTATATAATAGCATTGAAAATAATCAACCATCAACCAAAGTGCACTACACTGTATAAGCATCAAATATAGATATTCAACGCTTATAACAGCCTGTCAATCAATCGATCGACATATTTAATCAATCAGGATGAGTGAACTTCAAATTTCATCCTAACACCCGTGTGGGGTTTCAAACAATCAAACACATATTTTATTTGTGCAGTTAGGCGATGTGTAAAATTTATCGACCCAATCAACGTCATTCAAATAGGTGTACATAAACAAATCGTCTGGTTTGTAAATGAATATTTATTTATTCACATTCACGTTAAAAATTATATTTTTAACGATAACACATTTTATTTTAACATATGAATTTCTATTCAGTTCATTCGTTAAATAAAATGCTATTTTTATTTTTCTAACTTATTTTAGAAAATTTCGGCGGCATAACGGCACGATACTAGAAACGGGACAAGGCCTAGCCTTATCCCCGGTCTAGTGAAGGCCCACGCCATTCACACATCAATCAAATCATTTCGTTATGCAAACCACAAACTTTGGAGTAAGGGTCTAACCTAGCCTTACTCCTTCGCCTTATAACGGCGCACGTCTAATCCTAACCAATTTATCGATTCGATTTTTTTTTTCACCACAAACCACATTCAAACCAATATCGCAATCAATCACCAAACAGTCAAACAAACAAGTCCATGGTCTGTGGACGATTGTGTCGGGTGCTACTAAGCACCGTCTGCATCCTAGTATATATATATAACTAGAAATAAAATAGAAAGGTGAGAAATTCTCACTTATAGCTATCCTAGCTCCACGGCACTTCATTGATAGAAATCTTCATTGTTTTCGCATCTTCGTCAGCTTCGTCGCCCGTAGCCACTACATATGTAAAAATCGAATTTTTACTTCGCTATTCCATATATAAAAATCATATTTTTCTATCGAAGTTCAATATATAAAAATTCCATTTTTCTATCGTTATTCAATATATAAAAATTCCATTTTTCTATCGTTATTCAATATATAAAAATTCCATTTTTCTATCGAAGTTCAATATATAAAAATTCTATTTTTCTATCGAAGTTCAATATATAAAAATTCTATTTTTCTATCGAAGTTCAATATATAAAAATATAATTTTTACTTCGACTTTCAATATCTAAAAATCTGATTTTTACTTCTTAAAGTTCAAATCCTTTTTCTCTTTAGAGATTAAACCTTTTTTCTATTTAAAGTTTTTACTTTAAAACAAATTCAGTTTTTATTTTTAAAATAAATTCAGTTTTTATTTTTAAAATAAATTCAGTTTTTAAACTTAAAATAAATTCAGTTTTTAAACTTAAAATAAATTCAGTTTTTAAACTTTTAAAACAAATTCAGTTTTTAAACTTTTAAAACAAATTCAGTTTTTAAACTTTTAAAACAAATTTAGTTTTTAAACTTTTAAAACAAATTCAGTTTTTAAACTTTTAAAACAAATTCAGTTTTTAAACTTTTAAAATAAAAAAAATCAGTTTCAAACTTTAAAATAAAAATCATATAAACTTTAAAATAAAAATCATATAAACTTTAAAATAAAAATCATATAAACTTACAGTTTTTTTCTGCTTTTCTGTGCGAAGAAGGGGGAAGAGGTTCATGGTGGCGGTGGATGGCCTGAGGGGGCGCAGGGGTCGGAGGATGGTGCGGTTGGCGGTTTCAGGTGGGGGTGGTCTCGCGTCGCCGAGCAGCAGGGGGGGTTGGGTGCGGGGTCTCTGAGGAAGAGGAGGGTGAGCGCGAGAGGAGGGGAGGAGATAGGGGAGGTGGGCGGCGAACGGAGGAGGCAGGTGGTGGATCGGCGGCGTCAATCGATAGTCTTAGGGTTTTCTTCTTTTTTTTTTTCTTCCGCCGATTATTGGATCGGTAATGAACTACGGGGGGGGGGGGGGGGGGGGCCCTGGTTAAAAGGGAAAGAGAGATATTCTTTTTTTTTTATTATTATTATTATTTAATTATTTTAAATTTTACTTTATAAAGCAACCTTTATTTTCGACCTCAAAACGAGGCCCACCGCCTGTCGTCCATAGCGTTTTACCCCCATTCCGAACACAATGGGATATGTATCGCAAGCTGATTTGATCGTTACAATCAGTTTCCTTTGAATTTACATTTAAATCACTATATTGAATTTTAAACGTACTTTTCAATTTACCGGGGTCACATACTAACTAGAAAAATTCCAGAAAAATATTTTCTAGCTTCGTATTGTCGATACGGTCCTAACAAAACTAGTTTCGTCAAATTCTGAGACCGTTAGAAAAATGGCCAATTTCCAGTCGATTAAAATCAACTGAAACTGGTCAAACGCGTTTTCCTTTGCCACGCTCACATATCGATTCGAAAAATTATGAAATTTGGAATCTAGCAATAACTTAACATCACGGACCCAACAAAACTGGTTTCGTCGAAATCCGAGGTCGTTTGCAAAATTGCTATTTTTAAGGGCCTTATATATATAAAAATATATATAAATTCCACAGCGACTATTTCTAATTTTAAACTGGACGTATCTTATCATTCCTAAGATGAAATCTCAGTTTGCTAACTTCGTTACAAAGATATAGTTATACAGATTCAAATATTTCTTGTTTCGTTCAATTCCGACTTATATTGAATTCTGTATATTCATTTGAAATTAGAAATCGAATTTTCGAACTACCGCCCCATTTTCAATTCCTTTTTATAATTATATATAAATATTTATATTCTAACGACGACGTGTATAAATATATACGTCGAATTCTATTCAAAATAAATTTCACGTTGATATTATTTAAAATAATTTATTTTAAATATTCAAAATTCGCTAAAATTGCCAAAATAAAAATTTTAAACTGGCCCAGATTTTGCGGGTTATTACATCCAGTCTTCGACCACCGTCTTCATCCTAGACACATCGTCGAATCAGTTATTCAGAATGGGATAAACCCGGTCTTTCTGAATAACTCGCGTATATAATTGATTGACATAGAAATGTGTTTATTTTATGCTCTTGTTTCTTATCTTTTGTATATAAATAAATATTACTTGGGTATTGTTTTGTTACTTTTACAGATATTCCAACCCAGCCCGCATGCAACCAGAAATGTAGAGAAATAGAGATCAATTTGCTGTGTATTTGCGTTTTGAAGAATTGTAGATGAAGATCTCACATCTGGCTGCTGTTGGACAAGAAAAAGATTGATAAAAAAGGCTTTGCACATCACAAATCAATGAAGAAGTATCAAGGAAGCAAGAGGAAAAGAGAAAAGGCCCAAATTTGCTTTATTTATCTAAGGCCCATTTATGTTTCTCATTGTAAACTAATTAGTGATGTAATAACCAGGCCCAATTATCATTAGGGTTAGGGTTTGGCTATCTACCCTATAAATACCCTTGTAGCCACCATCATATCCTATATCCCATTTTCTATTTCTAATAAAGTTTCTAGTTCTTCTTCTTCTTTTTATTTTCTGCATTTTTTTCTATTTCTTAGCAATTATTGTGTCTACACGATTAGATTCGGTAGAACACTATTTGTGTTTTGCATTTCTTTTCATTAGTGATTGACTGTCTGATTAGATTCAGCGGTAATCCTAATTTTATTTCCTGTTGTTATTTATATTCTGCACTTTTATTTTCTGTATTTTAATCGCGTTCATAGGTTAAATTGGATTTGATTAGATTTGAATCTGATTTATAGTTTCATTGCTTTTCCATTGAAATTGTGATTTGATCGTCGGTTCAGTTAGGTCTGTTCTGAATCAAATTACAGTTTTAATTTTGTTTTGTTTTGCAAAAATCAACCTCCAGCTTCGTCTAACTCGCCCAAGAGATTAGATAAATAATTTGATTTAATTCACCTCCCTGTGTTCGACCTGTATGCTACACACCTGTATGCTTGCAGAATTTATTACAAATGTCGCGCTTTTCTAATTCATAGATTAGCGTCGATCAAGTTTTTGGCGCCGTTGCCGGGGAGGTAACGTTTAAATTTTGTTATTTATTTAATTTCTGATTCGTGTTAGTTTATTTTATTTATTTATTTTTCCTTTAATTTTCGTGCATATATATATAAAAAAAAAATCTTGTTTGTGATTTGATATATCAATTTCATTGGTACAATCATCCACTAATCAAGAGAAAAAAAAGAACTTGCCATTTCCTTTATTCAGTTTCTTTTCTTTGCACTTTCTTTCCTCTTTTCATTAGATTGACTTCTTCTTTTATTTTATTTTTATTTTTTAAAAAAAGAGATCTTGCCAAATTTTTCTTTCTTTCTTTTCTTTGATCAATTTCCTTCCAATTTCTTTCTTTTGAAAACTTCTCTTTTCTGTAATTAATTCTTGGCCTTGAAATTTGATTTCTTTCCTCCTTTTCAAATAACCTTCATCCCATTAGATAATCGCCCCTCATAATTACCGGTCATCCACTGCAAAAACATTCCTTTTGACCATCTTTCCTCTTTTCAGTACATATTCTTTCTTTCCTTCTTTTACTAGTTTCAAAAGAAAAATAAAAATTCATTCAGTTCCTTTCCATCTTACGATTTCTTTCCCCCTTTTCAACAATAAAAAAAACATCTTACCAATTTTTTCTTTATTTCTTTCCTTTTTTTTCTTTCTCTTTCTTTCTTTATTTCCAATCCCTAGTACATAGCTTTCCTTCATTTTCTTTTTCTACAAGTCTAAAATCTAAAAAAAAAAGGTTTCCGTTGTTGTTTCTGGTCAGCATTGATTCTCTTCCCTTTTCTCAATTTTTTTTCCTTTTTATACTTCTTATTTCTTTCTAAAAAAAAAACCAAAAAAAATCTTTCTAAATTCTCTTTCTCTTATATTTTTCTTCTGCTTTTATCATCCTCACATCCACCCTCATCTTCTTCTGCATCGTACACATACCATTATCCACCGTAACAGACCCACTTTTAATCGATAATCACCTTTGCAAACTACTCCATCTTCACCATCAATTCCTCCATCATCACAGTCCTCAAATACTCACTTCACAGAACCATTACCCAAAAATCCAATCGGCCCCTCCATCCAAAAAAAAAACAACAACCACGTTTCTCCTCGCAAATTCCATCAAAACTCATCCACTCTGAAACCTCCTCCGAACATCAACCTTCTATACCACACCAACGCTCACATACTTCAATCTGTTAAACCAAGCAGCGATCACCCTATTGAATTCAACCATTTTCATCAACCGTTCTTCCTTCACGCCATAAACCCCAACGTTATTCACAGCTCTGTTCTTCCACAACAAACCCTGAGTTACACAATATCAACTCCATCTCACCAAACGTCCACCCTGCAAATCACTCCACCACACTCATCCATCTCATACACCATACTCATCCATCTCAAACACCACAAACTCTTCCTGAACTCACGCATCTTCCCAAAACTCAGTTCGCCCACCTTCATCCAAAAAAAAAAACAACAACTCATCATCAACGACTGCACCACAAAACCGCACAATCCACGCAAGACAACCCCATCGATTCCACCTTCTTCCATAATCGAACCCCCCCCAAATCCGATTCGAATTCATCGAACTCAGCTTCTTCTCCTATCACCAGTTCGAAGATTAAAAACTTTGCCTTTCGATTATCTTCAGTCGAGTCTGAAAAAAAAGTGAAGGGGCGTGGTTGATTTGATGATGGACGTGAGTTTTGGTCTGAGAGTTTGTTTCGGTATTTTATAAAAAAAAAAAAAAACAAGGGAGGAAGGGTTTGTTTCGGTGGCCTGCCATTTTTTTTTTTTTTTGTTTAAGTGGGATTGGTATTGCTTTGAAACCGTATTTAATTGTTTCCTATTGAGTTGTAAGTGTGGTCTAGTTTTCTTCATTTTTATCCTTTAGCTTAGTTTTATTTTATTTTATTTTCTTTTCTATTTAGTCTGTTCATTTTTTTTATTGCTTCCAAAAAAAAAGGAAAAAAAAAAGAAAAAAAAGACTAAAGTGAGAAAAGTGTTCAAGAAAACGACAAGGAATTCAAGAGATCAAACAAATTGCAGTAGTGGAATTTTAACCGATAGCACCACTCAATTTTTGGAAGGACAGCCATACCCCACGGTGATCTTTTTTTTTTAAACTCTGCAGGTGCTCAGCTGCTTTGAAAAATATATAGACAATTGTTGTAAAAAATTTCTGCAGGGGCAGCGGCTGCAATGTACAATTTTTATTTTTCTGTTGTTATTCTGTGATTGTTCTGTGACTGTTCTGTGGCTGATATTTCTGAATCTGTTTGTGAAAAACGAATTACATACCTGACATCATCATTCTCGTCGTTTTTCAATTATAGAACTTGATTTGATTTTCAAAATAATATAATTGAAAAGTGGTGTTTTGTGAAGTTGACTGTCTCGTATAATTGGATCGCGGATATATATTAGTTCAATTTATTGAACTTCTAGCAAAAGAGGTTGCATACTACCCGTAAAACATTGGTCGTATCCCTTAGTATTTATACTATACGTGAACGGCCATAAGACCCTCTTCCCCCTTCCAATTGAGTCAGTTAATTAATAGAGCACAACTCATTATTTTATATTATTTTGCAGCGTCTATTCTCAATTCAGAATTATTTTGAATTGAGAATAATTTATGTCTTACCCTGACTTCATTCAAATGTCTAATTCAAAAAAATCCTTGAGCGAAATGTGGGATAATAGTCGGAGTAGACGTCCTCTTGAAGAATATGAGTATGAATTGCAACTAATGAAACAAGATTTTCCAAAGTTTCGTGAGCCCAATGTCAACAATTTTCAAAATTTTCCAACTGACCAACATTTTCAAAATCATAGTTATGATCGAAATGACGACTTCAATTCAAATTTCAATAATTTCGATTATGGGCCACATCCACATCAAAACGGCTTTGAATCGCAACATACCTTTGATCAACATCAATATGGGGTTGGAAACCAATTCGGAAATAATTCTGAAAATGATTTTCAAATCAATCAAAATTTTCAAAATTACAACCCATATCCACATTTTGAATATGACCAAAATTGTAATTTTCCCTCGAATTTCGACAGTTTTGGTTACGAACATAATTTTCAAAATCAAAATGATTTCCAATACCATTTTTCTGAAAATTCCAACAACCACCACATTGGAAATAATTTTGATTGTGAAATTGATGTGGACTATAATTTTGAGAATCAAGAAATCCAAAACGAGAGCTCTCAAATCAACGATCGTCTTAACATCCTTAGAGAGAGGGAAGAAAGACTAAATAAAAAGGCTGCTGAACTTCTTTGTTTATTGACATCTTTGAAAGAGCAACAAGAGCAACAAAATCAAATTCAAACAAGCGATGAATTAGAAAATAGTCCATTCTTTACTGATAGTGAATATTTTCAAACAACAACTTTCGAAATTGAGAATGATGATCTAAATGAAGTTGTTCAAAATTCAATAAATGATTTGGATTTCGATTCTTTTCAAAAAGATTTGGGTTTAGATTTTGATCTTCCTCTTCCGGACTGCGAGAAACTTGAATTCTTTGAAATTGAACAAACTGAAAATGTTGAATTTTTCGAAAACTCAAAATTGGAAATGGATTTGGACGAACATGAATTCTTTGGATTGTACAAGGATGAATTGCCAAATAAGGAAGAAGTGGATTCACATCACGAGTTCGAAAATTTTAACTTTGAGAAAATTTCAAACGAACTTGAAATTGTCAGTGTCGAAAATACCTTGTCAATTTAGAAAGGTGATCACATAGTCTTGAACAACACTCAGAATTCAAATTTCACTGAATTTATATACGATCACAAATTTTTGAACAATTACACTGATAAATTTGTTGAACACATGAATTATCTTTGGAATACTGGCTTGGTTGAAAAACTTCATGTTAGGACGACCCTGAATATTTATCTCTTGGACTATAAATCTAGGTTTAAAGATGAGATGGTTTTCAAAAACCTGCGCTTATTAGAAAACATGCCTAGACATAGTGGGAACAGAACTCATCGGGCTAGAACCAAGTGTGGGGGGAAAAGTTGGTGGAATTCTTTGCATCGCGTGCACCGCAAACACATATATCATTGTACATATGATCCATTCCTACATATAGCTAAACTACATTTCATTCTTCAAATTATTTTGCATTTGATACACCTTTGGGTACTATCTTTCAAATATAGAAAAAAATTACAGTGTGGACACTGTTCAGTTCTAGTGTGGGGGGAGTCTGCATTGCATTCTTTTGATTTTTCTTTAATTTTTCTTTCTTTTCATGTAGGACCATCATACATTTTATATCGTAGTAACATACCATAATTTTTTTTTAAAAAATACGACTCATTTTCAATGGATACAACAAAATAAGTTTACAATTTTTAGCCAGTTGATAGTATTTTTTTCTCTCAACTTAGATCGAATAAGAAATATAATGAAAAGTTTAATTTTGAGGGATAATAGTGTAACCGGTACATAGGGAGATTCTTAGGTGATAGCCATGAAATCTATTCTATATTGTAGACTTTGTTTAAATAAGTGGAGGACTTAAAGTACTTATAATGGCTTGTCAAATCTTTAAAACTAAGTTGTGTTAAGTTGAATTCGCGTAACTCTCTTTTTGTGCTTATAAATTCAATAATAATAATAATAATCCAAGGGTATCCAACATTGCTTGTATATCGAGCGTTGGTGTGCAAACCCGCCAAGCTCTATCCGACACGTTGTTGACAAAGTCAGCGTTGGAATATCTTGGTCTCATTTTATGAGATTGGACACCTAAGGATTACCGACACGTTGTTGACAAAGTCAAAGTCGGCCTGCACAATCCGCCAAGCTCTTTACCCACTCTCCGTTAGTCCGCGAGGCAGTGCATGGGTGGTAAACCTTGGTCTTTTTAGTTAGGTGTATGTACTTAATCATAAATCTTATAATTTTATAGAATAAAGAATAAGCGATGATACCCAAACACTTATTGACCTTATTGATTTGACTAGCCATACATGAGAAAATTAGAATACCACTTTGCAAACTGTGCCAAGCAAGCTAAGAATTTATTTCATGGCTGCACTATGTTATCGACCGAACTAACTGGCCAAACTGGAATTTAACATTTGAAAACTTGATTTATATTGAAAATTTGTGACAAGTTGAGGTATTTAAAGTACAATCAACTGACTAGAAATTGTTAACTTAATTTGTTGTACCACTTTCCTGAAATAAGTCGTGTTTTCATTTTTCGTTTTTATTTGCATATGTCCATTGCATTCATGTAGTTTCATTAGAATCATAGCATACTGCATTTGGATTTTGTGGGTAGTATCCGCTGAAAACCCTCACGAGACACCACTCGTCCTACTAGGGACACCTAGAGGTTTAACGGCTTGTTGCATACGCTCAATGCAATCGTGTTTCCTACGAAAGTGTGACCTATCTAGTTAAGTTTTTCATTTCTTGTTTTACTCGAGGACGAGTAAAAGATAAGTGTGGGGGTATTTGATTGACATAGAAATGTGTTTATTTTATGCTCTTGTTTCTTATCTTTTGTATATAAATAAATATTACTTGGGTATTGTTTTGTTACTTTTACAGATATTCCAACCCAGCCCGCATGCAACCAGAAATGTAGAGAAATAGAGATCAATTTGCTGTGTATTTGCATTTTGAAGAATTGTAGATGAAGATCTCACATCTGGTTGCTGTTGGACAAGAAAAAGATTGATAAAAAAGGCTTTGCACATCACAAATCAATGAAGAAGTATCAAGGAAGCAAGAGGAAAAGAGAAAAGGCCCAAATTTGCTTTATTTATCTAAGGCCCATTTATGTTTCTCATTGTAAACTAATTAGTGATGTAATAACCAGGCCCAATTATCATTAGGGTTAGGGTTAGGGTTTGGCTATCTACCCTATAAATACCCTTGTAGCCACCATCATATCCTATATCCCATTTTCTATTTCTAATAAAGTTTCTAGTTCTTCTTCTTCTTTTTATTTTCTGCATTTTTTTCTATTTCTTAGCAATTATTGTGTCTACACGATTAGATTCGGTAGAACACTATTTGTGTTTTGCATTTCTTTTCATTAGTGATTGACTGTCTGATTAGATTCAGCGGTAATCCTAATTTTATTTCCTGTTGTTATTTATATTCTGCACTTTTATTTTCTGTATTTTAATCGCATTCATAGGTTAAATTGGATTTGATTAGATTTGAATCTGATTTATAGTTTCATTGCTTTTCCATTGAAATTGTGATTTGATCGTCGGTTCAGTTAGGTCTGTTCTGAATCAAATTACAGTTTTAATTTTGTTTTGTTTTGCAAAAATCAACCTCCAGCTTCGTCTAACTCGCCCAAGAGATTAGATAAATAATTTGATTTAATTCACCTCCCTGTGTTCGACCTGTATGCTACACACCTGTATGCTTGCAGAATTTATTACAAATGTCGCGCTTTTCTAATTCATAGATTAGCGTCGATCAATAATAAACAAGTGTTACACAAACACGTCATATGCCTCATTCCAATTCAAAATATTCTTTTATTCGAATATTCTTATACTTTGGGAAAGGTTTCCATTAATTTTATCAAAGATAAATTCCTTGAATTTATTCTTTAATCTTCCTTTGAATAACAATTCAAACCAAATTATGGTTTATCCAAACTAGTGGGGATTAACGAACCTTACCGAAGTAATCATTTGTTTTAATTTCCCAATCCCAACCTATTCATCCCATAAAGTAAAACTGGTAATACTTCATATCTAACACCACGGTGTTATCGGTGAATTCAATTACCATTTCACGTTCAAATCTAATTAAAGATTTAACTATCGCCTGGAGAAAAACTGGTGATACTCCATTCTCGATCATTTCAATCTAGTTAAAGATTCATTAAAACTCCACTTGGTTTTAATCTTCCCAAAAATCAATATTAATGATTGTTTAACTTGGGAAATCATATCCTGTCTTTAACTGGGTTAAAGAACCAATGTCATTTAAAACACGGTTCACGATAAACCCAAAATCACATTCATTAACAATGGAATTTTCATGGAAAACAGATCAATGTATATAATCGATATAATCAATATTAATGATTGTTTAACAATGGAATTTTCACGGAAAATGAAGAAACCATTCACGACAAACCCAAATCCCATTTGATATTAAATACAAGGCTTTGAATAGAAAATATATCGGCTTATATTCAATATCAAATTCTACGACCAACAAATATCGTATTGGAAATAACAATATAAATATATCTTTCAAATTTCCATAACAATATCTGCATAATCACGAAATCCAACATCGAAATATTCCAAAGACAATTTCGATTCAAATCCATTCCAATTCAATTATTGGAAATTTTAATTACTTTTAAAACCCTTTTAAATCCAATTTATTTATTTCAAAAATAAATGGACTATAATTGTAGTTCAAAACTTGTTCATTTCGATAAAAATCTATTTTTATATTTTCAAATATGGAATTTTTCATCCTAATTCTTTCCAACTCATTTCTTATGATTTTACACAAATTATTACTATTTTTAATAATTTTATCAAGGCCCGTACAGTTGATTTCCATCAACGGCCATCGAACTGCACTTACAGCGACCTTTTCCATATTTGATTTGGACATAATTCCAAATCCAACCGTTAGTTTTCTAATCTTTAATGTTCGTTAGAAAGCTCTTTTCGATACGAACCCAAAGGTTCCGGTTTTAGGAGAACCCAACGGTCGGATCTTTCGTAATATCCATTCGAAGTCAATGGTCGAAATTCGCGAACTACCGCAGCGCGGCGCGTTCTATTCAGGCCATTATATATATATATATATTATATATCTTTCGTCGATTTCCTTTCAAAACGTATTTTGTAAATCATTTTAAATTCGTTTTCAAAACGATTTCAACTTCATATTCAATTTCTAATCAAAATTCAATATTCCATATCATCGATATATAAATGATAATATTTTCAAAACATTATATTTTGAAATCACTTCCTTTTCTATATTCATTATAAAAATGAATAAAATCGATATAAATATCGTTCGCGTCAAAATGGCGCATATCTAATCAACATGGCTTTATATATTTCAATAACTTCATTATTCTATTCAACAAATGAATATTTTCTTCAACACATGAATTTTCTTTTATTCAACACATGAATATATATTTTATTCAACACATTAATATATATTTTATTTTCCAACTTGGAATGAGGCCCAATCAATTACCATATAATGTGAATTATATGGATTCCCTACAACACACGTATATAATAGCAACGATAAATAATCAACCACCATCCAGAGTGCATTCTATACTGCATAAGCATCAAATATAAATATTTAATGCTTATAACAACTGTGACGAAAAGGAATTTCGCTCGATCCGAATCAGTCGCTAAACCGATCTAGACCGTTTGAAATGCCTGATTGTTTTGAGAACACGACAAAATAGAACGCAGACGGAAGAACATTTCATTGTATATTACAACAATTCATCAGAATACAAGAATATACAGAGTATAAACAAATAAATATTACACATTCGATAAATATCAGAGATTACAATACATTACATAGCAGCGGAAAATAATACAAAATACAACTGAAGGAGATATACGGATACAAAGCTTTTCGGATATCGTTCCAGCTGTAAACCAGGATCCTATGAATATAAATCTGTAAAACCAAAACTACTAGCTGCCCATGCCAAAATAAGGGCACCCAGAGTTTAGGTTAAAACAATAAACTCCAGGTCAGTCATGGGACTGGTGTGAGAACTAAAACAGTTATTTAAAACTTTACTTTAAATCAGATATATCAAGGGACCACGCCGTATAACACGGAACGAGTTTCCTCCCAAGAATACCAGTGCATATAACAACACAGCACAATGCTTTTTGGAAAAATGAAGCTATTATAAGACCCAGGTCCTATCACACAATGCAACGCAAGCCGGGGGATAGGGTTTTCCCTTATAATAGCAAAACATGCTTAGTACGTTTAAAACAAATCATTTGATACTATTATAAGTGTATAGTGTCAAAACAATTTCGAATCATAAGTATCAATCATAGACGGCATGGGTACCATATATCATGTCGCCATACTAGTTCTACAATAAAAACCGCAAAATCACGTATTTGGAAATTGAATTTCCATCATGAACCAAGGCAAAAGATAGTCCTTACCGAATTCGAGACTGCCTAGCCCGAGTCTCAGGATCAGAACGCATCGACCCTTGGATCGTCAGGGCCGGTCCACACGGAGTGGATTAAAATGCCGGAACACTACGTTTCCCCACCCTTTGGGGCGTAAGCAAGCCAACAAATGACTCCATCGGACCCGGATCGTCCGATCTAATCGAGGCGCCTCGCAACAGCAACAACCACATAAGTCAAACTCGTCAGGGCGTGTAAAACCACTGACGCCACTTCTAGCTAGGAGGAAACGCAGACCCTCCCTGAGGTCCTTTCTCCCGATTCTGGTTCATACTGGGGTGCGAGGCTCGCGATTTCACGTTATACACAAAGCTACGCCACACAGGCGGTGCTTTGATCATCACCACAAGACTTTGCTTTTCAACAGAAGCCCTGATCACTGCATCTTAGCATGCCACACAGACAATTCACACCGTGCAACTGATGGCTATCAATCACACAGAATAAATTCCAATGTCAAACACACTGTCCATTTGCTAGTCCGTTCTGGGTCTGAACGAAACCGGAGGCACTAAATACCTCGGAAACCCATCGATCACCACGTATGTCTGGGCGATCACCACTCATTATCCATATTTCGGGATGCCTCCCAATCAGGACCTCGGTTACCATCCAAACGAGGTGAAGATCTCCGGTCATCGTCTTCATCTTCGATTTCTTATCGTCGATTCAGTTATTCAGAATGGGATAAACCCGGTCTTTCTGAGCAACTCGCGTATATAATAAACAAGTGTTACACAAACACAACATACGCCTCATTCCAATTCATCAGTCACTAATCGTAAATTAAAAAGAGAATAATTCCCCAAATATTAACCCCGAAGGCCGAAACCAACATCTGATCAATATCCAGAAAACCATTCTGCTTAGCTAACCGACAGTTAGTTTCTAAATTTCACATTCATAGGGAAAGGTTCCCATTAATTTTATCAAAGATAAATTCCTTGAATTTATTCTTTAATCTTCTTTTGAATTTCGATTCAACTAGTCGGGATTAACGAACCTTACCGAAGTAATCATTTGTTTTAGTTTCCCAATCCTAAACTATTCATCCCATGAAGTAAAACTGGTAATACTTCATATCTAACACCACGGTGTTATCGGTAAATTCAGTTACCATTTTCACGTTCAAATCTAATTAAAGATTTAACTACCGCCTGGAGTAAAACTGGTGATACTCCATTTTCGATCTTTTCAATCTAATTAAAGATTCATTAAAACTCCACTTAGTTTTAATCTTTGACATGGTTAAAGAATCAGTGTCATTTAAAACACGGTTCACGATAAACCCCAAAATCACATCACAATTCAATCAGTCCCTAACCATGAATTAGCAAGTGAGCAATTCCCTAAATATTAACTCCAAAGGTCGAAACCAACATTAGATCAATACCCAAGAAACCGTTTAACTCAACTAACCTCCAGTTAGTTTCTGATTTTCTTAACTTCGTTGGGTCTAAGAACAGTATTATTGAAGATACCGTTCACGATGACCCAAAATCACATTCTATTAATTATCGAGTTAAAGAACGAGTATTATTTAAAACACCATTCACGATAAACCCAATAATCAATTCGAATTCAATTCCAATTAAATATTATTTAATTGGTATACTTCATTAAATCTAAATAAAAGATTTAATCTTTTTCTCAACTGGTTCCAAGAACAGGGTTAATGAAGACACCATTCACGACAAACCCAAATCACATTTGATATTAAATACCAGGCTCTGAATAGAAATTATATCGGCGCATTATTCAATATCAAACTCTACGACTAACAAATATCGTATTGGAAATAACGATATAAATATCTTTCAAATTTCCATAACAATATCTGTATACTCAAGAAATCCAACATCGAAATAATCCAAAGACAATTTCGATTCAAATCCATTCCAATTCAATTATTGGAAATCCTGGTTACTTTTAAAACCCTTTTCAAATTCAATTTATTTATTTAAAAATAAATAAAATTATAATTCTAGTTCAAAACTAGTTCATTTCGATAAAAATCTATTTTTATCTTTTCAAATATGGAGTTTTTTCATCCCAAATCTTCACAAATCATTTCTTATGATTTTACACAAATTATTACTATTTTTAATAATTTTATCAAGGCCCGCGCAGTCGATTTCCATCAACGGCCATCGAACTGCACTTACAGCGACCTTTTCCAAATTTTATTTGGATATAATTCCAAATCCAACCGTTAGATTTCAAATTTCTAATATTCGTTAGAAAGCTCTTTTCGATACGAACCCAATGGTTCCAGTTTTAGGAGAATCCAACGGTCGGATCTCCCGTAATATCCATTCGAAGTAAATGGTCGAAATTCGCGAACTGCCGCGGCGCAGCGCGTTCTATTCAGGCCATTATATTATATATATATAATATATACTTCGTCGATTTCCTTTTAAAACGTATTTTATAAATCGTTTTAAATTCGTTTTCAAAACGATTTCAACTTTATTTCAAATTGGTTTCAATTCAAATCGATTTTGAATTCAATTTCAGTTCGTTTTCAATTCAATTCAATTTCAGTTCGAATTCATTTCTATTCAATTTCAATTCGAATTCATTTATATTTAATTTCAGTTCGAACTCATTTCTATTCAATTTAATTCGAATTTCAATTCTTTTCAAAATATCAGATTTTGAAATCACTTTCGATATTCATTATAAAATGAATAAAATCGATATAAATATCATTCACGTCAAATGGCGTCAATCTAATCAACACGGCTTCATATATTTCTATTTTCAAATATTCTATTTCAAATATTTCTATTTCAAAACTTTCTTTTTTTCAAAACTGGAATGAGGCCCAATCAATTACCATATAATGTTAATTATATGGATTTTCTAAAACACATGTATACAATAACGATGAATAATCAACCATCATCCAAAGTGCATTCTACACCGTATAAGCATCGAATATAAATATTTAACGCTTATAACAGTTTGTCAATCAATCGATCGACATACAACTAACTATTGGGATTAGTGTATGTCATATATCACCCCAATACCCGTGTGGGGTTTCAAACAATCAAACATAGATTTTATTTGTGCAGTTGGGCGATGTGTAAAATTTATCGTCCCAATCAATATCAGTCAAATGTGTGTATATAAACAAATCGTCCGATCTGTTTATTTTTATTTCATTTCATATATACGTTAAAATTCTATTTTTAACTATATAAATATTTTATTTCATTTCACATCACATCACATAATCAACTACACAGCAAAATCAAACAAACAAGCATATAAGCCGTCCATGGTCTGTGGACGACGGGTGTCGGGTGCTACTAAACACCGTCTGCATTCTAGTATATATTTTAACTAGAAATAAAGAGTTAAGGTGAGAAGTTCTCACCGAATAGCTAAATCAAACGTCTCGACTCTTCTTATGTAGAAATCTTCGCCGTTCTCGCCTCTTGTCACTTTCTTTGCCCGTATTCTCTACATATGTAAAAATCACATTTTTACTTCGCTATTCAATATATAAAAATCGAATTTTTACTTTGCTATTCAATATATAAAAATCGAATTTTTACTTTTCTATTCAATATATAAAAATCGAATTTTTACTTCGCTATTCAATATATAAAAATCGAATTTTTACTTCGCTATTCAATATATAAAAATCGAATTTTTACTTTGCTATTCAATATATAAAAATCGAATTTTTACTTTGCTATTCAATATATAAAAATCGAATTTTTACTTTGCTATTCAATATATAAAAATCGAATTTTTACTTTGCTATTCAATATATAAAAATCGAATTTTTACTTTGCTATTCAATATATAAAAATCGAATTTTTACTTTGCTATTCAATATATAAAAATCTTATTTTTATTTCAACGTTTCAACTATATAAAGATTCAAACTTTCCTAATTATAAAAATTCGAACTTTTCCAATCAAAAATCCTACCTTTCATGTTTTAAAAATCCTAACTTTTCTTCATTGAAAATCCGCCCTTTTCTATATTATTCAAATATACAAGATCCGATTTTTTTCCATCATTTAAAACTGGTTTTTATCCTCGTTTACAACCAATTTCATTAATTAAATAAATAAAAATAAATAGAACGAAGACTTACAGTAATCGGCGAGGGGGGGGGTATTGTTTGCACGCGCGAGGTTGGGGGTGCTGTCTGAGGCGCGTCAGATCCAGGAGGAGGCAGAGGGGCTGCGTCGGCTGGACTGCAAGCTTCGCAGGTGGTGGTGGGGGTTTGGCGCCTGGCGCGGTGGTCGTGGGAGGCTCGCGGTGAGGTGGTGGGGTGGATGTGGGTGGCGGGTTAATCGATAAAGCTTGGGGGGGTTTCGGTTTCGCAGAAGGGAGGAGGGCTAGGGAGGATGGCGGAGGTGAAGAACGGGGGTGCGGCGGTGGAGCATCTCCCTCCCTTAGCGATTGTCGATCGCGTTTAGCCCCCCCTTTTTCTATATTTTTTTTTATTTCTGAAGTGAAAAGTAACGGGGGGGGGTGTATGAAAATATATATATATATATATATATATAAATTATTTAATTGTTAATTTATCTTCAAAAAGCATCTTTTTATTTCAGCTTCGAAATCAAGCCCACTGATTGTCGTCAATAGCTAATTACCCCCATTCCGAACACAATGGGATATGTATCGTAAGCTGATTCGATCGTTTCGATCCCTTTTCGTCAAAATCAACATATAACTCCATATATTGAATTTAAACGCGCATTTTAATTTACCGGGTCACATACTAACTCTAAAAATTCCCGAAAAATATTTTCTAGCTTTGTATTGACGATACGGTCCTAACAAAACTAGTTTCGTCAAATTCTGAGACCGTTTGAAAAATGGCCATTTTCCAGTCGATTAAAATCAACTGAAACTGATCAAACACGTTTTCCTTTGCCACGCTCACATATTGATTCGAAAAATTATGAAGTTTGGAATCTAGCAATAATTTGACATCGCGGATCCAACAAAAGTGGTTTCATCGAAATCCGAGGTCGTTTGCAAAATTTCCATTTTTAAGGGCCTGAATTCCATAACGACTATTCAGAAATTTCAACTGGACATATCTTTTGATTCCCGCTATCAAATTTTGATTTTTCGGGTTCGTTGGAAAGATAGTCACAATTAGATTCCATTATTTTTGGTTTCACTAAAATCCGGTTTATTTTGCACCCGGTATGTTCAATTGAAGTTTGAAATCGAATTATCGAACTACCGCGCCATTTTCAATTCCTTTTATAATTTAAACTAAATATTTATATTCTTACGACGATCTATATAATATATACGTTCGAATTATATTCAAAATAAATTTCTCATCATTGTTATTTAAAATAATTCATTTTAAATAATCAAAATTCGCTAAAACTGCCAAAATAAAAATTTTATACTGGCCCAGATTTCCGGGTTATTACAATCTCTCCCACTTAAAACTTTTCGTCCCTGAAAAGGAACGAAGCCGAAAGTTATTTAACTAATCAACTCAACTTTCTCTTCTTTGACTACGGCTTAAGTTCTTCAACTTTTCAGTTTCTAAGAACTTTTCAAATTGTTCAAAAATTTGGCTAACACCCTAAATTTTCGAAAAATTTCGCTGTAACCTTCCCTGCACTGGGAGCACGGGAAAATCCCAAAATTGCCATACAGGCCTTCCGATCTCAAAAAGAAAAAGAAAAAGCCAAGCGGCTAGCCAATCGGCTCATAAAATCATCATCACCCAAACAAAACAGTAAATTATAGTAAACATGTACCTATTTGTCGGGCAAACAAATTTTATTCTTCTGCTCTAGCCTCTTTGCTATGACCTGTTCAATGCACGTACATGTATATGCAAGCAAATGCGACCAATTTTCAATATAATTCAATATTTGATACAATTAGGCGTAATGGTTCAAAATTATCAAACAATAATCAAACAATACAACCATCAATCAATTAGTTGGTTATCATTTCAAATGCATAACTTTGATATATAGTCAAAAATCAGATTTTTGATGCCAAATCACAACAATAAGCCCTATCTAGTTTCGGTTCTCACACCAGCCAATTGGAAATTTATAGAAATCTCACTTTCGAAACTCGAGAATAAATACTGGCGATGGTGCCCCGTTACCAGAATTATCCTCGGGCACTAGAGCGCGATTCTATAACTATCCAATACATTAAAACTTCGAATACACGTTTGCAAGACATATATGCAAAATATCTATATATTGGATTGTCCAAATTCATATAAATTAATAATCAAATAGGAATAATTGATTTAAATTTCAAAACAAAATTTGGTTTCATTTAAAAAATATACTCTTCACACTCGTTCTAGGATACTACTGATCCCATCTCTAACGAGTCATTCCC
This sequence comes from Allium sativum, assembly GCA_030737875.1. NCBI lineage: Eukaryota > Viridiplantae > Streptophyta > Magnoliopsida > Asparagales > Amaryllidaceae > Allium > Allium sativum. The sequence goes on from CM060920.1 coordinate 721,292,220, forward strand.
ATTGGATATTACTAATCCACTATCTGATGAATTCTTTCGTATGTTTATAATGTGCCTTGTTCTCTGAGCTTTGTAAACCAAAGCTCTGATACCAACTGTGACAAAAGAATTTTGCTCGATCCGAATCAGTCGCTAAACCGATCTAGACCGTTCGAAACGCCTGATTGTTTTGAGAACACGACAAAATAGAACGCAGACGGAAGAACATTTCATTGTATATTACAACAATTCATCAGAATACAAGAATATACAGAGTATAAACAAATAAATATTACACATTCGATAAATATCAGAGATTACAATACATTACATAGCAGCGGAAAATAATACAAAATACAACTGAAGGAGATATACGGATACAAAGCTTTCCGGATATCGTTCCAGCTGTAAACCAGGATCCTGTGAATATAAATCTGCAAAACCAAAACTACTAGCTGCCCGTGCCAAAATAAGGGCACCCAGAGTTTAGGTTGAAACAATAAACTCCAGGTCAGTATGGGACTGGTGTGAGAACTAAAACAGTTATTTAAAACTTTACTTTAAATCAGATATATCAAGGGACCACGCCGTATAACATGGAACGGGTTTCCTCCCAAGAATACCAGTGCATATAACAACACAGTGCAATGCTTTTTGGAAAAATGAAGCTATTATAAGACCCAGGTCCTATCACACAATGCAATGCAAGCCGGGGGATAGGGTTTTCCCTTATAATAGCCAAACATGCTTAGTACGTTTAAAACAAATCATTTGATACTATTATAAGTGTATAGTGTCAAAACAATTTCGAATCATAAGTATCAATCATAGACGACATGGGTACCATATATCATGTCGCGATACTAGTTCTACAATTAAAACCGCAAAATCACGTATTTGGAAATTGAATTTTCGTCATGAACCAAGGCAAAAGATAGTCCTTACCGAATTCGAGACTGCCTAGCCCGAGTCTCAGGATCAGAACGCATCGAGCCTTGGATCGTCAGGGCCGGTCCACACAGAGTGGATTAAAATGCCTGAACACTACGTTTCCCCGCCCTTTGGGGCGTAAGCGAGCCAACGAATGACTCCATCGGACCCGGATCGTCCAATCTAACCGAGGCGCCTCGCAACAGCAACAACCACATAAGTCAAACTCGTAAGGGCATGTAAAACCACTGACGCCACTTCTAGCTAGGAGGAAACGCAGGCCCTCCCTGAGGTCCTTTCTCCCGTTTCTGGTTCATACTGGGGTGTGAGGCTCGCGATTTCACATTATACACAAAGCTACGCCACACAGGCGGTGCTTTGATCATCACCACAAGACTTTGCTTTTCAACAGAAGCCCTGATCACTGCATCTTAGCATGCCACACAGAAAATTCACACCGTGCAACTGATGGCTATCAATCACACAGAATAAATTCCAATGTCAAACACACTGTCCATTTGCTAGTCCGTTCTGGGTCTGAACGAAACCAGAGGCACTAAATACCTCGCAAACCCATCGATCACCACGTACGTCTAGACGATCACCACTCATTATCCATATTTCGGGATGCCTCCCAATCAGGACCTCGGTTACCATCCAAACGAGGTGAAGATCTCCGGTCTTCGACCATCGTCTTCATCTTCGATTTCTTATCGTCGATTCAGTTATTCAGAATGGCATAAACCCGGTCTTTCTGAGCAACTCGCGTATATAATAAACAAGTGTTACACAAACACAACATACGCCTCATTCCAATTCATCAGTCACTAATCGTAATTTAACAAGAGAATAATTCCCCAAATATTAACCCCGAAGGCCGAAACCAACATCAAATCAATATCCAGAAAACCATTCTGCTTAGCTAACCGACAGTTAGTTTCTAAATTTCAAATTCATAGGGAAAGGTTCCCATTAATTTTATCAAAGATAAATTCCTTGAATTTATTCTTTAATCTTCTTTTGAATTTTGATTCAACTAGTCGGAATTAACGAACCTTACCGAAGTAATCATTTGTTTTAGTTTCCCAATCCCAACCTATTCATCCCATGAAGTAAAACTGGTAATACTTCATATCTAACACCACGGTGTTATCGGTAAATTCAATTACCATTTTCACGTTCAAATCTAATTAAAGATTTAACTACCGCCTGGAGTAAAACTGGTGATACTCCATTTTCGATCTTTTCGATCTAATTAATGATTCATTAAAACTCCACTTAGTTTTAATCTTTGACAGGGTTAAAGAATCAGTGTCATTTAAAACACGGTTCACGGTAAACCCCAAAATCACATCACAATTCAATCAGTCCCTAACCGTGAATTAGCAAGTGAGCAATTCCCTAAATATTAACCCCGAAGGCCGAAACCAACATCAGATCAATACCCAAGAAACCGTTCAACTCAACTAATCTCCAGTTAGTTTCTGATTTTCTTAACTTCATTGGGTCTAAGAACAGTATTATTGAAGATACCGTTCACGACGACCCAAAATCACATTCTATTAATTATCGGGTTAAAGAACGAGTGTTATTTAAAACACCATTCACGATAAACCCAAGAATCAATTCGAATTCAATTCAAATTAAATATTATTTAATTGGTATACTTCATTAAATCTAAATAAAAGATTTAATCTTTTTCTCAACTGGGTTCAAGAACAGGGTTAATGAAGACACCATTCACGACAAACCCAAATCACATTTGATATTAAATACCAGGCTCTGAATAGAAATTATATCGGCGCATTATTCAATATCAAACTCTACGACTAACAAATATCGTATTGGAAATAACGATATAAATATCTTTCAAATTTCCATAACAATATCTGTATAATCAACAAATCCAACATCGAAATAATCCAAAGACAATTTCGATTCAAATCCATTCCAATTCAATTATTGGAAATCCTGGTTACTTTTAAAACCCTTTTCAAATTCAATTTATTTATTTAAAAATAAATAGAATTATAATTCTAGTTCAAAACTAGTTCATTTCGATAAAAAACTATTTTTATCTTTTCAAATATGGAGTTTTTTTCATCCCAAATCTTCACAAATCATTTCTTATGATTTTACACAAATTATTGCTATTTTTAATAATTTTATCAAGGCCCGCACAGCCGATTTCCATCAACGGCCATCGAACTGCACTTACAGCGACCTTTTCCAAATTTTATTTGGACATAATTCCAAATCCAACCGTTAGATTTCAAATTTCTAATATTCTTTAGAAAGTTCTTTTCGATACGAACCCAACGGTTCTGGTTTTAGGAGAATCCGACGGTCGGATCTCCCGTAATATCCGTTCGAAGTCAATTGTCGAAATTCGCGAACTGCCGCGGCGCGGCGCGTTCTATTCAGGCCATTATATTATATATATAATATATATAATATATACTTCGTTGATTTCCTGTTAAAACGTATTTTATAAATCGTTTTAAATTCGTTTTCAAAACGATTTCAACTTCATTTCAAATTGATTTCAATTCAAATCGATTTTGAATTCAATTTCAGTTCGTTTTCAATTCAATTCAATTTCAATTCGAATTCATTTCTATTCAATTTCAATTCGAATTCATCTATATTCAATTTCAGTTCGAACTCATTTCTATTCAATTTAATTCGAATTTCAATTCTTTTCAAAATATCAGATTTTGAAATCACTTTCGATATTCATTATAAAATGAATAAAATCGATATAAATATCGTTCACGTCAAAATGGCGTCAATCTAATCAACACGGCTTCATATATTTCTATTTTCAAATATTTTATTTCAAATATTTCTATTTCAAAACTTTCTTTTTTTCAAAACTGGAATGAGGCCCAATCAATTACCATATAATGTTAATTATATGGATTTTCTACAACACATGTATACAATAACAACAATGAATAATCAACCATCATCCAAAGTGCATTCTACACTGTATAAGCATCGAATATAAATATTTTTCAAAACGAGTTCAATTTGGAGACGGAATGGAATTGATTGGATCTTGAATAATCATCAAATTTGGCAAGTGGTGTTACATAATGTGTTAATCCTTGATTTACTATAATTAAGGAAATTCTTGAAGAGTTCGATGTAAATTTTTAGTTAATCTTCGATTAACTAAATCTCAAAAATAAGTATTATTTTGGTTAGGGTTAATTAAGTAGAGTATTGTTAATCAACTTTTAAGAGGGATAATTACCATAATTGATATATAGTAAAGTTAACTATGTTTATATAGTTAATGGTTACATTATTATTTTAAGAAGATAGAGAAGTGGTTTTTCAATTGGAATTTAACTAAGAAAGATTAAGTAGCATTGTGGTTCGACCAAAGAAGTGGTAAAGGTTTATAAAGAGATTTTTAATTTAAGTTTCAATGAGGATGGTAAATGGAATCGATAAGTTAGAAATGGGGTTTGCGGATTTTTACTTAATCAAACAAATTAAGTAAAGAGAATCTTATTGGAAGTGGATTTCAAAGTATAAGAAACGGTTTATAAAGGTAGTTGAAATCCAGATGATAAACAAGATGTTGGTGAAATGGTTAATCGCCGAACGAATATTATTCTGAGGTAAGAACGGGTTGATCAAGGTCTGAGAAGTAACTAAAATACCCCAACTTGATTGGCTTCACTATTATCAAGGAATAGTATTAGTTTGGATGAGTGAAGTGTTGAGATTGGCTTTACCCTGTACGAGGAAGATCAAACTCTGATGTAAGGTTTTATGGCAATAAATAATTATTGCAAATATTAGTTTCAAAAGGAATAAGAATATTGTTTTCAAATTATATCGAATATTTGTTTATTCAATTAGAGTTGATCGAATATCGTATTTAAATTGGAGTTAGTCAAACCATAGTTAGTCAGGTAGAGTTTCCATTGCGTACGACTGCTAGCGTAATTCGCAGGGCTGCAGATAGCCTACGGCGGTCGGATGTTTCCTGAGGGAATCAGGCGTAACCATTGTGATCGCTGCGATCTAGAGTCAAGCGAATAGAGTTAAGTCCAATATTAGTTAAGCGTTAAGAGTAATCAAATCAAGTTAGTCTTTTGAGTTAAATAAGTCGAGTTAGTCAAGTTAGGGTTAATCAATTAAAGTAAATCAGTCAGAGTTAGTAAAAAGGAAATTTGGTTAAATCTATTTTAAAAGAGGTTGAGTTGTGTCAAGTGCTGAATCAGCAAACTCATTGTATTCACACTATTTGTTATTTGATAGTTAAATCACCGACTTCAAACCAGACCAATACGCTTGTTGGTATGGAAAGTCCGGGATCGAACTATATTCGAATACCATTCCGACCAACAATACGTGAAGACGTCAATTGAAGACGGAGCAAGTGAAGACCGTGGATCTTCATAAGCGCAAGGACTACTTGTCAAATCTCTCTGGCTTGCAACCGGAGTTATTTTGATTTGTGATTCTGTCGTGGTTGAAATCCACGGGTTGCAAGGACTTCTCGCTACTGATCCATGGGGTGATTCCTATATGAGATGCAGTAGGAGAGTACCTTCGGTTCATCCTGTTCCTGGATGACTTGTATGGACGGATGTCTGACAGAGTATTTCCAAAGGAATTACATGAGTTGATTTCTCCAAACATACGATAGTTGACGGCGGAGAAATGGTTATTCTCTGGCTAAATAAACTAGAGTATTTTTGTGGACGTCAATCAAGTGTGATCTGGCGGATCTGATGATGTGGCATTCAAAGTGAATGATGACCAAATGTTCTAGAGATAAAGTTCTAGCCTCAAGCCTCATCAACCGGGAAATGACAAAAATCGGGCAGGCAGCATGGCTATGTGGGTTGCTCCCATTAGGATGTATGATCACCTATCTAGAGAAATTCCTTTTTCTTCTTGAATCTATCGATGCTGTCCCTTTCGGGCAGACGGTTGCTGATCCCAACCGTCGGTGATATACATTCGATACACTCAAGCGAAATGAGTGGTCGGTCATGTGAGGGCCGGGTTGCAAGACGTTCTTGTTGAACCCAGTGTATTCGCCTCTAGAGATACACGTTCGGAAGGTGGTCCCATACCTTGTCAATGTCGGAATCCAATTTCCAATAAGCGCCCGCGGTTTTCGATTGTATACTATATATGGGGAGCGTGAGATGCAAGCGTTCCTCTAGATTATTATTTACTTGTATTTAGACATTATGATAATATCAGAGAAAGATATTGATTTCAAAGATGGTTTGGGTTATAGTAAGGTAAAAACCGTCCGTGTTTATGTGTGGACTGGTCTTACTATTATCCTTTGATTTCATAAAGGATTTTCCAAAGTTAAACAAGTTGTGTGTGCTGTGAATTTATCACTAATAGTATTCCAGACTGACCCGGTGTATTTTGTTTTAAATCAAATGTGCTCGGGTCAGACCAAGCATATTTACAGGTTAAGTTCGCTTGGAATTTCAAGAGCTGGAAGCAGGTGGCTTCACCGCTAGTTTTTATAAAGTTAATTCCGCTGTGCAGTATATGTTAAACTCTGATGATTGGTATGTTATACAATCCTTTTGTATAAAGATATTTGATATTATATTTTATCTGTTCCGCTGTGAGATTCTGATGTGTTCTTCTTCTTTCTTCTATTCTAATACTTCTTTCTTTCTATCCTCACCCTCTAAATTCTTTCTCATAACAATCCAGTGTTTTTCGATGCTTGAATAGTCGACATGGTGATTTGATGTCGATTTTCGGGGCCGAAATTCACCTGGGTCGTTACAGTGGTATCAGAGCTATTGGTTTAATGATTAACCTTGGCTCTGTGGTGTGACTCAATAGAGATGGGGTTAGTAACACCCTAGATTGAGTTCATATAGATATATGAGAGCGCGTATTTGTATTTTGATATAAAATTATTTTTGAAATTATTTTTGCCCGGTTAATTTTATAATAAATAAAAGTAAAAGTTATTATAGTATGGGCAATCATCTTGATTGGTTAATGTTGGTTGTATGATATGTTTGTGGTGTATGGTTGATTGCTTGAATATAAACCTGAGGATGTATGGAATTGGTTAAAACAAATCTAAAATGAATTATTTGAATAAGACCATCCAGTTAAATAAATTTGAATAGATAATTATAAGAGATAAATGGATTGTAATAGTTTGGTTATAAATCCCGTGTGGATTAAATTGTGCGTGGTATGGACGATATGTAGGATATGGATGTTTGAACCTTATTGCTTTTGTTTTATGGACTAATGAAACCCATTTGAGTGGAGGATAGGTGCAGAAGTGCCAGTTCAGCTTTAAAATCTATTCGAAAAAGAGAAATCCTGGAGTTAATCCAGTCCAGCTTGAATAGAGTTGCAAAATTGATTAAGCAAGCTCGAGTATAAGATATCGCTTATCACATAATAACGCTCGCAAAGAGGTACGCCTACGAAAATATGAAATTTTGGTTTTGTTTGGATTTTGGGATTTGATTTTGGATTTTCCGACCATGAGAGTCGATGTATGCATATTTCTTGAACCTGCGATATTGCAGATGGTCCTCCGTGCAGGGGAGACTCTGCCGAAATTTTTCCAGAATTTAAGGAGTTAGAAATTTTTGGAAAATTCTTTTATTTTAAATTAATTTGTTTTAAAACCAATTGGACCAGTTTGAAAATAAATTCGAGTTTAAAATTTATTCCTTTGGAACAGATGATAGTTGACGACATTTTTTTCTACCTTAGCAATTTCGAGGACGAAATTATTTTAAGGGGGAAGGAATGTAACGACCCATATTTTCTGCCTATTTATTTGGGCATTTTAAATATTTTATTTATTTAAAATATTGGTTGGAATTTAAATAATTGAATTAAAACGATTTTATTTGGAATATACTATTTAAATAAATAATAAAATAATAATTTAATTCCAAACCGGTCAGAAAATGTTGTGTCGGCAATATAGGGTGAGCGGGCAGTCTGGAATAGTTCGTTATTGGATATATTGAAGTATATCGACGATTTAAATTCTAAAACGACGACGAAATATATATAGTTTATAATTTAATTAAATAACGAGCTGCAGCGGCGCGGTAGTTCGCGATTTGGCGTTTTGAACTTCAATTGGTCGTACCGGGTTCAAAATAAGTCGGATTTCCTCAAAACAAAAAACGTCGGGACCAGTTTGACGATATATTTCCAATGGCAGAGAAAAATCCAATTTTCGTCGTGTAGATTTTGTTTTATGTCCAGATCAAATTTTCAAATAGTCGCTATAGAATCGTTTATCGACCGTAACAGTTTATTTGAAATAACTGCATACTGGATTTGAATTTAGACAAGGTTCTTTTGAGATGTAGTGTTCGTTTAATTTTTAGAATTTTACTGTAATTTTTAATTAATTAAATATGCAACTTTTTATTTGGAGTATTTTGCACCCTATATCAATATTTTGGGATTTCAAAATATAAGTTAACCTACCAATATTATTATATTTTTGGGATCGTGGGGCGTTGTTGATCACAATGATATTTTTATTTCTGTCCATAGCCTGTCGTAGGTGAACGGAATTATACGTAATGATACCATACAAAGCTAACCATACAAAACAAATAGCACCAACTTTTGAAATGACCATACGCCGTGAAAATATCAATTCGTAATTAATACAGCATGCCTCCCTCATTCTATAATCAAGACCTTGCCTCGTCCATTTCCTTTCTTTGATCCATCACTCATCACTGTGGCCACGTCCTACCTTTTCTATATAATACACTGCGAGATTCGTGTCTGTATTTTCTTTTCAATACAGCCTAGTACCCTGTACTGTATTTTCTTTTCAATACAGCCTAGTACCCTATTGAACATCCGCTGGACGAAAAGAAAGAACCATGCAACAAGTCAGAGCCCATTTGTAATTTGCGCAAACACATGCTTTCTTCCGAAATTCTTCAGATGCCACCCTACGCCTGAGCATTTCACATGCTATAATTTCATTTCACCATCAAACAAGAAAAGAAAACCCATGCCTCATAGTCTATATATTGATAAATTTCAACTCCTATATGTTTCCTACCTCCAATGTTGTCACTATCACACTTTATTTCAGGTGTAAGTAAATAAAAATCTTGTTGTCTTCTCAACGTTTATAATCGCTGCGAGCCTAATCTAAAATAAGACTACACATGCATAGCTCGTACCCTTGGAACTGACTTGCTTCTTATCTGTATTCTCCTCCCTTATATATATAAGAGCGTCCATCTACATTTCTTCCAGCAACTCAAACATAAAGAAATGAACTGAACTCTATTATAGTATATATATTTATATAAACAAGATGTCAATCGGAGGGAGGTCGAGATTGATGAAGGGGGGCCGATGGTCGAAACATGGGTGGATGCGGCCTTACAGATTGTGGAGGAGAGGATTAAAAGGGGTGCGGTGATGCTTGGATAAGGGGAGAACTGGTGACGCGGCTTTTAGGAAGAAGCTGGGCGGTATACTTTGAGGTGGGGGGTGACGTTACGGAGGAGAGGGAGGGAACAGCGAAGTGGGGCTCGAAATCCAGGAAGGAAGTGGTGCAGAAAGCTTGGACGTGGGAATTTTTTTTTTGGAGCTTGTCTTTGCATGAGTAAGAGGAAGCAGGGAGGGTTCTGTTGCATTATAGGAGAAGTAGAGGGAGCGGGCTGGAATTGCATAAGTGGGCGTAAGCCTTGATGTTTAAAAAGGAGAAAAAAAAGAGAGAGAAAAGAGAGATAAATAAAGGGAGAAATGGGAACGTTGGTCCATGCTGCGTAGTAGTGGGAAGCTATCGGATTTGGCATGGTGTTTTGGGGAAAACATGTTAAACTCAGCTGACGTGGCCAGACAATTTTAAGGGTACTTAAGGGACGAGACCTAGACGATGGCACTGACTAGCAGTCGATTGGAGCTGTTTGGAATTTTGGATAAATTTTAGACGGTCGTTCAAAGTTAAAAGCAACAAGCGCGTCAACCGTCGACCAGAATAAACACTGGTGAGTTAATTCTCACACCTTCTGGAATCCTATGATTTGGTACATTCACAGTAAAATATATTTTATAGTTAACAGTCTAAACTGGTTGATTGGATGCGATGGATGCAAATTGGTTGCTATTGTTGATTGATTGCAGTTATTTATAATCCATAAATTATTTAATTCGTATATTTTTATCGAGTGACATCTGCGATGTAGAGATGGACAGGTTGGAGGGATCCAACCGGATTCCTCAAATTAACTGTATTTTTGTGGTGCACATATATGCATTGTCCACCCTGATTGATACCAAAAACCTGTTGTATGTTGATGATTGAATATATATTCACCTATATTGCGTTTAAATAAATCGACAGTGTTGATTTGGAAAGTGGCCTAAATGGTGTTGTTTAAACGTCATTCGACTGTCAGGGGGTCGACGCGGTTTTAAGTTATAAATTTACTTATAACTGAACTGGGGTTTTCAATTATTTTATATAGAAAATCAAATTAGAAATTCATATACAAATATTTCAAACTGAGTATATAAAGAAATTAATTAAAAGGGTTCATACAAGTTTAAAGAAGAAAACCCAAAGAGATTTCCTACGAGTTGGAAAGTTGAATAATTATTTTTAAACAATTAAAGGGTGATTTTAAATTAATTAAGATATTTAATTAATTTAAAGGTGAAATGACAAATGGGATTCGGTTAAGGGTTAACCGAGGGTTACGATTGACCAAATCAACCGTGTTAAATTTGAATTGAAAACGAGTTCAATTTGGAGACGGAATGGAATTGATTGGATCTTGAATAATCATCAAATTTGGCAAGTGGTGTTACATAATGTGTTAATCCTTGATTTACTATAATTAAGGAAATTCTTGAAGAGTTCGATGTAAATTTTTAGTTAATCTTCGATTAACTAAATCTCAAAAATAAGTATTATTTTGGTTAGGGTTAATTAAGTAGAGTATTGTTAATCAACTTTTAAGAGGGATAATTACCATAATTGATATATAGTAAAGTTAACTATGTTTATATAGTTAATGGTTACATTATTATTTTAAGAAGATAGAGAAGTGGTTTTTCAATTGGAATTTAACTAAGAAAGATTAAGTAGCATTGTGGTTCGACCAAAGAAGTGGTAAAGGTTTATAAAGAGATTTTTAATTTAAGTTTCAATGAGGATGGTAAATGGAATCGATAAGTTAGAAATGGGGTTTGCGGATTTTTACTTAATCAAACAAATTAAGTAAAGAGAATCTTATTGGAAGTGGATTTCAAAGTATAAGAAACGGTTTATAAAGGTAGTTGAAATCCAGATGATAAACAAGATGTTGGTGAAATGGTTAATCGCCGAACGAATATTATTCTGAGGTAAGAACAGGTTGATCAAGGTCTGAGAGGTAACTAAAATACCCCAACTTGATTGGCTTCACTATTATCAAGGAATAGTATTAGTTGGGATGAGTGAAGTGTTGAGATTGGCTTTACCCTGTACGAGGAAGATCGAACTCTGATGTAAGGTTTTATGGCAATAAATAATTATTGCAAATATTAGTTTCAAAAGGAATAAGAATATTGTTTTCAAATTATATCGAATATTTGTTTATTCAATTAGAGTTGATCGAATATCGTATTTAAATTGGAGTTAGTCAAACCATAGTTAGTTAGGTAGTGTTTACATTGCGTACGACTGCTAGCGTAATTCGCAGGGCTGCAGATAGCCTACGGCGGTCGGATGTTTCCTGAGGGAATCAGGCGTAACCATTGTGATCGCTGCGATCTAGAGTCAAGCGAATAGAGTTAAGTCCAATATTAGTTAAGCGTTAAGAGTAATCAAATCAAGTTAGTCTTTTGAGTTAAATAAGTCGAGTTAGTCAAGTTAGGGTTAATCAATTAAAGTAAATCAGTCAGAGTTAGTAAAAAGGAAATTTGGTTAAATCTATTTTAAAAGAGGTTGAGTTGTGTCAAGTGCTGAATCAGCAAACTCATTGTATTCACACTATTTGTTATTTGATAGTTAAATCACCGACTATCAAACCAGACCAATACGCTTGTTGGTATGGAAAGTCCGGGATCGAACTATATTCGAATACCATTCCGACCAACAATACGTGAAGACGTCAATTGAAGACGGAGCAAGTGAAGACCGTGGATCTTCATAAGCGCAAGGACTACTTGTCAAATCTCTCTGGCTTGCAACCGGAGTTATTTTGATTTGTGATTCTGTCGTGGTTGAAATCCACGGGTTGCAAGGACTTCTCGCTACTGATCCATGGGGTGATTCCTATATAAGATGCAGTAGGAGAGTACCTTCGGTTCATCCTGTTCCTGGATGACTTGTATGGACGGATGCCTGACAGAGTATTTCCAAAGGAATTACATGAGTTGATTTCTCCAAACATACGATAGTTGACGGCGGAGAAATGGTTATTCTCTGGCTAAATAAACTAGAGTATTTTTGTGGACGTCAATCAAGTGTGATCTGGCGGATCTGATGATGTGGCATTCAAAGTGAATGATGACCAAATGTTCTAGAGATAAAGTTCTAGCCTCAAGCCTCATCAACCGGAAATGACAAAAATCGGGCAGGCAGCATGGCTATGTGGGTCGCTCCCATTAGGATGTATGATCACCTATCTAGAGAAATTCCTTTTTCTTCTTGAATCTATCGATGCTGTCCCTTTCGGGCAGACGGTTGCTGATCCCAACCGTCGGTGATATACATTCGATACACTCAAGCGAAATGAGTGGTCGGTCATGTGAGGGCCGGGTTGCAAGACGTTCTTGTTGAACCCAGTGTATTCGCCTCTAGAGATACACGTTCGGAAGGTGGTCCCATACCTTGTCAATGTCGGAATCCAATTTCCAATAAGCGCCCGCAGTTTTCGATTGTATACTATATATGGGGAGCGTGAGATGCAAGCGTTCCTCTAGATTATTATTTACTTGTATTTAGACATTATGATAATATCAGAGAAAGATATTGATTTCAAAGATGGTTTGGGTTATAGTAAGGTAAAAACCGTCCGTGTTTATGTGTGGACTGGTCTTACTATTATCCTTTGATTTCATAAAGGATTTTCCAAAGTTAAACAAGTTGTGTGTGCTGTGAATTTATCACTAATAGTATTCCAGACTGACCCGGTGTATTTTGTTTTAAATCAAATGTGCTCGGGTCAGACCAAGCATATTTACAGGTTAGGTTCGCTTGGAATTTCAAGAGCTGGAAGCAGGTGGCTTCACCGCTAGTTTTTATAAAGTTAATTCCGCTGTGCAGTATATGTTAAACTCTGATGATTGGTATGTTATACAATCCTTTTGTATAAAGATATTTGATATTATATTTTATCTGTTCCGCTGTGAGATTCTGATGTGTTCTTCTTCTTTCTTCTATTCTAATACTTCTTTCTTTCTATCCTCACCCTCTAAATTCTTTCTCATAACAATCCAGTGTTTTTCGATGCTTGAATAGTCGACATGGTGATTTGATGTCGATTTTCGGGGCCGAAATTCACCTGGGTCATTACAAATTCAAAAAGTGAATTTAGAAATTTAGTTGACCTGAACGGTGGATTATTCTGAAGCTCGGAATGTTAACCGAATAGAAATTATTCGAGAATAGAGTTATAAGTTGAAATTCGATTATAACGAATTCAAGAAGGTACCATTTACCTTTCGTTTTAAATCAATATTATTTATTTAATAAATTAATTAAATATTAATTATTTATTCGAAATAAAGAATCAAAGTTATATTTTTAATATTTTGGAAATAGGTATAATAACGCTATCGTTATAACCAAGGTTTATACAACATTCGTTTAAATCTATACAAATGGAACTTGGAAATGTTTTCCAAATATAACCAGTGATATTTTCTAAGAATAGAAAATGAAATGATTTTAGAATTAAGAAATGGAGTTAAAGAAATTAAGAACTGACTGGAGACTAGTTATGTTGAACGACTTTCTGGGTATCGATTTGATGTTGGTTTCGGGCTTCAGGATTGATACTTAGGGAGTTGTTCTCTTACTGGTTTACAGTTAGAGTCCGATGGATAGTGATGCACGAATAAGGTGTGGGAATGTTTTCCAACGTTAATAACGTATATTTTCGAAATAGGGGAAATTAGGAGTTGTGAATATATGAAAACGTTTTTCCAAGATATCGTGAGAGGCTAAACGAGTTGAAGAAATATTTGAGTAAAGATATTCATAGGAAATTGGGAAATGAAATGATTTTTGGTAAATCTATTTAAAGGAGCTCAGTGTTGATTAATGATTGATCAGTAAGATTTCCATTTGGAAATACGACCGTTGTTTGTATGTTTTCCTTTGATAGTTAAATAACTGGCTATCAAAGTTTTTGGCCTTTTTCCCGTTGTCAATACGGAGAGATCGGAAGAAGATTTATTATCTAAAAACCACTCTGTATGGGCATTAGCGTTGCAAATCAAATATGATGAAGATAATTGAAGATGGAGTTTGTGCATGGGCTGTTCTGGAAATCCTAGGTAGAAATTGCCTAAGATGGATTTACAGAATAGTGCCTTCGGTTTTTCCAGTCCCAGGACAACGTGTATGGATGAATGTCTGACAGAGTATATATAATAGATCGCACAAGTTGATCGCTTCAAACATATTTATGTTGGTAGCAGAGAAATTCATTTCTCTTAGCCTTATACCCGTGGTATATTTGGAGAAATTAGTTTGTGATTTGGTGGGTATGACGATATGGCATTCAGAGTAAATCAAAGGGTGATATGTTAAAAGATACGCTATGACCTCAAGGCTCATCAACTGGGAAATGACGAAAATCGGGCTGGCAGCATGGCTAAGTGGGTCGCACCCAATTAGGGTATATTGTCACCATCTAGAGAATATTCATATTTGTTACTTCTTTCGCTTTTGTATCTTCCGGGAATGGTTTTGTTGGTATACCAACCGTAAGTTGACAATATATTCGGAACATTCAGGTGAAATGAATGGCCGGTCATGTGTGGCCGAGTTACAAGATGTTCTTGTTGAACTCCAGTGTATCGCTTCTAGAGTACACTGATCGGAAGGTGGTTCCATACCTTGTCATAGTTGGAAATCAAATCTCCAATAAGAGCCCGCGGTTTTGACTGTATATTATATATGTAGAACGTGAGATGAAAGCGTTCTGCTAGATTATTATTACATGTATTAGACACTATTATAATATCATAATAGTATTATTTTTTTAGAAACATTTTTGTTTATCGTAAGGTAAAAACCATTCGTGTTTATGCGTGGATCGGTCTTACGATAATATTTTCTTTTGAAAAGGATTTTGAAAAGTAAAACAAAATGTTTGGAGTTTGCTCACACCAGTCACGTGACTGACCCAGGGTTTATTTTGTTTTGTTTTACCTTAAACTCTTGGGTGCCCAAATTAGTATGGGCAGTCAAGTAGTCGTGATTTTTAAGATATACTTAGAGGAGCTCAGAGCAGGAGGCCTCAGAGTTAGATATATCGAGTTGTTTCCACCATGATGTTATGTGATAATGGTATGTATAGACAGTTATTGTTTTGTATTTCAAAAGTTGTTATATAATATATCTTATCTGTTTCGCTGTGAGATTCATGTTTACTCTGATTCTGTTGTGTTTTAGTCTTCTTCTTCTTCTATTCTAATTTTCTTTATTTTTATTTCTCACCCTCTGTGACGGCCGGCCCCTAGATCCATGCTAACCAAGAGCAACACTAAGTATTACTGTCGGAAAGCACGGAGAATGGGACTCGATAGGGCTAAAAGTTGTACTCATTCTCTTGAACGAACACTGGCACGAGAATTTTTAAAAATTTCTCAACTTACCATCCGTGCTCAGTATAAGTTCAAAATGGTACAGGAAAATTTCCCAAGTTACATAGTACAAAATATAATAGAATCAAGCGTAGCATAATAACAACAGCAGAATACATAATACATATCATAATAGAGATGTCCAAATACATAGTCCATCATACATAATATCACTTCCCAAAATACATAGTAGTGTTCATACCATAGTACTACACGCTACTGATAGTCTGAAGCTGCATAGTCCAAAACCCCAAAATGTGGAAAACGATAAGAGTGATGCTGCAGTCCACGCAAACCTAACCTGCCAACAATTCTCAGTCTGACCCGAGGATTGTTTTAACAAAACAAATCACACGGGTCAGACTATGTCTAGTGTGAGTGAAGTATCTATGGACATTAAATAATTTAACAAAGAAGTAAAGGTGCCACATGTATAAGTCAACATGAGGCGTATGAATGTTACAATATATGAACAATTTAGCATAGTCATCGCATTAATATGCCATAATCTCAGGCATCGGTATTGTATGTAAAGCAATACAATACCAAAACAATTATCATATGTAAAGCAATATGATAATATATCAAAAAAAAATAAGATTAAAGGTCACAGGTTTTGTATGTAAAGCAATACAATACCAAGCAATTATCATATGTAAAGCAGTATGATAATAAAAAGTAAGATTAAAAGGCACACGTATTGTATGTAAAGCAATACAATACCAAACAATTATCATATGTAAAGCAATACGATAATATAAAAGAGTGAGATTAAAAGGAACAGGTATTGTATGTAAAGTAATACAATACCAAAACAATTATCATATATAAAACAATATGATAATATAATACTGGGTTTCCAAATTAATTGGGGTAATATGCCAACCTTATTCAAATAAATAAGAGGGTAATAAAGAATTATGGGAACTACGGGATAAATATAATATGACTCATAACAGATACCAAATAAACAGACGCTAGTATTGTAAAATCACAATGGTAGAGCTCTAGCGCGCGCAGAGACATCAGCACTGTAACCTACTCATAACGCCATAACGACATCTGGCGATCAACCCAGGATAACCAAGACGGTCTAAGGCGAAGGCCGTATGC
Source organism: Allium sativum (assembly GCA_030737875.1). Classification (NCBI taxonomy): domain Eukaryota; kingdom Viridiplantae; phylum Streptophyta; class Magnoliopsida; order Asparagales; family Amaryllidaceae; genus Allium; species Allium sativum. Next base: position 721,309,074 of record CM060920.1, read on the forward strand.
TACCCGTTCACGGCACTACATGTGGCACACCCACGCCTCCATCTGATGTAGTCCGTGACCCTCCGGTCGGGAATCCCGATCAAAACAACAAAATTGCCCAATGTAGCAGACCGTTTGACCTTTGGTGGTAGGTGAGCGAAATTTAAAACAATGTGATTCAGGTAGCGAACCTGAATCAGGTCGACCAAGATGGAGTTTTGGCCCATTGGTACAACAGAGTCCAATCTATCCCAATCCCAAAATCAAAAGAATTCTTAATATATTATTTTGTAAATTCATGCCTTAAAATTTCATAGTGTTTATAACACCAAAACACTATATAAAACCAATCATGGAAATATTCATAAAACTAAGTTTTATAAACCCAGTACATTTAGCAAAAAGCTTAACAACGCATGTCCATAGATGGTTACACTACCGTTTCTCTCTAATACACAAGTACCCCAGAATACTTGTATATCATAACGAAACATAAGCATTGTTTAGCATGTTTAACTTTTTTGGAATTAATACAATTATTTGACCATTTAATTAGTATACTAAAAAAAATTTCGCTTATAGATAGAAAAAAAATTACTTTCAAAAATTTTAAAGGAAAACAATAAACTTCTAAAAAATATAGTTTTTTTTCGTAGGACAGTACCTGCACTGTAACTGTGCAGCGCACTGCTGCACAGTACAGTGCAGTACAACTGCACTGCAGTAGTGCAGCTCTGCTGCACTGTTCCAGTGCAGCACAGCTGCACTGTTAAAGTGTAGCTATGCTACACTGTTTCAGTGCAGCTCGGCTGCACTGTAGCAATGCAGCTCCGCTGCACTGTAGCAGTGCAGCGCGGCTGCACTGTTCAAGTGCAGCTATGCTGCACTGTTTCAGTGCAGCTCGGCTACACTGGAGCAGTGCAGCGCGGCTACACTATTGTAGTGCAGTTATGCTGCACATTTTTCAGTGCAGCACCCGTTGCACTGTAGCAGCGAAGTACCCGCTGCACTGAAGCAGTGCAGCTCCTTCTCCCCCATCAATGCTAAAATTTTCGTTTTTTTTCTCGCTAATTAGGAAGATGATTCTCTATGAGGCAATTATACATATGTTTTGCATGCAATAAAATCATATGCATGATATAAATATGAGTCATTTGAACAAATATGTTGCATGCAATAAAAATTGTATGCTTGCAACCAATTTCAAGGTATAATGCCTTTAAATTTGCAATACTACCTTAAATCTATTTCAAATCTGATTTTAATTGCCTCAACATTACAAGAAAAAATCAAACATAGGGGAAGAAGGGAATCTACAATCAAAATTCCACCTTTAAACCATCATGCATACACAATACATAACTTAAAGAGGAAAAAGGTGGAAACTTCACTCACCTACTACTCCAAAAAGCTAACTTTCACCTCTGAAATCGACTTATTTCTTGATTGGAGCCTTCTACAAATAGGAATTGGAAAGGAAAACAAGCCTAAGATCTCAATTTACAAGAATTGAAAGAGCTCTAGAAGATTGAATAGGTTTAGGGAATACTTACTTGAAGAATTGGGAATCTTACTTCAATCTTTGATTGCAAATATTTGATTTGGATGAGAAGATTTGATTTTTTCCTCTCCTTTTCTTATGGTGTGTTTCTGGTTTTCTGATAGAGAAATGAGAAATACGTAATGTAATTAATCAGGGGATGAGGATGGGAAGGATTTTATCTTTAGCCCCCTCTCTAGATTGTTCCTAACAAATATCTCTACTTCTCCCCCTTTTCTTTATTATTTGCCTCCTCTTTTTATTTTTATTTTATTTCTCCTATGCAACAAAATCATTACACTTTGTCTCTTATGAGATATTTTTGATTTTCCCTCTTATTTAATTTGTTTCTAGAGATTTCCTACATAATAAAATAAAATTTATTATTTTTTTTTCCTTTTAAAATTGTTATTTAATCAAAACAATAACTTTAACATTGTTACAAAAAAACGTGCAACATTTTACATCAACTACATACGCCCAATAATTCATAAAACATGAATTTTCCTCTTATCCCAAAAGTATATGTTTCGCTTCTATTTATTTATTTATTCATTATTATATTTATTTTTCCTTTAAATTACAAAATCAATTAGTTGATTCCCAATTCAATATCCCTAAGAAAACTGGGTTGTTACAGACTTCCCCCCTTACAAAAATTGCGTCCTCGCAATTTCTACATAAGGGATACATATGTAACAAAATTATAGATTCAACTCAAAATTATAGGACATACCTTACTCAAGCACCAAACAATTTGGGGTAATCCCTCTGCATAAACTCTTGTGTTTCCCAAGTGCAGTCTTTTAGATTACTTGACCACTGCACCTTGACTAAAGGAACCACTTTACTACGAAGCTTCTTTGTCTCAGAAGCAATAATGCGAATAGGCTCTCGAGTAAAAGTCATGTTAGGAGCGATCTCAATCTGCTACAACTGCTTCGGCTCTATGACCTCTTCGGAGTCCCTTAAACACTTCCTCAAGTGAGACACATGGAAGACGTTGTGCACACTCAATAAGTGTTCGGGTAAGGCAACTCTATAGGCAAGTTTTCCAATTCGCTCCACAATAGGATAAGGGACAATAAATCTCGGAGCAAGCTTACCAATATTACTGAACCTCATTACTCCTTTTAAAGGAGTAACCTTCACGAATACATGATCTCCAACACTAAACTCCATGTCCTTTCTTCAACGATCTACATAGGACCTTTGTCTATCCTGTGCCTCTTTCATCTTTCTTCTAATTAGGTCCACCTTCTCAGAAGCTTCACGCAAAGTGTCGGGACCAAGCACCAACCTATCCCCAGTCTCAAGCCAGCACGAAGGATATCTACAGAGTCTTCTATACAATGCTTCAAAAGGAGCCATGCCTATACTGGACTGAAAGCTATTGTTATATGCAAACTCGACCAAGTATAGGTGGTCCTCCCAAGACCCGCCAAAATAAAGGATACAAGAACGCAACAAATCCTCCAGTATCTTGTTAACCCGCTCAGTTTGCCCATCAGTCTGAGGATGATATGCTGAGCTGATATTCAACTTCGTCCCCAAAGCAGACTGCAAGCTTCTCCAGAATCCACTAGTAAATAGTGGATCCCTATCACAAACTATACCACTAGGTACACCATGAAGACGAACAACTTCCTTCACATATAACTTTGCCAAATAAGGAGCAATCCTTTTCGACTTGACTAGGATAAAATGGGCAGATTTAGTCAAACGATCCACCACTACCCATATGCTAGCATGCCCTTGCTTCGACCTTGGCAATCCATCAATAAAGTCCATGGATACCTAAACAAAGAATTTATATTTACAGCATTACGCCGAAGGATCTAAGTATAAATGAACAATTTAAAATCTTAATTCATATATACCTGATCCCATTTCCATAGCGGAATCTCCAATGGCTGAAGAAGACTGCTAGGCTTTTGGTGCTCGCACTTCACCAATTGGTAGGTAATACAATTCTTCACATACTCGCTTATATCGCGCTTCATTCCTTCCTAGTAATATAGACGTTTCATATCCATATACATCTTACTGCCACCAGGGTGAATGGTACATCGTGAACAATGGCAATCACTCATCACCTCATGTCTAAGACCTGCAACATTAGGTACAAAGATTCTGCCTTTCTTCCTTAAACAACCCTGAGCATCCAACTTAAATACTTTCAAATCATCAGCATCATCTCCATTCTTCAACCGATGAATACGCTCTAAAGCGGTAGGATCTTCCGTCTGAGCATGAGATATCCTATCCATTAGGCTCGGCCTCATAACCATATTGGCCAACATCCTTCCAAAGCTATGAGTGGGCATATTACAATAGATTCCACTAGAAGCCGACACCTCCAAGTCTCGCCATTCAGCTATCATCATTGATACAACTGTTTGACGCTTACGGCTGAGAGCATCTGCTACACGATTACCTTTTCCAGGTGTATACTGAATATCGAAATCATATGCTGCCAAAAACTCCAAACATCTTTGCTGGCGCATATTCAGCTCTTTTTGAGTAAAGAGGTATTTCAAAGATTAATGGTCAGTATAAAGGACAAACCTCTCACCCATAAGATAATGTCGCCATAGCTTCAAAGCAAAAACTACAGCTGCCAGCTCTAAATCATGAACATCATATCTAACCTCATTGGGTCTTAATTGTCTGGATGCATAAGCCACGACTCTTCCCTTCTGCATAAGCACAGCACCCAATCCAGACCCATAAGCATCAATATACACCATAAGATCTTGATTACCTTCTGGAATCACCAAAACTGGTGCATTAGTGAGCATCTCCTTCAACTTAGAGAAAGCTTCTTCACACTTATATGTCTACTCAAACTTTACACCCTTCTTCGTCAGCCTTGTCAAAGGAGTGACAATCTTGGAAAAATCCTTAAAAAAGCGACGATAATACCCTGCTAGACTGAGGAAGCTTCGAATCTCTGTAATAGTCTCAGGCCTTTTCCAATTCTGAATTGCTTCTATCTTAGAAGGATCCACAGCTAGACCGGCTTCAGATATAATATGGCCTAAGAACTTTACCTCCTTCTGCCAAAAGTGGCACTTGGAAAACTTTGCTTTCAACTTATGTTCCCTCAAAGTCTCCAAAACAATTCTCAAATGACCTTCATGCTCTTGCCCAGACTTGGAATATACTAATATATCATCAATGAAGACCAAGACGAATCTATCAAGATAGCTTCTGAACACTCTATTCATCAGGTCTACAAAGTATGCAGGAGCATTCATAAGCCCAAACGGCATTACCAACCATTCATAAGAGCCGTATCGAGTGCGAAAGGCAGTGAGTGGGGTGCCGTCTTCCACTACTCGCAACTGATGGAATCCAGTGGCTAAGTCAAGCTAGAAAAAGAATTTTACTCCACTTAACTGATCAAAAAGATCATCAATACGAGGGAGTGGATACTTATTCTTTACCGTCATCTCATTAAGCTTTCTATAATCAATGCACAAGCGGAGAGAGCCGTCAGCCTTCTTTACAAAGACTGCAGCGGCTCCCCAAGGAGAGCTACTCGATCGGATGAACTGCTTTCCTTCCAACTCAGTCAACTGCTTCCGAAGCTCCTCCATCTCAACACGAGGCATACGATTAGGAGGTCTAGTGACTGGTTGGGCTCCAGGGATAAGATCTATGTGAAACTCCACAGCCCTCTTAGGCGGCAAGCCGGTAACAGGCTCAAACACATCACCAAAGTCCCTGACAACAGGAACTCTAGCTATCTCCTCATCTTCTCGTGACTCAATGGAATAGAGAGAACCATGATTATTAGGGCCTTGCATATCAAGTGTTATATTAAAAAGCCCTTTGAAAGAGGGGTGTTTCAAAGTAACAACTATATCTAAGCAAGAAAGATAAGCCTCCAATCGTTCCAACCAATCCATCCCCAAAATAATATCAAAGCCAAGTCACTCAAATACATGCAAGTCACATGAGAAAGGAAGTCCTCCTGAGAATAGCTTAAGGTTCTTGCATAACATTCCAAGTGTTGTGGACCCGCCAATGGAATTCACAACCCTTAGAGATGTGACAAGATAAACTACATCCAAAGCATGTCTATCAACTAAATCTTTAGATATAAAGGAGTGTGATGCACCGGAGTAAAAAAAAGTATGCAAATGAAAGTATCTCTAAATGGGATTGTACCTTCCATTACTTGCTTTCCTTTCCTTTGGCTTGGACCCGGATCTCCCTCCATGACATGGAGCCTAGTTGCTTGCTTTTTCTTTGTGAGTTGCGGAGACTCATTCCTTAGATGACCAATCTGGTGACACTCATAACACTCCCTTTGAGGACAGACATTAGCAAAATGCCCCTTTGCTCCACACTTGTAGCATTCTACTCCGCCTTTAGCTTGCTTTTGTGAGCCTGAAGCTTGACCCTTCTTTTGCTTCTTTTGAGAATTCTGCTTCTTCTTAGGGAAAAATGGAGCTTTCCTTTTAGGTGCATCATCATCTCTTTCACGATACAGATCCTCATATCTCAAAGCCAGATAAACAATCTCATCAAAAGTAGAACGAAGCTGAGTCAAGAGTTGTTCCCACAGCTTCCTATGAATACCATCTACATATTTCTGATTCTTTTTGAACTGGGTGTTGATCAAGTCTGCACCATACTTAGAGAGGGAATTGAAGGTGTTGACATACTCCTGAACTGACATATCCCTCTGCTTAAGCTCAATAAATCTACGAGTAAGGATGGCCTTCTCTGCCTCTGGAACGAACCTCAACTCAAATCGTTCCCTAAATCTTTCCCATGTAAGCTCTTCCTCTCCGCTCTCAGCATTCATAATATCAAACCAATCAGCGGCATTGCCTTAAAGGAAGCTAGAAGCAATCTCGACCTTTTGACGGTCAGTCACACGTATATGCCCAAAAACACACTCACAGGTCTTAAGCCAGGCCTGAACTTCAACAACACCTTCTTTTCCAAGGAAAGGCTTCCCTCCAAGGCTCGTAAAGTCCTTACACATACAAGCAAAATCAGCTCTAGGAGCAGCATTAGGAGCGGGTGCGGCTTGAGGCATGTTCCGCATCAACTCCAACCACTGCTCCATCGTCAAACGGAGAGGTCTTCCAGCCATCTTTCTAACTACTCTGCATATAGTGAGATATATCATTAACACTAGAACACTAAAAGATTGGGGTTTCGGTTCAGGTATGTACAACTATTATTATATGATGGGAGTGATACTATAAAATAACAGACATGTATGATGTTTCTACTGTCGTGTGCTAATCCCTGTTCTAATTATATTTTGTATTATGTCAAACCTGGGCTCTGATACCAAAAATGTGACACCCGACCCCTAGACCCATGCTAACCAAGAGCAACACTAAGTATTACTGTCAGAAAGCACGGAGAATGGGACTAGATAGGGCTAAAAGTTGTACTCATTCTCTTGAACGAACACTAGCACGAGAATTTTTAAAAAATTCTCAACTTACCATCTGTGCTCAGTATAAGTTCAAAGAAATGGTACAGGAAAATTTTTCCCAAGTTACATAGTACAAAATATAAAAGCATCAAGCGCAGCACAATAACAATAGCAGAATACATAATACATATCATAATAGAGATGTCCAAATACATAGTCCATCATACATAATATCACTTCCCAAAATACATAGTAGTGTTCATACCATAGTACTACACGCTACTGATAGTCTGAAGCTGCATAGTCCAAAACCCCAAAACGTGGAAAAAGATAAGAGTGACGCTGCAGTCCACGCAAACCTAACCTGCCAACAATTCTCAGCCTGACCCGAGGATTGTTTTAACAAAACAAATCACACGGGTCAGACTATGTCTAGTGTGAGTGAAGTACGTATCTATGGACATTAAATAATTTAACAAAGAAGTAAAGGTGCCACATGTATAAGTCAACATGAGGCGCATGAATGTTACAATATATGAACAATTTAGCATAGTCATCGCATTAATATGCCATAATCTCAGGCATCGGTATTGTATGTAAAGCAATACAATACCAAAACAATTATCATATGTAAAGCAATATGATAATATATCAAAAAAATAAGATTAAAGGTCACAGGTATTATATGTAAAGCAATACAATACCAAGCAATTGTCGTATGTAAAGCAATATGATAATATAAAAAGTAAGATAAAAAGGCACAGGTATTGTATGTAAAGCAATACAATACCAAACAATTATCATATGTAAAGCAATATGATAATATAAAAGAGTAAGATTAAAAGGCACGGTTATTGTATGTAAAGCAATACAATACCAAAACAATTATCATATATAAAACAATATGATAATATAATACTAGGTTTCCAAATTAATTTGGGTAATATGCCAACCTTATTCAAATAAATAAGAGGATAATAAAGAATTATGGGAACTATGGGATAAATATAATATGACTCATAACATATACCAAATAAACAGACGCTAGTATTGTAAAATCATAGTAGTAGAGCTCTAGCGCGCGCGGAGACATCAGCACCGTTACCTACTCATAACGCTATAACGACACCTGGCTATCAACCCAGGATAACCAAGACGGTCTAAGGCGAAGGTCGTATGCTACCCGTTCACGGCACTACACATGGCACACCCACACCTCCATCTGATGTAGTCCGTGACCCACCGGTTGGGAATCCCGATCAAAACAACAAAATTGCCCAATGTAGCAGACCGTTTGACCTTTGGTGGTAGGTGGGCAAAATTTAAAACCACCGTGATTCAGGTAGCGAACCTGAATCAGGTCGACCAAGATGGAGTTTTGGCCCATTGGTACAACAGAGTCTAATCTATCCCAATCCCAAAATCAAAAGTATTTTTAATATATTATTTTGTAAATTCTTGCCTTAAAAATTCATAGTGTTTATAACACCAAAACACTATATAAAACCAATCATGGCAATATTCATAAAACTAAGTTTTATAAACCCAGTATATTTTGCAAAACGCTTAACAACGCATGTCCATAGATGGTTAAACTACCGTTTCGCTCTAATACACAAGTACACCATAATACTTGTATATCATAACGAAACATAAGCATTGTTTAGCATGTTTAACTTGTTTGGAATTAATACAATTATTTGACCATTTAATTAGTATATTAACAAAATTTTCGCTTATAGATAGAAAAAAATTACTTTCAAAAATTTTAAAGGAAAACAATAAACTTCTAAAAAAAATATAGTTTTTTTTCTCTTTATTTTTTTTTGTAGGACAGTACGTGCACTATAACTGTGCAGCGCACTACTGCACTGTAGCAGTGCAGCGCGGCTACACTGTTGCAGTGCAGCTATGCTGCACTTTTTTTCAGTGCAGCACCCGCTGCATTGTAGCAGTGCAGTACCCGCTGCACTGAAGCAGTGCAACTCCTTCTCCCCCATCAATGCTAAAATTTTCAATTTTTTTTCTCACTAATTAGGAAGATGATTCTCTATGAGGCAATTATACATATGTTTTGCATGCAATAAAATCATATGCATGATACAAATATGAGTCATTTGAACAAATATGTTGCATGCAATAAAAATTGTATGCTTGCAACCAATTTCAAGGTATAATGCCTTTAAATTTGCAATACTACCTTAAACCTATTTCAAATCTGATTTTAATTGCCTCAACATTACAAGAAAAAATCAAACATAGTGGAAGAAGGGATTCTACAATCAAAATTCCACCTTTAATCCATCATGCATACACAATACATAATTTAAAGAGGAAAAAGGTGGAAACTTCACTCACCTACTACTCCAAAAATCTAACTTTCACATCTGAAATCGACTTATTTCTCGATTGGAGCCTTCTACAAATAGGAATTGGAAAGGAAAACAAGCTTAAGATCTCAGTTTACAAGAATTGAAAGAACTCTAGAAGATTGAATAGGTTTAGGGAATACTTACTTGAAGAATTGGGAATCTTATTTCAATCTTTGATTGCAATTTTTTGATTTTTATTTTGATTTGGATGAGAAGATTTGATTTTTTTCCTCTCTCTTTCTTACGGTGTGTTTCTGGTTTCTGATAGAGAAATGAGAAATACGTAATGTAAGTAATCGAGGGATGAGGATGGGAAGGATTTTATCCTTAGCCCCCTCTCTAGATTGTTCCTCACAAATATCTCTACTTCTCCCCCTTTTCTTTATTATTTGCCCCCTCTTTTTTTTTTAATTTCTCCTATGCAACACAATCATTACACTTTGTCTCTTATGAGATATTTTTGATTTTCCCTCTTATTTAATTTGTTTCTAGAATTTCCTACATAACAAAATAAAATTTGTTATTATTATTTTTTTCCATTTAAAATTGTTATTTAATCAAAACAATAAATTTAACATTGTTACAACAAAACGTGCAACATTTTACATCAACTACATACGCCCAATAATTCATAAAACATGAATTTTCCTCTCATCCCAAAAATATATTATTCGCTTCTATTTATTTATTCATTATTATATTAATTTTTTCATTTAAATTACCAAATCAATTAGTTGATTCCCAATTCAATATCCCTAAGAAAACTGGGTTGTTACACCCTCTGACTTCTTTCTATTAACGATCTTGTATTTCCGATGTTCGAATATTCGACATGGTGTTTTGTGTCGATTTTCAGAGTCGAAAATCCTTGGGTCATTACAGATATGGAAATTCATATTGATTAAGATTGATCTAATTTCTGTGAAGATTCCATTTTGATGGAAGATGATTTTAAGTTTATCGGGAGCGATGTTTTAACGACATTCGTTCTTCAACCTAGTTAGACATTCGTTCTTCAACCTAGTTAAAGACGGGATTAATTTCCAAAACTTGAATAATCACTAAGAAATGGTTTTTGAAGATTAAAACTAAGTAGAGTTTTAATGAATCTTTAATTAGATTGAAATATGAATGTGGTAATTAAATTTATCAAATTCAAGAGATGTTCGAGATGGAGTACCACCAGTTTTACTCAATGCGATGGTTAAATCTTTAATTAGATTTGAACGTGAAATGGTAAGTAAATTTAACGTTAACACAATGGGTGTTAGATATGGAGTACTACCTGTTTTGCTTCATGGGATGAATAGGTTGGGAATGAGATAATAAAATGAATGATTACTTTGGTAAGGCTCGTTAATCCCGACTAGTTTGATAAACCTTAATTTGGTTTAAGTTGTTAAAACATATTATAAATCTTTTGAAATGATTTCCAAGAATATTTGAATAAATGAATATTCTGGATTGGAATGAGGCATATGATTTATTATTATAGCACTTGATTATAAGATATGCGAGTTATTCAGAAAGACCAGGTTCAACCCATTCTGAATAACTGATACGACGATTAAAAGTCGAAGATTTGAAGACGGTGATTGAAGACCAGAGTTCTTCACATCGTTTGGTTGATTATTGATGCCTTGATTGGGCAGTACACCTAAGACAAGGTAATAAGTGGTAATCATCCAGACGTACTTGGAGATAGACCAAATATGCGAGGGCCTCTCTTTTGTATTGGACATATGGGACGAGGAATAAGGTGCCTCCGGTTTCGTTCAGACCCAGAACGGACTTGCAAATGGATTGTATGAATGACATTGTACTTCGCGTTATATTTGTTGATCTCTGCTAAATATATATCTGTTTGGTGATGGAGAATTTATTCTTTTCCTTAGCACCCTTGTCTTAGACATACGAGCTTAGAGGTTATATATTGGTGGAAATCAATGGTATGGTATGAATTAACAATATGGCATGCTAAGCTGCTAGTTGATCAAAGCTTCTGTTGAAAAGCGTAGCTTTTGGATGATGATCAAAGCATGGCTGATATAACGCAATTTTGTGTTGAAACGTGACTTCGACAAGCCTCACAACCAGAATGGCCAAAAACAGGATGAAGGACCGCAGAGAGGACATACGTTTCTTTCTACCTAATGGTGATGCCATGGTATGGAGCCCAGGCAATTTACTTATGTGGATGTTGGAATCGAGGCGCCTCAGATGACGGTCAAATGCAACCGGGGAATGTTATGTTCAGATAATTGTCTAACCATCAGAAATAGGTGGCTAGCTCTACTGCTCAAAGGGATACATGTTGTTTTCCCTAGCACATTTTTCTAGAGATGTTCCGAAGTTCGGATAAGGAAGATCGTTTGCCTTGGTCATTGATGGAAATCCAACTTCCAATACGAACCTTGCGTTTTTAGTTATAAAACTATATGGTGACATAATAGGATGGGGAATTATGTCATCTAGGATTGATACAATTATTTTCAAAATTGATTTCTATACTATGCACTAGTAATAATAAATGAGAAATTTTGCGTATCAAGCATGTTTGGCTATTATAAGGTAAAACTCTGACCTCCGGTTTACGCTTGAATTGTGTGATGGGACCCGAGTCTTATAATAGCTTCATTTTTCAAAAAGCATTGCGAGTTTTTATGATTGGTATTCATGTGGAGGAAATCTGTTCCGTGTTGTACGACATGGTCCCGTGATATACCAAACTTTAAAATAAAGTTAATAACTATTTTGGTTCTCATACTAGTCCCATGACTGACTCGTAGTTTGTTTTTCCCCTGCAAACTCGGGTGCCCATATTTTCTACATAGGCAATTGGGTAGTTTGTTTTGCAGATATTTCGAGCAGGATCTTGAATTTAAGCGTAGCTATGTGCCTTTGATAGCCTTCCGCTAAATGTAATATTTTGTATTTCCACTGTGCATTGTAATCATTATACTCTGATATATGGTCTTGTACTCTGATGTAACATTTTATGATGTTAATGAAAAGTCTTTTGTGTTTTGTTCTAATGTTGTTGTATGCCCAAAGTTAACGGTTCGAGTATTTCTGCTATTTTGGATCGAACCTATGTGGCTTATGGTCATTCGAAAGGCGGGGATTTTTGGGTCATTACATTCCATCTAGAGGGCTAAAATTGGTAGATAACCAGAGCAGAAGGGAGAAAGTCACTATAAATCAATCTTTTGACATGACCACAAGAATTAATCTTGAACACCAAACTCACAGTTACCCAGCATAGCCTGTTAGAATACATCAACTGAACTGCTAAGCAAACTCATGGACCTAGAGAGCACTGACAAGCAAAACACCATGAAAACCAGATAAGTGTAACGACCCGGATTTTTTAGCCAGCAAATTCTGAATATTTAATTTTTTTTATTCGGATATAAAACGATTTTATAAGGGATTTATTAATTAAAGCGAAGTTTGAACGTATAATTATAATTAAATTATGAACAAGCTCGAAATGTCGTGGTAGTTCGCAATTTAACGTTTTGAACTTCAACTGGATAAACAGAATCCAATATATGTCGGATTTCTTTGAGACAAGAAATGTTTGAATCTATTAAACTGTATCTTTCCAACGAAAGTGAAAAATCAAGATTTCGTATTGTAGATTGCAAGTTACGTCCAAATCAAATTTTCAAAAAGTCGATGTGAAATCGTATATAAGCCATAACAATTATTTAAATATATTTAAATATCGGTCTTGAATTTGGACAAGCCCATTGAGACGTAGTGATAATTTAATTTTTAGAATTTTACTGTAATTTTTATTTTGGAAAATAAGCTACTTTTTATTTGGAGTGTTTTACACCCTATATCAGCATTTTGAGGTTTTCATAATATAAGTTAAACTTCCAATACTATTATATTTTTGGGATCATGGTACCTCGCTGGACACGACCGTACTCTTATTTCTGTCCGTAACAACTTGTACGTGAATGAAGTTTAATGTAATAGGGTACCGATATTTTCTAATATATATACACCAATATCTAAACTTTAGCAAACAAACCATATGAGATTCCTGTAACATTATTTACCAACACGCAATGTGAATGATTGATAAAGTGGCATTTGGCTATTGCATTGCTTTATGATAAGTACCCAACTTGTTAAAATACATGTTGACTGGTACATTAAATTGTGAGTAAAACCTAGAACAATGAAACCTGGGCTTTAAACCACTTTCGAGCTTCACCTGTAACTATGCATACACAAAAATTCATATTGCAGATGTGAATACACGACTTAATTAGATACAAAATTATAGTACATCACATGACAATAGTGATCTCTACGTCTAAACCAATATATATAATACTACTTCGTACTACCTCACCATGTACACACCGTGTTCTCCACGTTTCAGAAAAATCCGTGAGTGCCAAGTAATTCAAAGCCGTGCCTGGCATGCCATCTCAACTCCGTGCTTACCAAGTAAATCATACTTCCCTGCTACCCAAGGTGTTTTCCTTTAAATACTGGACAAAAACATCATTTTCGTTTAGTTCTCATTCACGAAACCAACAGCCATCGTTTCATCACTTTCTTCACTCCTGATCTACCCCATCTCACTTGTATTCAACTTAGTTCTTGAAGGTGAAGTGTTCGCCTTGGCGAGCCCTAGACTCGGCCGGAGTTGAGGAAAGTCCGGTGCCTTCATCGGACGGCAGCGGCTTTGCAAAGTGTGTGCGGTTTTGGGGTACATCAGCCTAGATCTATGACAAAGGAGTTCCGTGTTTTCAAAGTTGGGTGGTGAGTGGCCGACGCGATTCATTGTGGAGGACGTGGTAGTCAGGGGGACGAGACGGAGTCGTCGGTGGTGTTGGTGATGTCTTTGGGTACGGCCGAGGCTAAGATTGGTTGAGGCAGTCACACAAATGGAAGTTTGCTATAGGTTTTAAGGGGGGTAGTTCGGAATATATGGGGAAGGAAAGATGAGAGGAGCATGTCTAGTTTAGCTTCTTACTGGTAGGTGAATGGATGGATGTAGGAGAGGGGATTGAGGAAATAATTGACAAGAGTAAGCTGCGAATGGAAGGCACTGTATCAGTTTTGAGAAAGGGAGAAGCATCAGTTCCACGTTAATAAATGGTGAACAGCAGGTCATGGTTTCACTGTGAATGGGATTGAGGTCAGGAGAAAATTGTCAGTTGTGATTTTTGAATGTTGGTGGGATACGTGAGCAATTCTATTCGGTATTCTGTAGTATGGAAGGAGGAGTTGTCGAAGTCGAACTCCTGTAGGATGATGCGAGCTTCATATGGCGGTGGTAGTTATATGGCATTCGCAAAGGGGATGAATGAGATGCTGTCAATTCGAGAAATGGCAGTCTGTGATGGGAGAAAAAGTGAAGGAGTTCGGTCGTGAGAATACTCCAGGCGCGGGGTGTATAACTGGGAAGATGAAGCTGAAGGGAATACATAGTATTATGGAAAGTAATTGGTATATATTAATTAAATAATTAAGAATTAATATTCCAATTTAAAAATATAAACAGTTATAATCGCGTAACTTCTACATATGTTAACAGATTTGGACATGAACAGTCACATTAGAATCATAACAACTAGATCTTCGTGGTGGAACTATTATGTCCAAGAATTGGGTTACTAGAGTTTCCTGATAAAATCAATCACGTCTGTTTGACTTTAGCAAAACAATAACAAAATGGTCAACTACAAACCAATGTGAGTAAACTCACTAACTCTACCTTGTTTATATTTTTATATAAACGAGTTTTAAATTTATTTATAGTAATTTTATACTGTGCAATGTTTGATTGGTTGAATAGTTGATAAAATTGGTTGAAATGGTTACACCATTGATCGATTATTTGTTCTGATATTTCATATTGATGTGAAACAATATTATTGATGCTGATTAACATCTGTGGATGCAGGGAAATAGGTTGGAGGGATCCAACTGGATTCCTCAACATTTTATTTACTGTTTTATTTATTGTGATATATAATTGGTAACTGATAATATTATGGTTGGATTACATTGGCCCCATAATTTGGTATTTAATTACCATAAAATATTTTAGAATGGAGAAAAGAAATTTTAAAAAGAAAATTATTTCCAAAATATAGAAAGTAGATTTCAAATGGATTTAAAATAGAAACTTGTTTAATAAATATATAAAGTAATTTGATTTATAAATGATGTTTATAAATAAAGTGAAGTATCTATCATTGGATAATGTAAAAATATAAATTCAAGTTGGATTTATATAAGCAAAGTGGAATTCGATGTTGACACCGTTATTTGATGTGGGATTTAAACACAGTAGTTGTAAAAGAGATTTGAGTTGAGAAAAAGATAATTCAAATGGAAATTTGAAAAAGAAATCGGTTTCAAAAGGAAACGGTGGGTTTTATTTCAAAATTTGGGATATAAAATAAATTGAGATAAATCCAATAGATTAATAAACGAGAAGTGTTAATTAAGTAATAGTTCTATAAACAAAGTTTATAAACGAAATGGAATATGATGTGGCTTTAAAAATATACTCGATAACTAGAAGTAGAGCAGTAACGATACTCAAGTTGATTTGAATAAACGAGTTTAGATTCCTATTAAGAAATGAAATTCATATTTGAAATGAATAACAGTTTGAAAGCAAATGTTTACGAATGGAAGGGGTTATAACGGAATTTGGTAATGATTTGGAAATGATAAATTCAAAAGTGAATTTAGAATTTGAGATCACCTGAAATGGTAGAAAATTCCGAAGTTCGGAATATTTATCAAATATAGAGTATTCGAATGGGAGTTGCTTATTGGAATTTGATTATATCGAATTTAGGGAGGTAATTATTTTACTTTCCGTTTGAATCAAATTTAATAATTTATTTATTTATTTACTTATTTATTTATTGAAATAAATAAATACAAGTTGCATTTTTATAAACCAAATATTTGTAAATAGCGATTTTAAATGCTGCCGTTATAATAACTGTTTTTGTAAATCTAAACAGCGATCTTAACGCTATTGTTAAAATAAATGTTTTATAGTTCTAGACAGCGATTGTAATGCTGTTGTTAAAAGTAATGTTTTAAAAATCAAATATTTGGAGACAGCGATTATAATGCTATCATTATAATCAATGTTTTTCCGTAAAAGAAGTGTGTTTTTAGATTGAATCCGAAAGTCGCGTAAGCGATGTTTTGTTTGAAGTTATGATTTTTGACTATTTCAAAGTTGAGAATGTTGTTCAATTAAGGTCTGAGAGGTAATTATAACCCAACTTGATTGGCTTCATGATTGATGGAGAATGGTTAAGGTTCGATAGTGAAAACTGATTAGCAATATGGTTAGTTAACAAATGATTAATGGTTTGAGTATAATATCGATGTTTTTATAACATCGTATTAATTTTAAAGGACTTTTGAAATGTTTTTTCCAAATAAAATGTGAAATATTTTCTACGCATAGAAAAATGAAATGAATTGTTGAATAAAGAATTATGAAATGGAATATGGAAATGTTTTCGATATTAATGAAGTATATTTTTCAGAATATAGAAAATAAGGATTCGCGAATATTTAGAAATGTTTTATAACTGAAATAAGAGATATTTTCTCGAATAAAGGAAGTGTAATATTGGAAATGCTTTCCAATAATCGAGAAAGACAATTGAATTTTGAAAGAATCTGGAAAAGGGAAAATGGGAAATTAGAATCGATAATATGATAAGGAATCAATATAAAGGGGACAATATTGTGTGATACTTGATCAGTAGAATTTCCAATTGGAAATAAGACCGTTGATTGTATGGATGTTTCTTTGATAGTTAAATCACCTACTATCAAAGTTTTGATTTACTTTATACCCCCATTGTCAATATGGAGAGACCGGGATCAGATTTAATATCTGAAAACCACTCCGTATTGGCATAAGCGTTACGAATCAACTTTTGTTGAAGAGATTATGAAGACGGAGTAAAGTGCAAGGGTTGTTCTGTTAATCCTAGGTAGAAATTGCCTAAGATGGATTAATAGAATGGTGCCTTCGGTTTGTCCAGACCCAGGACAACTTGTATGGACGAGTGTCTGACAGAGTATTTCCAAAAGGATTATGTACGTTGATTCCTTCAAACGTACGAAGTTGGTGGCAAAGAAGGGAAACTTCTTTAGCCTAACAATCTGAGTATTTTTGTGGGAATCAATTAGTGATTTCCGATGGATCTGACAATGTGGCATTCAAAGTGAATGGTGGCCAGATGTTCTGGAAGATAATTCAAACCTCAAGCCTCACAACCGGAAATTCACAAAAATTGGGCAGGCAGCATGGCTAGGTGGGTCGCTCCCATTAGGTTGTATAATCACTTATCTAGAGAAATTCCATTTGCTTCTTTAATCTATCGATGATGTCCCTTTCGGGAAACGGTTGCTGATCCCAACCGTTGGTGATATACATTCGATACACTCAAGCGAAATGAGTGGTCGGTCATGTGTGGGCCGGGTTGCAAGACGTTCTTGTTGAACCATAGTGTATCACCTCTAGAGTACATTGATCGGAAGGTGGTTCCATACCTTGTCATGTTGGAAATCCAATCTTCAATAAGCGCCCTGCGATTTTTGATTTTATGTTATATATGGAGCGTGAGATGCAAGCGTTCCATTAGATTCTATTTATTTTTTTGTAGACATTATTATAATATCACTGGATTCGATATCAAAAAAATATTTTTGGTTATAGTAAGGTAAAAACCATCCGTGTTTATGTGTGGATCGGTCTTACGATTATCATTTCTTTCGAAAGGATTTTGAAAGTTAAACAAATGGTTGGAGTTTACTCACACCAGTCCCCTGACTGACCCAGAGTTTATTTTGTTTGTTTTCCCTAAACTCTTAGGTTCCCAAATTTGTACAGACAGTCAAGTAGTCGGGATTTTACAGATTCGCTTGGAGGAATTCGAAGAAGGAGGCTTCACCAGATAGCTATAGACTATAGTATTTTCCGCTGTCTACTATGTTGTATCTGGAAATGGGTGTTTATGACTGTTCCAGGAATAACTGTTGTACTCTGATAATGGTATGTATATACAGTTACTGATTTGTATTTCAAAAGTTATGTTAAATAATATATATTTTTCGTTCCACTGTGAGTTTGTGATCTTTGTTTTCTTCTATTCTAATATTTCTTTCTTTCTATTTCTCATCCTCTAACTTCTTTCTAATAATGATTCGTATTTCTGTGCAATTTGGGTTGGACGTGTGATGTTATTAGTCGACTCAAAGAGTATGGAATTTCGGGCCATTACAATAAGGTTGGTGTGAATGCATCTCATGTATAGCCAATTATCCGAATGAAGACCCAAATCAGGCACTAGCCACAAACATTGCGCAACAGACAATATTATTGGATAAAGACGAACTTCAAATACCGAAGGAAAACTACCAAACACCTAACCAACTCAAACATCAACTAGATAAACACTATTGACATAAACGAACAACCAATAAGATGACACATTGCAATCACTGAAGACCCAAGAAATCAATAAGTACAATCACAGACTACTGTCGAAATGCGAAAAAAGATCAAACCTTAAGGGAGTTATTGCTCGCAGAGCCCTCCGCATCGGTGTCGAAAACCCTACTTAGGTCAAGATGACCAATTGAAGAACGCAAAGCATAGTTTCCTGAGAATCAGAGGCACAAGGAAGGTTGTCAGGCGCGATGAAAGGTAGATGCGAGCTAGGAAGATGAGGAGAGGGAAGTAGGGGTATTTGGAGCTCAAATCAGGTCAGACGAGCTTATATCTGAATGCGTAAAATAAAGTGGAGGAAATCACAAGAAGAAAGAGAGAAGAGAAGAGTGGAGTGATTTCTTTGTTGCCATTAATAATGGTTCCTCATGCTGAAGTTCATAAATTAAACACTTATGAAAAAGAAAATGATAATTTTTCATGTGCAGTAGTATTTTATTTAAATATTTAATTCTGTCTGTGATGTAGTAGAATAGCACAATTACAAACAATTATAATATATATATATATATATACATATATATATGTATGTTTGTTATCATCTAACAAAAATCATAGAATTGTTATATACAAAAATCTCCCCCTTTTGATAATGACAAACATATAGTAAAATTTTGAATATGATAAATGTGTTTGACTGTGAATTGTTGAACTACCCCTATATGTATGCTCCCCTTACAATAGTACTCCCCTCTAGCTCTGATAACATGAATGAAAAAGAATAAATCAAATGAAATTTCAATATGAAAATATTTATAAAATATTCACTCATAAATCAAAATCTTAACCCATTCTCCCCCTTTTGTTATCATCAAAAGGATATAGTAATCAAAATCGTGATGAAAAACAGACTAGAAATATAAAATCAGCTTAAGAGAGAGAATGTTCATCATAAATCTCAATTAATCAAACAAAAATCATAATATGCTAAGAACTAGAAGCAAATTTCACATTCTATAATGATGTATTTACGATGAATTTTATAAAATTGAGAGAGTTTTAAAACATATGAATTCCAATTATTTTCAAATAAAATTTTAAAATTAGGCACAAAACGGCGATGGACTTGGACTATGATTATAAATTAAACTATATTGATAAAATCAAATAATCTCAAATCCCAATAAATTGTTGGAGAATGGAGTTTTGATGATAACAACCTTATTTCAATTATCATTGATTATAAAACATATACTAACATTTTTTTTCTAGAATATATATACATGTACATGCAGAGTTTATACAGGGATTAATACTGAAGACTGTACCGTTCTCGAGATTCAAGAGATTCAGAATTCAGAGAAGATTCAAGATTCATGGGTAATCAAGAAATCAAGAGTTTAAGAATTCAAGTAAAATATAGTAATAGAGTCTAGTTTATATGTAAGACTCCGAATAGCACTCTAGATTCAAATTCAAATTTTGTTTTTCAAATTCTGATTTTCAAAATTCAAATTCTGTTTTTCAAAATTCAAATTATAATTTTAATTAGTTTTTCTATCTTACCATTGATTTCAAACTTAAGTTTTGAAGTTTATAAGTTTATATATATATATATTTATTTAGTTATATACTTTTATAATTTTATGTTTATAGTTTTAAATCTTATAATTTTATAAATATGTTTATACAATTTATATTTATGTTTTCATATGATTTTATACATTATAATACTCATTTATATCACTATGTTTTAATTCAAGAATTTCTAGAATTATATATATAATTAAACACTTAAATATATTCAAAATTCAAATTTTTTAAAAGACATATATCGACATATCACTGTCACTTTTTCAATTTTGAAAGGAAGTGCCTTTTCACTATTTGTGACTTCTAAAAGCGTTGCAACCTTTCAAATCTTACAAATAGGAATTGAATTCGAATCTTTTTAACTATTCTTCTTCTCCATCTTCACACCTTTTCATTCCTCCATTATTATTTCATATTTTATTGATTTCTGGACTTCTGCTCTGCCAATTTCTATTCTAATTTCATAAAAATTCTTCTCTTCTCACTCTGTAACATCCCAGAAATTTGGATAATTTGAAATAGATTTAATTAAAGATTGAACTATATAAAAAAAAATCAAATTCATATTGGTACTAGAATAGGAATCAAAAATATGGTTGTGTGTATGAATTGAACTCGATAATTAATTCAGAATGGTTGATTGCAAATAAAAATATTTTTGTTGAATATTTGAATTGGATGGAAATACTATTGAAAAATAGAAATGGTCGGTTTTAAAAATAAACGTCATTGACGTTAAATTGGTAAATTTTATTTGTTTAAATATATGAAATTGGCTTGGAAATTTGTGTATTTACATATATAAAGGAATTGAAGTTTAACAGTTCAAATTTGGAATCAAACGGGATTATTAGTAAATAAACAAAATAAAATTGGTAGACCGATAAATAAGTTAAAAAATAAAATAACATCGTATATGAATGGAGTCAGACTACGACCAGACTAATTTTATTAAATTCAGAATGTCGAGGCGTAACAGTACGTAAAATTCCATCATGATTGGAGTTCGTTTTTGGCGGTTCAAAAATAAAACGTTAACAAAATTTACGGTAGAAAATTCAAGGAATCGTAAATGAATAAATAAAATTTAACAGTTAGTTCCTTCCTACGCACACTAATTTTTCCTTGGCCACCACGAAAACGTGGTACCCATGGTATTTGCATTTATAAAAGAATCAAGCCCTCATTTCATTTCTTCAGCTAATCCCCAAATCAAAACAATGATTTTCCCAAAAAAATTCCACGAAATCAGTTTCCCCCAAATCTCGTTAATGGCCCCTTCCATTGAGATTTAATCGCTCCTCTCTGAATCGCTGCTCTTTCGGCCACTTCAACATCACCTCCATCCTTCGCTTCGTCGGTGCGTCAATCAAAGCCACCGTCGTCGAATTGTCATCGCTTCCTTCCACCTTGAAGCATCAGTTTTCAATCGCAACCGGAACCACAGTGAGCACCGCATCGTCACCTACGAGGACACCAATGTCTGCTTGTCTTCCGCACCAATTTAAGGTGAGTATTATACTCACGATTCACTTTTGTTTCAACTAGTCTAATTTCAGCTTAATAATAAATTATGATAGTTAACACCCTTGATATGGAATTGTGCCTAGTTCGTGTTTATTCCTGATTGTTGTTATATTGTATGTTGTCGCTATTGCTACCTGATACTCAACTGCTTGTTTCATTCTTGTGCCGTATGACATCGGTTGTTGTTCATGCTATGCTATTTCATTTGTTTATGACATTTATTGTGGATGAAGCTTTGTTTTCCCTTTTGCATATGTTGCATAAGTTGTTAGAAATCATTGATGCAGAATAGGAAAAATAGGTTAAACAGGTTTCCAATAAGTTTGATTTTGCATTTTTAGACAGTTACAGTAAAACATATCGATGGTGGTAAAATATATGCTATGCCATCTGATCTTGCTACTTGTATATTGCCAAATCCATGGATCCTCATAATCCTACCTTACTGTGTAAAACTGTGTTTATATATCTATGATACGGTAGAGGATTAACCCAAACTAAAATGATTACAATGATCCTCTCTAGATTTAGCATCTACTAATTACACTTTAAAATAAGCATATTTTTTTTAGATTACAATTTTTTTGAAAGTGAGGAAGGATTATAACAAGTTGAAAACAAGATATATTTTTAAGCAACTTTCAGTTTGGGAACAAAGCTGAATAAATATAATTATCCATAAAATTGTTCTTTTAAAAGTCTGTATCTATAAAGGGCAAAATGACATAATCTTATGTTCTATTGTCAACAGCAGAACTTATACAAACCTTTCTAGCATGTAAATAAATTCATATTGACAGAATTTATTACCTCCACATCAATATTACACATTTATTTTAAAAACTAACATATGGATTTCATGATATCTTTAATAACGCATACTCATGTGTGCATATGTCACTTGTCCACATTTGACTTATGTATGTTTATATTGGGTAAACTATCCTATACAGTCCATTTTCCATTTGGTTTGAACGTTCTATTGGAATTATACTGTACCTTTAAGTGTAACAATATATTTATACTGGAGCTATACTAAGACCATACTGCCCTTGAGTGTTTTGATCTACTGCGACTCTAAATCGTGCACATATGTGCCTACTGCAATATAAATTCATGAGGCATGTGTTGTTTTAAGTTATTTCGTTGAACCATTTGCACCTTGTGTAGCATTGTGCTTTCATGATTGTGTAACTGCATATGTGTGTGTGAACATATGACTGTGTGGACTGCATTATGCGTGTGCATTGATAGCTGTGAATATGTGAATATATAACTGTGTATATGTATGTTCAGACTGCATTGTGTGTGATTACATGTATACATAACCGTATGTAAGTATATGTGCACATCTAGTTGATACATACACATATGAAGTGGCATCATCTACTTATTCTGGTGATGATCACAAAAAGGCTAGGTGACTTGAACTGAAATTTATCTTTGAACTTGCAGTCTCCTTTTTGTACTCTTGATCACCATTTAAACCATACTTGATCTGTTTGAGATTCCTTCCAGTTTTTCCTTACCTCAAATCATTTGCATTGGACTGATTTTCCTTGTGTATTCCACTAGTCACACAGATTGAAATATTCATGGGGCCACGTATTGTTTACTGCAAAGTATAAAATCATTTGGACACTTATTGTTTGTTACACTTCATTTGGCATATGGAACGTATATAAGCTGGCCATATATTACATATCCATGATTGCACAGTAAAATCGTTACTATAATTACCTGGGATAGTAAATCTGTTACTATGATTGCTATATATTACCTGAGTTAGCGAAACTGTCCCTATGATTGCACTATTACTATGATTACAGTATATGATGCATGGGGACAAAGTTTTATTGTTATGAAGGGTTGTGGTACATAACATAGTTTAAACAATCATATATGTGTGCCTGATATGCTTGGAACCGAACATATATCGATGACATAGCCTTATGATATGTGCAGGGATACCTTGCGCATATTATAAGTAGTTCGTGTACGTCTATATTGCACGGCTAATTTTTTTTAACATCGACACAACCCTTATCTATACATTGAAACCAGGATATACATTCAAAATTTAGTAGGCTTACACTGTTTGATTCAGCCTGCATTGGAATAGAAACAACCCATGATTTTATATACATATATCATACACACTAGTAAGTTGCATACATGGGGTATTTACAACTGAACCTTATCACTAAAGTTATTGTTTTAATGGTAAGTGCATGCTTTAACCTATATCAAACTATGGCAGGCTATCATCATTATTTGCATGTGCTATTATTCGATTTCGGAATGCTAAGGAAGTGCACACTTGTACCTGTACATGTATGTATGTGCAAGCTTCCAGAATCACCTATGTTATTGTCTATATTCGGGTCGGGACGTTGAGGCGGTGTACACATGTATATTATATACACATGTACACTCACAAACGCCCGACACCGGTCGTCCCAGGAAATAGATAAAACTGATATGAACACATATCACAACTGTTTTATATATACGACATCGATGATACGATTGACTGTTATGTTTCAGTTTCTGTTGAAATTAATTTACTTGAACAAATGATTAATCCTGACTCGAGTGTTTTATGTTTTTGCATGGAACGCTCGGGTCAGACCCGAGAAGTACAGATTTAAAGACTACAGATCAGGGTTCAAAGATTTGCAAAGCTGGGGATTCCAAAACGACGCGCTTTGAAGTTTTAAACAGTAAATATTTCTTTGTATTCAAACTATTTTTCCGTTGTATAGAAAATCTTTGTATCAAAAATTCTGATTATATAGAAGTTATTTTATTGTTCAGTACTATGTTATATTTTTTTCTTTTTCTGAATTCTGTGTTGATTCTATGTTTAAACTTTGTAAGCTAAATAACGATCCGTCGGTTTGGACATTTTAAGTTGGTTTAATTACTGATTTGAAGTGGTCATAAAGGCGGGACGTTACAAGTGGTATCAGAGCTTTGGTTTATCCAAAGCATAGCTTATCGGGTTTAAATTGAGTAGGATCGACACTAGAAAAGCAGATTTTGAAAATAAATAGATTTTGAAATACAAAAAAATTGGAAAGTATAAATTATTTTAAAATGTAATTTTGAAATGTAAAATATGTTGGAAATATTATATTTTGAAAAATTATATTTTTGAAATTGATACAGAGGAAATAAAAATTATTTTGAGATTTAAATTTCGCAGGAATCCCCAGTCTTCAAATCTAGCTTCGCCATAGCTTATCTTCGATAAGATACCCTTAGGTGTGAATCTCGAATCCATCGTCGAATGATACCTAAGGGGAATAAGGATAAGGGAATTGATGGATAAATTGCTCTAATCATATATTTTAGAAATCAAAGACAACTGAAATTTGTTGGAATAAGAATTCAGATGGGAAGTCGGATGAAAGAAGAAAATTTAAAATTGTTTCAAAAAAAAGGGAAACGATGGATTTAATTCCAATAAAATAAAATTGTAAAGGGTAATTGTAATTCGATTGTGTCAAAGCTTATTGGCAAGAAAATTTATAATTGGTCCGAACCAATAATGTATAATCGAATCTATGAAATTCGTAAGTTATAAGCTTGTTAATTGATTAACAAGAAGTAAAGTGTAAACGAGATTATGAAGCGAAATGTGAGTAAAGAGATGTGAACTTATATTTGAATGAAATCACAGCTAATTTGACTTGGCGAATCTTGATCCGTATAAAGGGAAAAATATTCACTTGTTAAGAAATAAATAACGTTTGAAAGCAAATAATGCAGCAAATGAAATTGGAGATGGAGGACTTGGAATAGACCAGTATGGTGAGATTATTCCGAAGTTCGAAATATAAATAAAATGGGATTTTCCAAAGATCGAAATATGGTTCAAAAAGGGAGTTATTTATGAAGTTAACGATGGCGAATTTAAGGAAAATACAATTTACCATTCGTTTTAAATTAAAATTTAATCTATTATTAATTAATTGTTTATGTATTCAAATTAATAATAAGGTTAAATATTTAGAAGGCGTGAATTATGATAATAATCAACGATTATTGTAAAGGAAATAAATTCTTTACTTAAAATCAGAAATTTTGAAAATAAATGTTTTGTTGGTGTTTGAAGTGGCGAATTTTATCTATTTCAAAGTTAATAATGTTGCTCAGTCAAGGTCTGAGAGGTAAATATACCCCAACTTGATTGACTTCATTGTTGACTAAGAAATGGTTAAGGTTCGATAGCAATAATTGGTTAAGCGAAGTGAGCTAATGAGTGTCAAGAGTAAGTGGGAATAACGATATTTTATTTAACATCTGTTGTAATCGAAATAACGAATTTAGAAATGTTTTCCCATGGGAATAAAGTATATTTTCTATAGAAAATAAAGATGTGTGTATATATGGAATTATTTTCCAATGGCAATAAGAGATTTTCTAGAATTATAGATAATAAATATGAGAATGATAAATGTTTTGTTAAAAGCTCGTGAGAGGCTAACGAGTTTTGATAAATTAGAATGACAAGAACTAAAGAACAAAAAGACGCACGTTGAGAACGAAGGACAGCAGAACGTAAAAGAAGGGAAGAATTAATATTGGAATATGAGGCGAGGTTTAAGGAAAGACAGACAGCTGGCCCCTATGACAATGTCGTCTATTACAGATGTCAAAAAAGGGACAATACGAGGCTACGTGCGGAGAGCGAGACCAGGGAAAAAAGAAAAAAGGAAAAATTTAACGATCTAAGATTTTCTGTTTTAAATGTCGAGAGAGGGGACATTTCCCCAGTCGTTGTCTTAAGGTGAAAAAGAAAAATCCTTCCATCTATGAGAAGCC
The DNA here is from genome assembly GCA_030737875.1 of Allium sativum. Classification (NCBI taxonomy): domain Eukaryota; kingdom Viridiplantae; phylum Streptophyta; class Magnoliopsida; order Asparagales; family Amaryllidaceae; genus Allium; species Allium sativum. Next base: position 721,335,794 of record CM060920.1, read on the forward strand.
CGATGAACCAATCATTTGTTATCATTGTAAACAAATTGGACATATAGCTCGGAACTGTTCCGAGAGACAACAAGGAAGACAGGCAGTGTTACGTCCCGCTAGAAAGAAAACAGTTAAGTACGTAAATGAAGATGGCTCCATCTCGTATTATTGTAAAAACTGCAAGGAGTGGGGTCATGTGGATGAGGAATGCATTAATTCTTTTTGTGGAGGCTCCAGAATGATGAATAAGTGAAGCAATCGATTATGGATCGAAAAGCAGACAATTATCGATGATAGTGGATCCTGATTAAGTTAACTTTGTATTGTCTTTTGTATTCTCCTATGTACGGGGTTTGAATAAGTTGAGACTATGTATAATTATTTAACTAAAATGGGTATGGAATTTTTTGATTAGTGTTCTAATCACATTATATGAAGTATTCGTGAATATTGAATAGGGAAGACCAGTATTTGTTTGATAAACCAAGTTGGTAAATAAGTTAATATCGATGAGATGAGTTTATAATTAAATCTAAGTGTATATATATATAATAAATAAAAGGGAATTAAGGAAATTAAGAATCTAGTTAAGAAATTTAGAAACTGATTGGAGATTAGTTAAGTTGAACAATTTCCTGAGTGTTGATCTGATGTTGGTTTCGACCTTCGGGGTTGATACTTAGGAAATTGTTCGCTTGCTAATTGACAATCGAATGATGTGAACATGAAAGAGAAATAGAGCGTGAATGAGAAAATTTTTATAAGGAGAAAAAAGGAATTCTGGAATGTTGGAAGTGTAAAAATTTGGAATTAGGTGATGAAGCGAATAATTGGAAAATTTGAGTAACTGGAAAATTAGGTTGAAACAAATAGATTCATAAATTTGGTCTGAAAAGAATATTAAATATGTGAACTGATAAAAGAGATCAAAGATGAGATTTTTAAATTTGAATGGAAATTTGAGGATATTTGGTTTTGGATATTGGAGATAGGAGCTTTTGAAATTAATGTAGAAAATATAAGAATATAGTGAATTCGAAAAACTACTGGACTGGAAGGTGATCGAATTGAGATAAAATCTTATGTAATAGAAATTATATAAGAATGAGATGTTTTGGAAATGTGATTTGAAATTAAAATCATAAGTATGAATTATGAGGAATTGAAGTATTATATGTATATAGTATTATATGTTTTCAAAGAAAAATAAGGAAAGTACCTTCCTTCCGCCTTTGAAATTCGACTTTAGTTGAGGTGTGCTACTGGTGGTAGTAGGTTGTCCGGACATAAAACTCGAGTTGTCATTATTCCTTGAAGAACACGACCGTGTAGCGTAATTCGCAAGGCTATAGATGGCCTACGACGGACGGATGTTTCTTGAGGGAATCAAGCGTAACCACTGTGTCTGCTGCGATCTACAGTCGTGATAAGGGCGTAATCCGTAGAGCTGTGAAAGCTTATGGGTATGGATGTTTCCTGGGGGAACCAGGCGTAACCATTGTGTACCTACGGTCTCCCTGGTAAATGTGAAAGAGATGTAACCACTAGAGTTACTAAAGGTATAATAAAGCCATGCGATGTTGAGATATCTTAGTGATATGGAGCCATCTGTTTGATGCAGCACCGTGTCTTCGTGATTGGTCTTCGTGGCCTGATTTTTCTTGCTGACTTGATTTGTCCTTGTGACTTGAAGTATCTTCATAATTCCATGATTGTTTTGTGACTTTGAGATAGAGCAGTAAACGCTCAGTGACCTCGGTTTTCTCTTTTGATTCGTAAATATCTTCCGTTGATCTGTCCATGAAGAAATTCGCAGGGAAGTGAATTCATACAGATACAGATGTTTTTTGGGGGATCTAGACGAAACCATTGTGTATCTGCGATTCATGAACAATCAACAATCAACAATCAACATCACATTGGTACTTTCCGTATCTGTTTTTAAAAGAATTTTTGAAATATTTTCACTAGGAGTTGAAGCAAGGATATGTAGTGCTTGAAGATTTTAGTCGTACATCTGGCCAGCGTATGCCTAACATCTGTAAGAACGACAATATAGTTGTCAAGCTTTGAATTATCAAATATTTTCAAATAAATAATTTGAAATTAAAATATACCTGGTTTAACAAGTAATAATTCAAAGTACTTTCGAGTCCAAAGCTTTGTAATAATATTTTGCTCAGAATTCATGTTATGCTTAAAAATTACAAAAGATTGCGGATTTTGGTAATTTTCAAGTCGACAATTTGCAACTTGAAGAGGAAATGTTATTTACACTCTTCAATGAGTGTTGGGAAAATTTTAATGGATTGAAGGGTATTTGGTTGAACTTGGAATAAATGGATTGAAGGAATTAGTGGAACGATGGATAAATAAATACTGACAGGTGAGTTTTACGAAGGAATTCAAAATGAGTTGAGATGCATAAATCCGACTTATGTGGAAATTGGAGTTAAAAAAACTTGGTTTTGTAAGGAAATTTGTTTTTCGAGTTAATTGAATATGATGGATAAGCAAAGAGGATCAATGACATTTGAATTAGTAGTGGAAATTTCACACAAATATGAAGAACTGAAATACACAAGGGTATAACTTTAATGATCTCTTCTTTTCGAGGACGAAAAGTTTTAAAGGGGGAAAGAATGTAACGTCCCAGAAATTTGGATAATTTGAAATAGATTTAATTAAAGATTGAACTATAAAAAAAAATCAATTTCATATTGATTCTAGATTAGAAATCAAATATATGGTTGTGTGTACGAATTGAACTCGATAATTAATTCAGAATGGTTGATTGCGAATAAAAATATTTTTGTTGAATATTTGAATTGGATGGAAATACTATGGAAAAATAGAAATGGTAGGTTTTAAAAATAAATGTCATTGACGTTAAATTAGTAAATTTTATTTGTTTAAATATATGAAATTGGCTTGGATATTTGTGTAATTACATATATAAAGGAATTGACGTTTAACAGTTCAAATTTTGAATGAAACATGATTATTGGTAAATAAACAAAATAAAATGGGTAGACCGATAAATAAGTTTAAAAATAAAATAAAATAACATCGTATATGAACGGAGTTAGACTACTACCAGACAAATTTTATTAAATTTAGAAAGTCGAGGCGTAACGGTACGTAAAATTCCATCATGATTGGAGTTCGTTTGTGGCGGTTCAAAAATAAAATGTTAACAAAATTTACGGTAGAAAATTCAAGGAACCGTAAATGAATAAATAAAATTTAACAGTTAGTTCCTTCCTACACACATTACTTTTGCCTTGGCCACCACGAAAACGTGGTACCCACGGTATTTTCATTTATAAAAGAATCAAGCCCTCATTTCATTTCTTCAGCTAATCCCCAAATCAAAACAATGATTTTCCCAAAATTTTCCACAAAATAAGTTTCCCCCAAATCTCGTTAATGGTCCCTTCCATCGAGATTTAATCGCTCCTCTCCGAATCGCTGCTCTTTCGGCCACTTAGACACCACCTCCATCCTTCGCTTCGTCGCTGCGTCAATCAAAGCCACCGTCGTCGAATCGCCATCGCCATCGCTTCCTTCCACCTTGAAGCAGCAGTCTTCAATCGCAACCGGAACCACAGTGAGCACCGCATCGTCACCCATGAGGACACCAATGTCTGCTCGTCTTCCGCACCAATTTAGGGTGAGTATTATACTCATGATTCACTTTTGTTTCAAGTAGTCTAATTTCAGCTTAACTAGAAATTATGATAGTTAATACCCTTGATATGGAATTGTGCCTAGTTCGTGTTTATTCCTGATTGTTGTTGAACTGAATGTTGTCGCTATTACTCCTGAAATTCACCTGCTTGTTTCATTCCTGTGCCGTATGACATCGGTTGTTGTTAATGCTATGCTATTTCATTTGTTTATGACTTTTTTTGTGGATGAAGCTTTGTTTTCCCTTTTGCATATGTTGCATAAGTTGTTAGAAATCATTGATGCAGAATAAGGAAAATAGGTTAAACATGTTTTCAATAAGTTTGATTTTGCATTTTTAGACAGTTACAGTAAAACATATTGATGGTGGTAAAATATATGCTATGCCATCTGATCTTGCTACTTGTATATTGCCGAATCCATGGATCCTCATAATCCTACCTTGTTGTGTAAAACTGTGTTTATATATCTATGATACAGTAGAGGATTAACCCAAACTAAAATGATTACAATGATCCTGTCTAGATTTAGCATCTACTAATTACACTTTAAAAACAAGCATTTTTTTTAGATTACAAATTTTTTGAAAGTGAGGAAGGATTATAACAAGTTGAAAACAAGATATATTTTTAAGCAACTTTCAGTTTGGGAACAAAGTTGGATAAATATAGTTATCCATAAAATTGTTTTTTTAAAAGTCTGTATGTGTAAAGGGCAAAATGACATAATCTTATGTTCTATTGTCAACAGTAGAACTTATACAAACCTTTCTAGCATGCAAATAAATTCATATTGACAGAATTTACTACCTCCATATCAATATTACACATTTATTTTAAAAACTACCATATGGATTTCATGATATCGTTAATAACACATACTCTTGTGTGCATATGCATTGGCTCACTTGTCCACATTTAACTTATGTATGTTTATATTGGGTAAACCATCATGTACAGTCCATTTTCCATTTGGTTTGAACGTTCTATTGGGATTATATTGTACCTTTAACTGTAACAATATATTTGTACTGGAGCTATACTAAGACCATACCGCCCTTGAGTGTTTTGAACTACTGCGACTCTAAATCGTGCACCTATGTGCCAGCTACAATATTAATTTATGAGCCATGTGTTGTTTTAAGTTATTTCGTTGAACCATTTGCACCCTTGTGTAGCATTGTGCGTTCATGATTGTGTAAGGGAATATGTGTGTGCGAACATATGACTGTGTGGACTGCATTATGCGTGCGTATTGATAGCTGTGAATATGTGAATATATAATTGTGTATATGTACGTTGGGACTGCATTATGTGTGATTACATGTATACAAGAATACAAGTAGTTCATGTGCGTCTATATTGCACGGCTAAATTTTTTTAACATCGATACAACCCTTATTTATACATTGAAACTTGGATATTCATTCAAAATTTGGTAGGTGTAACAACCCGAAAATCTGGGCCAGTTTAAAATTTTTATTTTGGCAATTTTAATGGATTTTGAATATTTAAAATGAATTATTTTAAAGAATAACAATGAGAAATTTATTTTGAATAGTAATAGAACGTATATATTATATACGTCGTCGTTAGAATATAATAATTATATATAATTATAAATAGAATTGAAAATGGCGCGGTAGTTCGATAATTCGATTACAAACTCCAATTGAATGTACCGGGTGCAAAACAAACCGGAATAGTCGCTATGGAATTCAGGCCCTTAAAAATGGGAATTTTGCAAACGACCTCGGATTTCGACGAAACCACTTTTGTTGGGTCCGTGATGTCAAATTATTGCTAGGTTTCAAATTTCATAATTTTTCGAATCAGTATGTGAGCTTGGCAAAGGAAAACGCGTTTGACCAGTTTCAGTTGATTTTAATCGACTGGAAAATGGCCATTTTTCAAACGATCTCAGAATTCGACGAAACTAGTTTTGTTAGGACCGTATCGTCAATACGAAGCTAGAAAATATTTTTCTGGAATTTTTCGAGCTAGTATGTGACCTCAGTAAATTGAAATGCGTGTTTAAATTCAATATATAGAGTTATATGTTGATTTTGACGGAAACTCATCGAAATGATCGAATCAGCTTACGATACATATCCCATTGTGTTCGGAATGGGGGTAATTAGCTATGGACGACAGGCGGTGAGCCTCGTTTAGAGGTCGGAAATAAAAGTTGCTTTTTGGTGGAAAAATAAAATAATTAAATAATAAAACTTCCCTTTCCTCTCTCCTCTCCTTATCCTTCCACTTCAGGCCCCCCGATTCATTTTTAAAAATAGAAAAGAAAACAAAAAAAAGTAAAAGGGGGCGCGATAGAGCCGCCACCCACCACCACTCGTCGGCGGTCAGGACCCCACCACGCCGCCCTCCTCCTTCCCCTCCGTTCCCCCTTCCCGTCGTTCCCCTCACCTCCTACATTCGAGACTCGCGCCACCCCTCGAGCCCCAAACCGAGCCCTAGCCACACGCCGTCGACGATCTGCGGGCCCCCCTCCTCCTGACAGCCGCCTCGACGCCCCACACACCCCCTTCGACCACTGCATACCACCAACACCCCCCCTCCGCTTCCATCTCGAGTTTGAAGCCCCACCGCAGCCAAAGACCACACCATTCCACCGCTACAGTCCACGCTGGCCTACCACCGACCATCTCGGACTCCGGCGCGACCATTCCCACCCCCATTTCAGCCCGGTGAGTTTTTATTTTATTTTTATTTATTTATTTGAATAAAAATTGGATTTTTATATGAAATAAAAATAGGATTTTTATATAGTTAGCGAATTAAAATACGGTTTTTATCATATGAAGAACAATATAAAGATTTGATTTTTATTTAAATAAAAATAGGATTTTTAGAAGATAAAGATTTGATTTTTAATGTAAAGAAAGGTTCGATTTTTAAATGGTGAAAGATGAGATTTTTATATGAAGAAAGGCGATATTTTTAAAGTATGAAAGGATATATTTTTAATTATATAATTTTTATAATATGGAAAGGTTAAAAATATAATTTTTATTTGAGTAGAAGATTAAAAATATGATTTTTACATTATACGAGTATTAAAGATTTAATCTTTATTATATAAATACCGTTGTAAAAATAGAAATAGCAATATTTTTGTGAACAAAAATATCATTTTTTTGTGAATAAAAATGGGATTTTTATGATATCACAACGAAGAAAATTCGATTTTTATAATGAAGTATATAACATAGATATTAAAAATCTGATTTTTATTATATATATAGTGAAGTAAAAATATAATTTTTATATACATAGCAACAATATAAAAATGTGATTTTTATATATGTAGTGACTACGGGCAGTGAAATTGGTAAAAAGGCGAGCACGACGAAGATTTCTACATAAGAAGAGTCGTGGCGTTTGGTTTAGCTAGTCGGTGAGAACTTCTCACTTTAACTTTTCTTTTCTAGTTATATAAATATATACTAGGATGCAGACGGTGTTTAGTAGCACCCGACACCATCGTCCACAGACCATGGACTTGTTTGTTTGGTTGTGCAGTTGGTTAGATTATTTGATTTGAATTTGATTGTTTGGTGAAATGGAATGGATTTGATTGATATGTGTATGGCGTGGGCCATTATTAGACCGGGGATAAGGCTAGGCCTCGTCCCGTTTCTAGTATCGTGCCGTTATGCCGCCGATATTTTCTAAAATAAGCTTGAAAAATAAAGATATCATTTTATTTAATAAATGAACTGAATAGAATATTCATAGGTTGAATAAAATAATTTGGTTGTTAAAAATATAATTTTTAATGTGAATGTGAATAAATAAATATTCATTTACAAACAGGACGGTTTGTTTATGTACACCTATTTGAAGGACATTGATTGGGACGGTAAATTTTACACATCGCCCAACTGCACAAATAAAATCTATGTTTGATTGTTTGAAACCCCACACGGGTGTTGGGATAAAATACGGCATACACTAATCCCAATAATTAGTTGTATGTCGATCGATTGATTGACAGACTGTTATAAGCGTTAGATATCTATATTTGATGCTTATACAGTGTAGTGCACTTTGGATGGTGGTTGATTATTTATCGTTGCTATTATATACATGTGTTGTATGGAATCCATATAATTAACTTTATATGGTAATTGATTGGGCCTCATTCCAATTTAGAAGATAAAGAATATTATAAAATAAAGGTTCATGTGTTGACCGTACTCATTCGTTGAGATTAGTCATGTGTTGAACGAAATATTTTAACAATAAAATTTACATCTTTATTAGATATAAAATAAGAAACTAACTGGAAAATAGATAAGATGAGTGGTCTCCTGGATATTGATCTGATGTTGGTTTCGGCCTTCGGGGTTAATATTTAGGGAATCGTTCCCTTACTAATTTACGGTTGGAGTCTGATTTAAATCAAACGATAGATACCATAATTTTTATAAAATATATTGAATAACAAAATTAGTCACATGTGGACAGTACTCATTCGTTGAGACTAGTCATGTGTTGACAAAAATATAGATTCATTTGTTGAATAGTATAATGGAATTATTAAAATATATAAAGCCGTATTGATTAGAGATGCGCTATTTTGACGCGAACGATATTTATATCGATTATATTCGTTTTTAAATTTGAATTGAATTGAATATAAAACGAATTTAAATTGAATTGAATATAAAACGAATTTGAATTGAATTGAATATAAAACGAATTTGAATTGAATTGAATATAAAACGAATTTGAATTGAATTGAATATAAAACGAATTTGAATTGAATCGAATAGAAAACGAATTCGAATTGAATTGAATATAAAACGAATTCGAATCGAATTGAATAGAAAACCAATTTGAATTGAATCGAATAAAAAAAGGATTCGAATTGAATTGAATATAAAACGAATTTGAATTGGCTTGAATATAAAACGAATTTGAATTGAATATAAAACGAATTTGAATTGAATGGAATAGAAAACCAATTTGAATTGAATCGAATAGAAAACGAATTCGAAATGAGTTGAAAAGAAAACGAATTCGAATTGAATTGAAAACGAATGGAAATAGAATAAAAATCGATTTGAAATGAATTCAAATTGAATTGAAATTTGAATTGAATAGAAATGAATTTTAAAACGAATGTATAAGGAAAAATTCAATTTTGATTTGAATTGAAATGGAAGTTGAAATTGTTTTTGAAACGAATTTAAAACTATTTATAAAATTCATTTTAAATAGAAATCGACGAAATATATATTATATATATATAATATAATGGCCGGAATAGAACGCGCCGCGCCACGGCAGTTCGCGAATTTCGACCATTGAATTCGAACGGACATTACGGGAGATCCGACCGTCGGATTCTCCTAAAACCAGAACCGTTGGGTTCGTATCGAAAAGAACTTTCTAACGAATATTAGAAATTTGAAATCTAATGGTTGGATTTGGAGATATGTCCAAATTAAATTTGGAAAAGGTCGTTGTAAGTGCAGTTCGATGGCCGTTGATGGAAATCGACTGTACGGGCTTTGATAAAATTATTAAAAATAGTAATAATTTGTGTAAAATCATAAGAAATGATTTGGGAAAAATTGAGATGAAAAACTCCATATTTGAAAAGATAAAAATAGATTTTTATCGAAATCAACTAGTTTTGAACTAATATTAAAACCCATTTATTTTTAAATAAATAAATTAGATTTGAAATGGGTTTTAAATAGAATTGATTTGTGGGTTTATCGTGAAGGGTGTTTTAAATAACACTTGTTCTTTAACCCGATAATAAATGGAATGTGATTTGGGTTTGTCGTGAACTGTGTTTTAAATGACATTAGCTCTTTAACCTAGTAAAAGGGAGTTTTAATGAATCTGCAATTAGATTGAAATGTGAATTGATAATTTAAATTATCAAAATTGGAAAGTGAGCGAGAATGGAGTATCACCAGTTTTTCTCCAAGCGATAGTTAAATCTTTAATTAGATTTGAACGTGAAATGGTAATTAATTTTACCGATAACACCGTGGTGTTAGATATGGAGTATTACCAGTTTTGCTTCATGGGATGAATAGGTTGGGATTGGGAAATAAAATAAATAATTACTACGGTGTGGTTCGCTAATCTCGACTAGTTTGAAAAACCATAATTTGGTTTAAAATGACATCCAAAGGAAGATTAAAGAATAAATTCAAAGAATTTATCTTGGATAAAATTAATGGGAACCTTTCCCTAAGAATTGAAATTTAAAAACTAGTTGTAGGTTAGCTAAGAAGAATGGTTTCCTGGGTATTGATCTGATGTTAGTTTCGGCCTTCGGGGTTAATATTTGGGAAATTGCTCTCTTACTGATTTACGGTTAGTGACTAATGAATTGGAATGAGGCGTATGTTGTGTTTGTGTAACATTTGTTTTTAATATACGCGTGTTGTTCGGAAAGGCCGGGTTTATACCCATTCTGAATAACCGATTCGACGATAAGTCGAAGATGATGACGGTGGTCGAAGACCGGAAGTCTTCACATCGTTTGGATAATTACTGATGATCCTGATTGGGCTGTACACCCAAGAGGATGGAAATAGTCGGTGGTTGTCCAGACGTACTTGGAGATCGATGGATATGCGAGGAAAGTGCCTCCGGTTTCGTTCAGACCCAGAACGAACTAGTAAATGGATTGTGTGTCTGACATTGGATTTTATTCCATGTTGATTGATTTCTGTTAAATATATATTTGTTTGACGGCGGAGAATTTATTCTCTTGCTTAACGCCCTTCTCTGAGACGTACGAGCTTAGAGGTTATATATCGATAGATATCAATCGCATGGCATGAATTGCCTGTGTGGCACGCTGAGTTGCATGGATCAAGGCTTCTGTTGAAAAGAAAAGTCTTGTGGTTGATGATCAAAGCACGGCCTACGTGGCAGCTTTGTGTATAATGTGAATTCGCGAGCCTCACACCTCGGTATGAGTTAAAAACGGGATAAGGACTGCGGGGAGAGCACGACGTTTCTTTCTAGCTTTGGTGGTGTCAGTGACTTACCAGCCCTGAGATTTATATACTTTTCACCTATGTGGTTGTTGGATGAGGCGCCTCGATTTTTGGTCTGTAAGGACCGGGAAACGTGTGTTCAGGAATAATTAATCCTCAAACGTAAGAGAGGACCGGCCCTGAAGATCCAAGGATTGCCCAGAGTGTGTAGTCCTGGGACATTTGCTAGAGTGTCTCGAAAGCGGAGAGGAGCTTGCCCCTTGCCACGACTCATGACGGAAATCCAATTTCCAATACGAGATATTTCGGCTTTATTTGTAGAGCCTAGTATGGCGACATAGTGGGATGGGGCGCTTATGCCGTCTATGATTTATATTTATGATTGAAATTGTTTTGACACTATACACCTATTATAGTATCAAATGATTTGTTTTAAACGTATCAAGCATGTTTGGCTATTATAAGGGAAAACCCTATCCTCCGGCTTGCGTTGCATTGTGTGATGGGACCTGGGTCTTATAATAGCTAATTTTTCGAAAAAGCACTGCGTTGTCTTTTCTATGCACTGGTATTCTTGGGAGGAAACCCGTTCCGTGTTATACGGCGTGGTCCCTTGAATTACTCTCTTTTAAAGTAAAGTTTAAAATGACTGTTTTAGTTCTCACACCAGTCACATGACTGGCCTGGAGTTTATTGTTTTAACCTAAACTCTGAGTGCCCTTATTTTCGACACGGGCAGCTAGTAGTTTTGGTTTTTGCAGATTTATATTCACAGGATCCTGATTTACAGCTGGAACGATGCTCGGAAAGCTCTGTATCCGTGTATTACTTTCAGTTGTGTTTTATATTGTTTTTCCGCTGCTATGTAATTTATTGTAATCTCTGATATTTATCGAATGTAATTTATTCAATTATACTCTGTATATTCTTGTATCTGGTGGAGTTGTTGTAATAACAATGAAATGTTCTTCCGTCTGCATTCATTTGTGTGTTATTCTCAAAGTATCTGCTCTTTCCTTCACGGGGAAGTAACGGGTTCTTACAGTAGGCTTACACTGTTTGATTCAGCCTACGTTGGAATAGAAACAACCCATGATTTTATATACATATATCATACACACTAGTAAGCTGCATACGTGGGGTATTTACAACTGAACCTTATCACTAAAGTTTTTGTTTTAATGGTAAGTGCATGCTTTAACCTATATCGAACTATGGCAGGCTGTCATCATTATTTGCGTGTCCTATTATTCGATTTCGGAATGCTAAGGCAGTGCACACATGTACCTGTACATGTGTGTATGTGCAAGCTTCCAGAATCACCTATGTTATTGTCTATATTCTGGTCAGGACGTTGAGGCGGTGTACACATGTATATTATATACACGTGTACACGCGCAAATGCCCGACACCGGTCGTCCCTGGAAATAGATAAAACTGATATGAACACATATCACAACTGTTTTATATATACAACATCAATGATACGATTGACTGTTATATTTCAGTTTCTGTTGAAATTAATTTACTTGAACAAATGATTAATCCTGACTCGAATGTTTTATGTTTTTGCATGGAACGCTCGGGTCAGACCCGAGCAGTACATATTTAAAGACTATAGCTCAGGGTTCGAAGATTGGCAATGCTGGGGATTCCAAAGACGGCGCGCTCTAAAGTTTTAAACAGTAAATATTTCTTTGTATTCAAACTATTTTTCCGCTATATAGAAAATCTTTGTATCAAAAATTCCAATTATATATAGAAGTTATTTTATTGTTCAGTACTGTGTTATCTTTTTTTTTCTCAGTTCTGTGTTGATTCTGTGTTTAAACTCTATAAGCTAAATAACGATCCGTCGGTTTAGACGTTTTAAGTTGGTTTAATTACCGATTTGAAGTGGTCAAAAAGGAGGGACGTTACACACACTCTACTCATTACTCTCTGAATTGAAGTGCTATTAAAGAGTTATTGGGCTATTGTAATCATTTGTGATTGTTTGGGAAATGGTGTTTTCATTATAGCCCTAAAATCAAGGAAAGGAACCAGTGTTAACCTTGTAGCCGTGAAATCAAGGGTGTTTGGAGCGGTGTTAATCTTGTAACCGTGAAATCAAGGGGATTGTACTTGGATATTGATATAGTAATAAAACTTTGCGCAATCCAGTGTTGTGCAGGACTGGACGTAGGAGTAATCCGAACCAGTATAAAATCCAGTGTATTCTTTCCTTTTCTGCATTTTATTTTTGTTTATTTCTGTGTTGGTGATTGATTCTGTGTCTGTAATCATCTCTGTGGTGTGTGATTCATATAGCAGATCATATGAGTTTTTGATTTTTTTTAAATTCCTTGAAAACACTATTCACCCCTTCTCTAGTGTTAGTTTTGCCTAAAGATTCGCATTCTGCATTCCCTAACAATTGGTATCGGAGCAAGGTTTTTCAAAAAGTTGATAATCTGATTTTTGAAAATATTAAATGGCAAATTTTGAAATGATTGTTAGCACCAGTCTCAATTCTTGCATTGCATCAATGTATAAAGGGTCTGCATATGATTGTGTTGAAACTTCAAGTAATATACTAAAATATTGTCCAATACAGGAAAAGATGTGTATATGACTATTGGAAAAACAAAATTTGAAAAGATGAGTGAAGTGGCGCATGTATGTTGACATAATAGAAGCTATAACTGCTAGATTTTAAAAATTAATTCCCACCAAAAGTTAGTTATAATAACCATTTAAACTCTCCACTTTGAATTTTCTTCTTCACTCTCCTATTTCATTTATGTGAAAACTCAAAACAAAAATAAATCATGGCCTCCACTAATTATAACAACCAAATTAACCCTGAATCATCCGCTGGACCATCTGAAGGTCCATTCCAAAGTTCTACCCTCTCTCATGTAATCAAACTGGATAAGAAAATGGAGTATTCTTTCCAAATGCTTGCTGAGATTCAAGTACTTCAAATATGCATCAACCAAGAGCAAATTAAACAAGGAAAGATGATGCGGAATCTCCATAAGTGTTATGGTTAATCAAGCGAATCCAATCATCATCGAAGAATATAATCCAACAATAGAAGAAGAAGAAAAGGAAAAAGAGGAGGAGTAAGAAATGATGGAAGAAGAATAACAAGAAGAGGCACAACAACGAATGAGGATGATCAAGTCCTATGCGTTGGTGAAGTAACGTTTGATTGAGATGGAAATATAATTGAACGAAATGAGGATTTTTGCCTCGATTACCCCAATTGTCCAATCCATAAGTCCCCTATCATAGATAATAACTAGAAGTTAGTTTCTTTTCATTTTTCGTTTATGTCATTCGTGTAATTTGATTTGGTATACATCGTTTGTATTAGAAACAAATGTTTAATTCAATGCTTGCTTTATCTTTCATAAAATCCTCATTACAAGAATTAATACTTGCTTTGTCATTCGTGTAAGTTTATTATATAGGCATGAATGTAGGGGGTCATATACAATAAGTATATTATTATAGAATCAAATATTATAAACCATAAAATATTTAAAAAAATAGATATAGGATTTATGGGGAGTATTTTTAGAATTTCTTTTTGATAATACCAAAGCGGGAGAAATTATAAAATATAGACTTAGTTTAAGTAGAATATGTACGATTCATATTGACAGGGGAAGTAGTAGAAGGATCCGCATCAATAGGTATGAAAAGGTATAAATATTTTATAAACTAAGGTTGTCATCATCAAAAAGGGGGAGATTTTCGAAGAATGGAGTTTTGATGACAATAACCTTATTACAATTATCATTGATTATAAAATATATACTAACATTTCTGTCCAGAATATATATACATGTATATATAGAACTTATACAAGAATTAATACTGAAGACTGTACAATTTTAGAGATTCAGAATTCATAGAAGATTCAAGACTCATGAGTAATCGAGAAATCAAGAGTTCAAGACAAATATAGTAATAGAGTCTAGTTTATATGTAAGATTCTGAATGGCACTCTGGGTTCAAATTCAAATTCTGTTTTTCAAATTTTGTTTTTACAATTCTGATATTCAAAATTCTAATTCTAATTTTTATTAGTTTTTATCTTACCTTTGATTTCAAACTTAAGTTTTACAGTTTATAAGTTTATATATATATATATATATATTTATATAGTTATATACTTTTATAATTTTATATTTACAGTTTTAAATCTTATAATTTTATAAATATGTTTATATAATTTATATTTATGTTTTCATATGATTTTATACTTTATAATACTCATTTATGTCACTACGTTTTAATTCAAGAATTTCCAGAATTATATATATAGTTAAACACTTGAAACTATTCAAAATTCAAATTTTTTAAAAGACATATATCGACATACATACATATATATATATATATATTTCGACGTACAATTGTCACTTTTTTAATTTTGAAAGGAAGCGTCTTTTCACTATTTGTAACGTTTCAGAAGCATTGCAACCTTTCAAATCTTATAAATAGGGGTTGAATTCGAATTTTTTTTACTATTCTTCTTCTCTATCTTCACCCCTTTTCAGTCCTCCATTATTATTTCATATTTTATTTATTTCTACACTTCTACTCTGCCGATTTCTATTTTAATTTCATAAAACTTCTTCTCTTCTCACTCTCTACTCATTACCCTCTAAATTGACGTGCTATTGAAGAGTTATAGGGATGTTGTAATCATTTGGGATTGTTTGAGAAAGGGTGTGTTCCTTGTAGCCCTGAAATCAAGGAAACGAATCGGTGCTAACCTAGTAGCCATGAAATCAAGGGTGTTTGGAGCAGTGTTAACCTTGTAGCCATGAAATCAAGGGGATTGTACTTGGATATTGATATAGTAATAAAACTCTGTGCAATCCAGTGTTGCATGGGACTGGACGTAGGAGTAATCTGAACCAGTATAAAATCCGGTGTGTTCTTTCCTTTTCTGCATTTTATTTTTGTTTATTTCTGTGTTTGTGATCGATTATATGTCTGCAATCATCTTTGTGGTGTGTGATTCATATAGCAGATCATATAAGTTTTAGATTTTCTTAAATTCCATGAAAACACTATTCACCCCCCCTCTAGTGTTAGTTTTTCCTTAAGATCTGCATTTCGCGTTCCCTAACATAACTATCAATCAACAAATCGTAATATATCATAAAATATTAACACATTTCACAAATTAGAAAATGGATTGGTAGGCGGGTTTTTACACACCATGGAGGATTTCATATAAATTTTTATTTATATCAAATTATTTTCTTTTCTTTTTCTTTACATTTAAGAGCACACTGACCATGCATAACTAGATTTTGGATTTTTCTAGTGAGGTCAGTTGCAGCTTAGATATAAATAATCTGGTAACCATGCATGACTAGATTTTGGAGTTTTAAATGAGTTTAGAGAAAAACTTTCGTATATTATACATTTATAATTTTCTTTTTCAAAAACTCCATAGTATATAAAACCAATATGGATGATAGAAATGGTGTAGATACAGAAATGGTTGTGAAAAAAAATACTAAATTAATCATATTGTGAAATATGCTCAACTGCAACGGGATCTTTGAAAATTTTCAATTAACTCCTTTTTTGAAAAATAACACAGTCACATTCCTATCACAAATTTTGACACAGAATATACATTAAGATTATTTAAAAAAAATATTAAACTCTCCACGTTAATATGAAACCATGATGGATGACAAAATGATGATAGAAAAAGAAGATATTCATTAAATAAGAGCCAATTCAAATATATTATAAAAATTGTTCAATCATCATGAAAATTTAAATAAAATTTCCTCTTGTTGTAAAATATACTATACTCGCAACTCATCACAATTTAAAAAATCTAATAATAGTTCTGATGAATTCTAAATACAGTTCAATTTGGTTATTGATTTCAATTTCTGAATAAATAAATAATCAATAAATGATTTTAAAATTGAAAATCAATTACAAGAGTGATTCAGAATGATCTATATAAGATGAGAGAAATAAATAAATCAAATGAGGACAACACTTCTGGAATTGATACCACTTGGAGTTCCTAATCACCCAGAGTGGCATATCATTGAATTTCAAACAAAAATATCCAATTACAAAGCCTAAGAAGTCAAATCTAACAATTCAGTTCCATTTTTCAGAGCAGTAGAACAAATTGATGATACCAAAACAAGCGGTCATCTAAAAACATTTGTAAATCTATTCCTTTTATCAGAGTAGCACAACAGTAAATGTCAAAGCAAACTTATCAAAAGAAATTTTCACAGTTATTTCTAACAAGCACAAAAGATGATTCATGATCCAAAATTAAAAGTACAGTTTATTTGAAATCACGTGAAGGAATATGAAAATCTTAAGATTCAATGAATCGGCCAGACCAGATTATAAATTTCAAATCCAAGATGTGTGTGAGATTCAAGAAATAAACAATTTCAATTGATTTCAAACAATCAAATATTCAAGCTAAATGATCATGAAATAAAAGTGAGTTTCAAGATGTTGCACAATGATTGATTCAAAAAGATTTTCAATTCACAATAATCAAGCCAATTTAAATAACAATAAATTATCAAAACTAAAAAATAGTAGTGTGCTATAATGAGTATATTTTGTTCAGTCTTTCCAAAATGATTTAGAAGAAACTCAAAACAGCAGAGTTGTATGAAATTTCATTAATTTTTCAGATCTTCAAAAATTTAGAATTCAAATTAACAGTGTTCAAGATATGAGGAGAAAGCTTCAGCACTGATAGGAATTTATAAAAAAAAATAAACTTCAAAAGAATTGCAAGAATTTTCAAATTTGAATTCAGATCTGGAAATTATTAAAACATGAGAGTTTTATACAAATGAAGAAAATTTCCAGAAAACCAAGAATTCTGCAATTTGTAGTTAAGAAGCTCAAGAAAAAAAATTAAATGATATGGCAATGTAAAAACAGATAAGCAAAATCAGAAGGAGGAATAAAAGAAATGCGGTAGTGTCATTACAAATCAGCATAGCATAATGATTTTAAAGAGAAAAGAAGGAGGAACAAAAAATAGAAACAAAAAATATAAACAAACAATAATGAGGTTAGAGATCAAACCTGAAGTCGATGTGAACCAATGAATCTCTAACTCAACTATCATGGCTGAGGAACATATGTCAGTATGCTTTCTATGTTGATATGGAGCTACCTTGATTCTTTTAGAAAGTCGTTCCTCAACAATTCTTTGGTACCTAACCGTTTAGAGGATCGAGTGGTCTAACAAAATTAGTAAAACCTCTCACAGTTTTTTTCACGTCTTTCGAAACCCAAACCTGTTTGTATAAAATCTATTGGAATTTACTTTTGTACTCTTAGGAACCCAAATCTGTTTGAATTTAATCGATTTCATTTTATTTCCTTTTAAGATCCTACAATGTTTAAAGGGTTTGTTACAAAACAAGTTCATGTCTCGTTTTTGATTTAAAAATCCTTTAAAATTATCAGAGTTCAAATTTTCAAGTCGATTCTTTTCAAAGCAATTTGAAGGATTTTAAAATTATTTGAATTCATCTTTTGAGAAAATTTATCAAGTTTTCCAAACCTAAGACCACTTTTATTTCCAACAAAAATTTAGTTTTGTAACAGCATATTCAATGATTCTCCCCATTAGAGAATTTTCCAAAGTTGATTCTAGTCGTTGAATTCTGGATTTTAGATCATAGTTTTCTTTTATTAAATCTAAACAACGATTATTAGTGATCTTTCTTTCAGCATTATATTGTTTCATAACCAAATTTTCATCTTTAAGTAATTTAATTTTGGCTTGGGATTTGGAAATTTCAAATTGAAAATGTTTTTTCTTTTCATATTCAAGTTTTTCAAAAAATTTGAATTTTCCAATCTCATTTTCAAGCTCATTCAGAATAGATTCGGTTGTCATCAAGTTTTGGTTTTTTAGCAAAATCATGATTGATATTTTTAGCTGTCTTAAAATTTCCAAATTCCTTTTGCCAAAAATTGTTTGTGCATTTTAGCTCAATCTCGTTTTCTTTTAAAATCAGAATTTCCTTTTCAAGTTTTTGCATATTTTTATTGAGATGAACGAGATCAGTTTCCAATTTCAAAAAATATTTTCAATCCGATTTGAAGAGTTTTTAGAGTATTCAAGTTGTGATCCCAAATCATTAATTTTTTTGGTCAACTCAAGATTTTTATATTTCAAAGATTTGATTTTTTGTTTGAGTTAATCAACAGATTTAGTTAAATCAGTGCACATATAAACTAAATCTTCTTATGAGAAATATTCTGTTTCAAAGTTTGTTGAGTCTCCATTGTCTGATCTATCTGAATTTTCATATATAAGACCTATTAAACACAAAACTGAATCTGAGTTAACATTCTGGGGTTTTGAGCAGTTCTCGTCTCTTCCATACAACGCATTGAGAGCTCTATAGACATCCTGTGCAGATGAGAAATGAGAAATAAGGTTAAACTGATCAATATTAATATAAAAATAAATAATATGCATTGCAATTTCATTGCTATCTTCATCATTACCTCCATTCATAATAATATCCCAATTTTTAATAACATATTTTAAATATGATTCCATTTCTGATTTCCAAATTAAAAAATCTGTACAATTAAATATAGTTGGAATACGAATGGACCGACTCTCAATGGATTGACAACTAGAAACCATGACTTTAGAGTTAATGAAAATACTAGGCTCTAATACCACTTGTTGGAACTAAATTAACCCTAGAGGGGGGTGAATAAGGTTTATGGAATTTTAACATGGTATTAAAAATATCACAACACAGAATACAGAATTGAAAATAAATGCAGTATATAAATAACATAGATTTTACCCAGCTTCGGCAAACCTTGCCTAATGCTGCATTCTCAAGATTTCTATTAGGTATTAAAATAGACCCCGCTTAAAAAATCTCTGTAAACTCGCAAACCATGCTCCTGCTCTAATCCTATGCTCAAAATCTTAATTGGATCTTTATCCTCAAGACTAGATTTTCCCCGAATTACAAACCCATAATTCGTAAACCCTATCTATAAATCTTATAGCTAGTAAACCCTAGTTTTCTAGATAAACTAGAAAACCCTAATTTTACAAACAAACAAGAAAATCATCTGGATCAGCTACAAAAGAAATACAAAAATAAAATAATAAAAAACAAACTCAAAACCCTTAAGTAAAATAAAAATTGGCTGGCCCCACTTATTATTGCACTTTGGAATACTTTTGTCTTCAAGGACAATGGAGGTCGACCCAATAAGATTAAGGTTTTGGTTCTCCCAAATCAGCAATTAGAATTGCTGAAAAAAATTGTTCTCTGATTGTCTTCGGCTGTCTTTGTTCTTTCTTGTCAATGATTTGGGAATTTCGATCGAAAAACTGTGAGTTCCTCTGATTTAATTTTTCGATTTGCTTTCGATGTTTGTTCTTGGTTATCTGATCATTTGTTTATAATGAATCAGTTAGTTTGTATAGGGTTATACGGACCCTAAAACATTCTCTGATTTCACCCAAAAATGACATGCATGATTTGTTGCGTGTTTGTTTACTTGTGTGATTTGTTGCTTTGATTTATATTGAATTAACTTTGACTATGTTCATCTGATTTTCTAGAAATCAGTTCACTTGATTATCTTGCCCAATATATACGCTGTGATTTTTGGAAACAATAAAAATTGTTTTTTGGAAAGATTTATTTGGCCCTTGCGAAATTGATTATTTTTTAGAAATGGTTCTCTGTGAATACTTGAGACATATTCGAACATGTGGATTTAAAGTTGCCAAAAAATGAATCGTGATTTCTGGAAATGCTTGAAAAATTCTTTACAAAGATTACTTGTGATTTTCAGGAACTCTTTTAAACCAGTAAAATAATCTAGCCATACACACTCTAATTTGTAAAAAAGGAAATGCTTGCTAAAAATGTTCTTGCCGAAAAATCCTCACTATCGATCAAATCCTCTTATGATTTGAACATTTCTTTTCTATGTTTACTTGCATCCTGATTTGAATCTATTTTTCAGTCGAATGCGTAAGCAATTCTTTCCAAAAAAACTTGTGGATTTCTGGAAAGATTTTAAAGTTTTCTGGCCAAAAAGAATTCAACATTTGTTATGGACATGAATTCTATTTTGCCATACATGCAGAAAATAAATTCCATTTCTTCGAATTGTTGAATAAAAAGAAACTTTTATTCCTTGGTTCATTCTCGCAACTCTGTTGCATGTAAACACAGTTTTAGACATGTACATGTTGTGATCATTCTCTCCTGCATGTAGCTTGTTCTTCACTATTGAGTTGATGTTCATGCTTGTTCACCTGAATGTTTGCTTTGTTGTTACATGAATTCTTTATGCACCTGTATTGAACTTGTTGTCTTGGTCATGAACTTGTTTCACTGAAATGTTGTGTTGTAGCTTTATCATGCCACTGACTTGACCATTTTGTTGTATCTGAACTGACCTGCTTAGGTTGAACCATGTTGAACTGCTTGTGCTTAAAATAAGCTTGTGCATATTGAAACTTGGCTTGCTATATCACCCATTTCTGAAATATATTTAGTTGTATGCATATATGTATGTCATAGTCATGCACATAAATTCTCTTGTGTTCGCCTGGACATTTTCAAATGCAAATATATATTATTCTGGAAATGCAAGCTTGGTGATATCTGATGTGACGACCCCAAATCCCGTTTCTGACGGAGACAAGGGTTATCTTTGGAATATAACACAGAAACAGATAATAGCAGAACAGAAATAAATAAATACACCAGATAATGAACAATAGAATATACTAGATAAAAGTAATCATCAGAGTTACACAGTATACAGGATCTTACTTAGTACAAATACAGCTCAGCTATACATAAATGTCTACAGCGGAAAACAAACAAAATATGTACAATAGGAGCTGAACAGCATAAAAAGAGATAAATGATAGAATCCATCTTCAGCTCCAGCTATCCAGAAAGAACCAGCTAAACCTGAATACAAGGCTGCCCGTGTAGAAAAAAGGGCACCCGAGTTTGAAAGTGAAACAAACTACGAGTCAGTCATGGGACTGGTATGAGAAATCTACTCAACACATTTATAATATGGCTAATCACAGGACCACGCCACTTTCGTGGAACGGGTTTACTCCATTGGACTGCCAGTGCTTTAAAACAAATCATCCTTTCAAACATCGCAATGCTTTTTATATAAAAGAAGCCATTATAAGACTCAGTTCCCATCACACAATGCAACGCAAACCGGAGGATAGAGTTTTACCTTATAATGGCCAAAATATGATTGATACGAATAAAACAAAAGCATTTGATATTACTACTAGTGTTTATATGTTTCAAAAACAATTTCAAATCATAACTATCAATCATAGACGACATGAGCGTCCCATGCCACTATGTCGCCAAATATAGGTATACAATTAAAACCGCACGATGCCGTATTTGGAAATTGGATTTCCCTCATGAACCAAGGCAAAAGATAGTCCTTACCGAATTCGTGACCCTCTAGCCCGAGCCACAGGCAAGCGCGCAGGCAAGCCTTGGAGCGACAGGGCTGGTCCACTGATGTGGATTATTATGCCTGAACAATACGTTTCCCCGCCCTTTGGGGCGTAAACGAGCCAACGAATGACTCCATCGGACCCGGATCGTCCGATCAAACCGAGGCGCCTCGCAACAGCAACAACCACACAGGTGAAAAGCATATAAATGTCAGGGCTGGTAGGTCACTGACACCACCCTAGCTAGAAAGAAACGCATGCCCTCCCTGAGGTCCTTCTCCCGTTTCTGGTTCATACCGGGGTGTGAGGCTCGCGAATTCACATTATACACAAAGCTACGCCACACAGGCGGTGCTTTGATCATCACCACAAAACTTTGCTTTTCAACAGAAGCCTTGATCACTGCATCTTAGCATGCCACACAGGCAATTCATGCCATGCGACTGATGTCTATCGATATACAACCTCTGAGCTCGTGCGTTTCAAAGAAGGGCGTTAAGCAAAAGAATAAATTCTCCGCCGCCAAACAGATGTATATTTAATAAATATCAATCAACACAGAATAAAATCCAATGTCAGACACACAGTCCATTTACAAGTCCGTTCTGGGTCTGAATGAAACCGGAGGCACTAAATACCTCGCAAACCCATCGATCACCACGTACGTCTGGACGATCACCACTCATTATCCACATTTCGGGATGCCTCCCAATCAGGACCTCGGTTACCATCCAAACGAGGTGAAGATCTCCGGTCTTCGACCATCGTCTTCATCTTCGACTTTCAATCGTCGGTCAATTATTTGAAATGAGAATTAACTCAGCTTTTTCAAATAATTCACGTATTTTTAGAATTTCAAATCAATTTATTTCAATGGTTAAATCAAACGACAACACCAACTTGTTCTTTAATGTATTTTTCACACCAAACACATTCAACCATCAAAAGCCACATAAATCGAGCAAATTCAGTTTATTTCCATTCCATATCGTTTATGATATTTTATAACAATTTATCGCTATTTTTATTTATTTCAAAATAGCCAATTTAGTCAAAACGACGCTTCGGGCCATAACGCGGTCGTGGCGCTGTTTTTCTTTAGATTTGATTTAAACATTCCAGACAATCCAACCGTTGGATTTTTACAAAGTTGGTGCCGTTGGAAAGATATTTCCAAGGCGAACCCAACGGTTGCGGTTTCGGGAAAATCCAATGGTCGGATTTCCCGCACTAGTTGTTTGAAATCACGGTTTCAAAACACGAACTGCACGGCCACGTTTCGTTTTAATTTTATTTATATTTATATATTTATATAAATATAGTTCATTCAACAATTCCAATATCGTTTTCACTTCAAATATTTCACTAACGCCTTTAAATTTTGGAAAATTTCGCCATAACCTCCTTTGTACAGGAGGGGCTGGGAAAATTCCCAAATAGCCACACGGGCATCTCATGTCAAAAAGAAAAAAAGGAAAATCCAAGCGGCTAGCCAACAGGCTCATAAAATCATCACCCAAACAAAACAGTAAATGTGTACCTATTTGTCGGGCACAAAATTTTATTCCTCTTCTCTAGCCCCTTTTGCTATAACCTGTTCAATAAATATGCATGCACATATATACAGTTCTTATCATTTATCATTTTCCATTCAACTTCATATTTGATTCCATTTGGTTTAAAAACACCATTCATTCTAATGTTGCATGCATAGGCAAAAATCATATCATTAGCTAATTAATGAATATTTCGACTCATGCATATTTATTTGAACGAGTTGCTATTTTTAACACTTCACATTTCAACAAATCATGTATATAATAAAAATGTGATTTTTTGTTGTAAAACAATTCATTTCAAAACACTATTATTTTATATAGTTTATATAGGTGATAAAAATAGGATTTTTATTATAAAACAATTTCTTTTAAAACGAGATTATTTTACATAGTCCATATAGTTGATAAAAGGTGATTTTTATTATGAAACAATTTATTTCAAAATATGAATACCATTCAACACATGAATTTCAATTCAACGAATGAATATCAATTCAACACATGAAGGTTTTCTATAGTTTCTATATATAGGTAAAAATGTGATTTTTATATTTAAAACACGAATACCATTCAACACATGAATTTCTAATCAACGAATGAATATCAATTCAACACATGAAGGTTTTCTATTCAATGAATAAATATGGTTTCAGCAAATGAAAATAATTCAAACACATGAATATTATTCAAAATTTCGGCAGCATAACGGCAGGGTAGTTAAAACCGGGACCGTCCCTAGTACGGCTCCTCGCTCTACCTTAAAATCTCGCGGTTTTTGACAATGGGGATCATGCATCTAGTTAGCACGCAGGCGGCATGTATATATTTATTTCATTTCCACAAACTAATCTTAGGTGGTTTCAACCAAATATTTCTCAACCACAAATGGGTATTTTTCAACCACAATCAATCAATATCAACCACAAACAATCCCAAACAACCATTCGCTATCAATCAATTTTCACACCAATCACAATCAATAAATATCGTCCATGGTTTGTGGACGAGGGGCGTATATATATATATATATAGCAATTCATTTCTATTTCAACACATATATAATTTTTACAACGCATATATAACTTATACATCGAACGTACAACTTATACAACGCTTATACATGAGGTGTACAATGCTTATATAACTCATACATCGACTATATAATTTATTCATCGTCGTTTTCCATATTGTTTATAAATTAGAAATCTCACATTGGGTTCCACTCCACCAAAAATAGCAGAAGGCTCAGAAAAATATGCGGTCTCTTCTAGAATGTAGAAGACGTCCACACGGTCACGATGTTTCCTGTTTCATCGAATTTCGTCAATACACGAAAAAGATATGATTTTTAGAATTTTGCAACGGTTTAAAACTGTTGAAATCAGTTTAAATAATATAAACCGTACCTTTCAGTTTTCGTTCCAAACTAGGTTTGGATTTTTCGTCGAATCCGTTGCACGATACAATGTTCAGTTTGTACCCCATCGAAGACCTCCGTGAGGCGGGCCTAGGGGCGGAGTCATGGCCAGTTCGATCGCCGGATCCAGACGTGGCGGCGAACTGAAGTTCCAAACTTCGAGGGGCTCGTTCTTCGCAATGGTTGAACGAGGGGAGGCGAGGGTGTTCTTGATTTGAAGAGGGGAGGCGGCGCTTCAGAAAACTCCAAAGGGCGGTGGTGTAATTCGCCGTGGTTTCGCCGGAATCGTCCTGGGAAGGAATGAACGCGTTTTCGCCGTCGATCGCGATGGGGAGAGAGAGAAAGACGGGTTTTCCTTTTTTTATATTTATAAATTTTCTGATTGGCCGGTGGAGTTTTAAAGGGTTTTCTGACACAACCACCAATCTAAACCCAACGACTGTCGTCCCTAGCGTTTTACCCCCATTCCGAACACAATGGGATATTTTTCGAAGGCCCATTCGAATGTTTCAGTCGGTTTTCCTTCAAATTAAAATATAAAACATTCAATATTTGATTTGAACGTACATTTCAATTTGCCAGGGCCACAAATTGATTTGAAAAATTCTAGAAAAATAAATCTAGCTATGTTTTGACGATACGGTCCCAACAAAACTAGTTTCGTCGAATTCTGAGGTCGTATGCAAAATGGCCCATTTCTGGTCGATCCAATTTAACTACAATTGGCCAAAACACGTTTTCCTTTGCCACGCTCACATATTAGCTTCAAAAATTATGAAATTTGAAACCTAGCAATAACTTCACATCCCGGATCCAACAAAAGTGGTTTCATCGAATTCCGAGGTCGTATGCAAAATGGCCAATTTCACGGGCTATATAAATTCCATAGCGACCTTTCTGAAAATTCATTCGGCCATAACTTTTGCTTTCCACTATGAAAATTCGATTTTTCAGATTCTTAGAAAGGTATTCACTAACAGATTTAAATATTTTTGGTTTCGCTAAAATCCGTTTTGTTTTGCACCCGGTACAATCCGACAAAGTTTGAATTCAATTTTTGAAACTTCAGCGCCATTTTAGGCCTTGTTTATAATTATAATTAATTATATTCGTTTTCAATGGTCGATTCAAACTCATTTTTCATTGCCATTATTTAAAATATTTATTTTAAATATTTAAAATCCATTATTTTAGCCAATTTAAAAATTTTAAATTGGTTCAGATTTTCTAGATCGTTACAATCTCCCCCACTTAAAACTTTTCGTCCCCGAAAAGGAACAAAGTCGAAAGTGGTTTGATTAATCAACAATCACACAACACAACAACCAATCCAATTGTTTTCAACCTTTCAAAAATATACTAATCAATTTCTATACTCTTTTTAAAATCATTCAGACTATAGAATTTTAAAAGTGCACATCCTTGGAAAGAAAATAACAACAGAGTAGAGAATTAAATGGTAATGTAAAGTAGAGTAAATGTACCTTGCACCAGAGTCAATCAGAGATATCCACTCGGCATCTAGGATAAGCTTTCTGAATGCTCTCCTCAGTTTCCCAAGTACAATCTCGCGGATCTCCACTCCATTGCACTTTGACTAAGTGAACCTTCTTGTTCCTCAGCTCTTTGGTTTCTTTGCCGATAATCTTTAGCGGCTCTCTTCTCACAGCTAATAATTCTGGAGTAATTTCAATATCCTGCTGAGCTGCTTCTTCCACGATCAAGTCTGGATCATGAACATGCTTTCGAAGTTGAGATATGTGAAATACATCATGAACTCCAGGCAACCAATCAGGCAATTTGACCCTATAAGCGAGAGTTCCGATCCGTTCCAGAATAGGAAACGGACCTATGAATTTGGGCGCCAACTTTCCAGTTTTACCGAAATGGATAACTCCTCTCATCGGCGATACTTTCAAATATACATAGTCGCCAACATCAAAGGATATATCCCTCCTTCTTCTATCGACATAGCTCTTTTGTCGGCTTTGAGCAGCAAGTAATCGCTTCTTAATAAAATCGACTTTGTCGGCAGCTTCTCGGATCATATCTGGCCCCAATACAAGTCTATTTCCGGGTTCGACCCAACAAGCAGGAGATCGGCACGGTCTACCATATAATGCTTCGAATGGTGACATTGTCAGGCTCGCCTGGTAGCTGTTGTTATAAGAGAATTCAGCTAAATGAAGATGGTCTTCCCATGATCCACCAAAATCTATAACACAAGCCCGCAATAGATCTTCTAAAATACGATTCACCCTCTCAGTCTGACCGTCTGTCTGAGGATGATAAGCGGTGCTCAAGTTCAGCTTCGTCCCCAGCTCGACTTGAAATGCCTCCCAGAATTTGCTAGTAAATATTGTATCTCTATCACTGACTATACTGAGCGGCACTCCATGTAGTCTAACTATTTCCCTGAAGTAAATCTGCGCCAGACTCTGAGCAGTTCTGTTTGATCTGACAGGTATGAAATGGGCGGTCTTCGTGAAGCGGTCTACGATCACCCAAATACTGTCATTCCCTTTTCTGGTTCTGGGCAGACCATCGATGAAATCCATAGAAATATGTTCCCACTTCCAACCAGGAACTTCTAGTGGTTGTAACAATCCAGCCAATTTCTGTTGATCGCTTTTAACTAGCTGGCAAGTAGGGCATCGACTAACATATATCGAGATGTCTCTTTTTAACGACTTCCACCAGAATGTGCGCTTGATATCGTTATACATTTTACTCACACCCGGATGGATACTGAGCTTAGATTTGTGGCATTCATCAAGCACATCTCTCCTGAGTTCAGGAATTTCTGGAACACATATTCGTCCTTCTAACCTCAGAATCCCTTCGCTGTCGAGCTGGAAATCTGAAGCATTGCCTTCACGAATTCGCTGACTCATTCCTTTGATAAATTGGTCGTTTTTTTGGAGAGCCGATATCTTGTCAATCAAAGACGTCGCAATGATGAAACTGGCAATCATTTCATTCTTTCGGCTTAATGCATCGGCCACGACATTGGCTTTCCCTGGAGTGTATATAATTTCAAAGTCATATGCTGCAAGAAACTCCAGCCAACGCTGCTGCCTCAGATTCAAGTCCTTTTGGGTGAACAGATAATTTAACGACTGATGATCTGTAAACAGCTCGAATCTCTCACCCAGAAGATAATGCCTCCAGATTTTCAAAGCGAATACTATAGCCAACAACTCAAGATTATGAGTTACGTAGTTCTTTTCGTGCAGCTTCAGTTGGTGGCTAGCATAAGCAATCACTTGGCCCTTTTGCATTAACACCGCGCCAAGGCCTTCTCTTGAAGCGTCGGTCCAGACTTTCAAATCCTGATTGCCATCAATGATGGTTAACACTGGAGCTGTCGTTAATCTTAACTTTAGCTCTTCGAAAGCCTCCTCACTTTCTGGAGTCCATTTGAATTTAGAGTGCTTCTTCGTAAGCTTCGTTAAATGACCAGATATCTTCGAAAAGTTTTTAACGAACTTCCGGTAATAGCTAGCCAATCCGAGAAAACTGCGGACTTTAGTGGGGGTGTTGGGCTGTTTCCAATTCTGAATAGTTGTGATTTTGCTTGGATCCACAGTGATTCCTTCTTTCGATACGACGTGGCCTAGAAATTTCACTTCATCTTGCCAGAATATACATTTGGAAAACTTTGCTTTCAATACATTCCTTCTCAGAATTTCTAGAACCTGTTCCAAATGCTTTTCATGTTCGGCCTTTGATTTAGAGAAGATTAGAATATCGTCAATAAAAACCAGAACAAATTTATTCAAGACTCCTCTGAATACTCTGTTCATCAGATCGACTAAGTAAACTGGAGCGTTACATAAGCCGAACGGCATTACTAACCACTCGTAGAATAAATCTGGACCTCTGAATGCTGTCATAGGTACACATTCCTCGGCGATACGAAGCCGATGGAAGCCTGTAGCTAGGTCCATCCTTGAGAATACCTGTGCTCCATTTAATCTATCCAACAAATCATCAATCCGCGGCAATGGATATTTGTTCTTTATCGTCTGTTTTTTCAGATCACGATAATCCACACATAGACGTAGAGTACCGTCAGATTTTGGGACAAACACCACTGCTGCTCCCCAATCAGAGAAACTGGGCCTGATTAGACCCTTCCATACTAGCTGTCGTGTTTGATTGTCAAGTTCTTCTTTCTCTTTCAAGGACATTCTTCGAATAGCGTGAACTACCGGCATTGCATTCGGAATTAAAGCAATTTTGAAATCTATTTCTCTCCGCGGAGGTAAGCGAACAACTTCTTCGAACACATCCGCATAGTTCTTGACGACAGGAATGTCTTTGATGAGGTCAGGAATATTCTCTGTGACTTCTGGGATATTTTCTATTTGAGCTGGAGAAACATCGAGAGCTAACCAGAAATCTTTTCTACTTGAAGTCAGGCCTTCACATGGTATGGTTATATAATTCCCCGATTGGGCCTTTGCTTTAACCACTCTCTCGGCGCATCTAACCTCAGCTTCGTATTTGGTTAGCCAATCCAACCCTAATATAAGATCAAACTCCTTAAAATTCATGACGATGGAGATAGTAGGGAATTTATAGCAGGAGAAAGAGACAGGTACTGCACAAACCCAGTTGAGATCGATGGAACCCCCAACCGGATTTTGGAGAGTCATTGGTTCTTTGAGCTTCCTCATTTTCAAATCTAACTTCTTAGCTGCATTCTTTGAAATAAAGCTTCGTGACGCGCCTGTGTCAAACAGTACTTTAACTGGAATATTTTTGACATTAAGCGTGCCTTCTAAAACATCAGACCTTCCCTGTCTATCTGAGGGTGCTGAGGTTTCTGCTACTTCATTTACCTGAGCCTCCTTGGTTTCCCTTAACAGCCGGCAATCCTGCTTTATATGGCCAAACCGATGGCAAATGTTGCATTTTCTGGTCTCTTGAAACTTGTTCTTTGACTTCGGTTCACTCTTCTTTAGTTTCTTTAAAGATCTGCATTTTCCTTGCAAATGCCCTTGCTTATGGCAGTTATTGCATACGGCGGTCGTTACTAGTTCTTTCCCTGATCTGGCCCTTTTTCGATTTACTTTGGGCTCCTTACCGACCTCAGATGTTGTACTTGCCTCAGGATGATTAGTTTCAGACTCAATTTTATTACTAGAGCTGACTTCCTCTTCGTACTGTAACATACCTTTCTTATCTAGATCTTCATATTGATAAGCCATATAAATCATTTTAGAAAAGGGGAGCTTCACATTCCTCATTACATTGTTCTGATATTTTCTTTGAAGCCCGTTGATAAATCTCATATTCTTCCTCTTCGGATTCTCAATTAGATGAGCAGTAAAGTGAGAAAGTTCATTGAATTTCTTACGATATTCGGGAATGGTCATATCTCCTTGTATCAAATAAGAAAATTCATCACATAGTCGCTCAATCGCTTCTGGAGGAGTAAATCTTTCCAGGAAAATCACTTTGAATCTATCCCAGGTGATATCACCTTCTGGATTATCCTTAATAACAGAATCCCACCAAAACAAAGCTTCATCTTTGAGTGCCCAGGAGGCCAGTAATCTTTTCTGGTCATCCCTCAGCTTTAATCCTTCGAAGATTTTCTCAGCCGAACGAATCCATGCTTGTGTTCTCATAATAGATTCTTCGCCCGAGAATGGCTTTCCACCCAGATTTCTATATTTCATATATAAGGCTTCAATATCCGGGTCAGTATTACTTCTTCTGTTTCTGGCACTCATTTTCTAGAGCGTCTGCAATTAGCAGATAAAGTGTCAGGTCAACAGAAAAGATATTTCAAAATATAGAGACTTGCATGTAAATGTGTCTATCTAGGTGTTATTTCATCCTGCTACTCATACTAGGATATTACTGATCCAATCTGTATTGAGTTGCCCGTCCTAGAACACTACTGGTTCTATTTCTGACGAGTTCGTTCAAGTGTTATATTCCAGAACTAAGCTTAACCAAAGCTCTGATACCACGTTGTGACGACCCCAAATCCCGTTTCTGACGGAGACAAGGGTTATCTTTGGAATATAACACAGAAACAGATAATAGCAGAACAGAAATAAATAAATACACCAGATAATGAACAATAGAATATACTGGATAAAAGTAATCATCAGAGTTACACAGTATACAGGATCTTACTTAGTACAAATACAGTTCAGCTATACATAAATGTCTACAGCGGAAAACAAACAAAATATGTACAATAGGAGCTGAACAGCAT
Source organism: Allium sativum (assembly GCA_030737875.1). Classification (NCBI taxonomy): domain Eukaryota; kingdom Viridiplantae; phylum Streptophyta; class Magnoliopsida; order Asparagales; family Amaryllidaceae; genus Allium; species Allium sativum. The sequence continues at coordinate 721,367,198 of CM060920.1, forward strand.
AAAAAGAGATAAATGATAGAATCCATCTTCAGCTCCAGCTATCCAGAAAGAACCAGCTAAACCTGAATACAAGGCTGCCCGTGTAGAAAAAAGGGCACCCGAGTTTGAAAGTGAAACAAACTATGAGTCAGTCATGTGACTGGTATGAGAAATCTACTCAACACATTTATAATATGGCTAATCATAGGACCATGCCACTTTCGTGGAACGGGTTTACTCCATTGGACTGCCAGTGCTTTAAAACAAATCATCCTTTTAAACATCGCAATGCTTTTTATAAAAATGAAGCCATTATAAGACTCAGTTCCCATCACACAATGCAACGCAAACCGAAGGATAGAGTTTTACCTTATAATGGCCAAAATATGATTGATACGAATAAAACAAAAGCATTTGATATTACTACTAGTGTTTATATGTTTCAAAAACAATTTCAAATCATAACTATCAATCATAGACGACATGAGCGTCCCATGCCACTATGTCGCCAAATATAGGTATACAATTAAAACCGCACGATGTCGTATTTGGAAATTGGATTTCCCTCATGAACTAAGGCAAAAGATAGTCCTTACCGAGTTCGTGACTCTCTAGCCCGAGCCACAGGCAAGCGCGTAGGCAAGCCTTGGAGCGACAGGGCCGGTCCACCGATGTGGATTATTATGCTTGAACAATACGTTTCCCCGCCCTTTGCGGCGTAAACGAGCCAACGAATGACTCCATCGGACCCGGATCGTCCGATCAAACCGAGGCGCCTCGCAACAGCAACAACCACACAGGTGAAAAGTATATAAATGTCAGGTCTGGTAGGTCACTGACACCACCCTAGCTAGAAAGAAACGCATGCCCTCCCTGAGGTCCTTCTCCTGTTTCTGGTTCATACCGGGGTGTGAGGCTTGCGAATTCACATTATACACAAAGCTACGCCACACAGGCGGTGCTTTGATCATCACCACAAGACTTTGCTTTTCAACAGAAGCCTTGATCACTGCATCTTAGCATGCCACACAGGCAATTCATGCCATGCGACTGATGTCCATCGATATACAACCTCTGAGCTCGTGCGTTTCAGAGAAGGGCGTTAAGCAAAAGAATAAATTCTCCGCCGCCAAACAGATGTATATTTAATAGAGATCAATCAACACAGAATAAAATCCAATGTCAGACACACAGTCCATTTACAAGTCCGTTCTGGGTCTAAACGAAACCGGAGGCACTAAATAACTCACAAACCCATCGATCACCACGTACGTCTGGACAATCACCACTCATTATCTATATTTCGGGATGCCTCCCAATCAGGACCTCGGTTACCATCCAAACGAGGTGAAGATCTCCGGTCTTCGACCATCGTCTTCATCTTCGACTTTCAATCGTCGGTCAATTATTTGAAATGAGAATTAATTCGGCCTTTTCAAATAATTCACGTATTTTTAGAATTTCAAATCAATTTATTTCAATGGTTAAATCAATCGACAACACCAACTTATTCTTTAATGTATTTTTCACACCAAACACATTCAACCATCAAAAGCCACATAAATCGAGCAAATTCAGTTTATTTCCATTCCATATCGTTTATGATATTTTATAACAATTTATCGCTATTTTTATTTATTTTAAAATAGCCAATTTAGTCAAAACGACGCTTCGGGCCATAACGCGGCCGTGGCGCTGTTTTTCTTCAGATTTGATTTAAACATTCCAGACAATCCAACCGTTGGATTTCTACAAAGTTGGTGCCGTTGGAAAGATATTTCCAAGGCGAACCCAACGGTTGCGGTTTCGGGAAAATCCAATGGTCGGATTTCCCGCACTAGTTGTTTGAAATCACGGTTTGAAAACACGAACTGCACGGCCACGTTTCGTTTTAATTTTATTTATATTTATATATTTATATAAATATAGTTCATTCAACAATTCCAATATCGTTTTCACTTCAAATATTTCACTAACGCCTTTAAATTTTGGAAAATTTCGCCATAACCTCCTTTGTACGGGAGGGGCTAGGAAAATTCCCAAATAGCCACATGAGCATCTCATGTCAAAAAGGAAAAAAGGAAAAGCCAAGCGGCTAGCCAACAGGCTCATAAAATCATCACCCAAACAAAACAGTAAATGTGTACAAATTTGTCGGGCACAAAATTTTATTCCTCTTCTCTAGCCCCTTTTGCTATAACCTGTTCAATAAATATGCATGCACATATATACAGTTCTTATCATTTATCATTTTCCATTCAACTTCATATTTGATTCCATTTGGTTTAAAAACACCATTCATTCTAATGTTGCATGCATAGGTAAAAATCATATCATTAGCTAATTAACGAATATTTCGACTCATGCATATTTATTTGAACGAGTTGCTATTTTTAACACTTCACATTTCAACAAATCATGTATATAATAAAATTGTGATTTTTTATTGTAAAACAATTCATTTCAAAACACTATTATTTTATATAGTTTATATAGGTGATAAAAATAGGATTTTTATTATAAAACAATTTCTTTTAAAACGAGATTATTTTACATAGTCCATATAGTTGATAAAAGGTGATTTTTATTATGAAACAATTTATTTCAAAATATGAATACCATTCAACACATGAATTTCAATTCAACGAATGAATATCGATTCAACGCATGAAGGTTTTCTATAGTTTCTATATATAGATAAAAATGTGAATTTTTATATTTAAAACACGAATACCATTCAACACATGAATTTCTAATCAACGAATGAATATCAATTCAACACATGAAGGTTTTCTATTCAATGAATAAATATGGTTTCAGCAAATGAAAATAATTCAAACACATGAATATTATTCAAAATTTCGGCAGCATAACGGCAGGGTAGTTAGAACTGGGACCGTCCCTAGTACGGCTCCTCGCTCTACCTTAAAACCTCGCTGTTTTTGACAATGGGGATCATGCATCTAGTTCGCACGCAGGCGGCATGTATATATTTATTTCATTTCCACAAACTAATCCTATGTGGTTTCAACCAAATATTTCTCAACCACAAATGGGTATTTTTCAACCACAATCAATCAATATCAACCACAAACAATCCCAAACAACCATTCGCTATCAATCAATTTTCACACCAATCACAATCAATAAATATCGTCCATGGTTTGTCGACGAGGGGCGTATAGATAGATATATATATATATATTTATATATAGCAATTCACTTCTATTTCAACACATATATAATTTTTACAACGCATATATAACTTATACATCGAACATACAACTTATACAACGCTTATACATGAGGTGTACAACGCTTATATAACTCATACATTGACTATATAATTTATACATCGTCGTTTTCCGTATCGTTTATAAATTAGAAATCTCGCATTGGGTTCCACTCCACCAAAAACAGCAGAAGGCTCAGAAAAATATGCGGTCTCTTCTAGAATGTAGAAGACGTCCACACGGTCACGATGTTTCCTGTTTCATCGAATTTCGTCAATACACGAAAAATATATGATTTTTAGAAATTTGCAACGGTTTAAAACTGTTGAAATCAGTTTAAATAATATAAACCGTACCTTTCAGTTTTCGTTCCAAACTAGGTTTGGATTTTTCTTCGAATCCGTTGCACGATACAACGATCAGCTTGTACCCCGTCGAAGACCTCCGTGAGGCGCACCTAGGGGCGGAGTCACGGCCAGTTCGATCGCCGGATCCAGGCGTGGCGGCGAACTGAAGTTCCAAACTTCGAGGGGCTCGTTCTTCGCGATGGTTGAACGAGGGGAGGCGAGGGTGGTCTTGATTTGAAGAGGGGAGGCGGCGCTTAAGAAAACTCCAAAGGGCGGTGGTGTAATTCGCCGTGGTTTCGCCGGAATCGGCCTGGGAAGGAATGAACGCGTTTTCGCCGTCGATCGCGATGGGGAGAGAGAGAAAGACGGGTTTTCCTTTTTTTTTATTTTTATAAATTTTCTGATTGGCCGGTGGAGTTTTAAAGGGTTTTCTGACACGACAACCAATCTAAACCCAACGACTGTCGTCCCCAGTGTTTTACCCCCATTCCGAACACAATGGGATATGTTTCGAAGGCCCTTTCGAATGTTTCAGTCGGTTTTCCTTCAAATTAAAATATAAAACATTCAATATTTGATTTGAACGTACATTTCAATTTGCCAGGGCCACAAATTAATTCGAAAAATTCCAGAAAATAAATCTAGCTATGTTTTGACGATACGGTCCCAACAAAACTAGTTTCGTCGAATTCTGAGGTCGTATGCAAAATGGCCCATTTCTGGTCGATCCAATTTAACTTCAATTGGCCAAAACACGTTTTCCTTTGCCACGCTCACATATTAGCTTCAAAAATTGTGAAATTTGAAACCTAGCAATAACTTCACATCCCGGATCCAACAAAAGTGGTTTCGTTGAATTCCGAGGTCGTATGCAAAATGGCCAATTTCACGGGCTATATAAATTCCATAGCGACCTTTCTGAAAATTCATTCGGCCATAACTTTTGCTTTCCGCTATGAAAATTCGATTTTTCAGATTTGTTAGAAAGGTATTCACTAACAAATTTAAATATTTTTGGTTTCGCTAAAATCCGTTTTGTTTTGCACCCGGTACAATCCGACAAAGTTTGAATTCAATTTTTGAAACTTCAGCGCCATTTCAGGCCTTGTTTATAATTATAATTAATTATATTCATTTTCAATGGTCGATTCAAACTCATTTTTCATTGCCATTATTTAAAATATTTATTTTAAATATTTAAAATCCATTATTTTAGCCACTTTAAAAAATTTAAATTGGTTCAGATTTTCTGGGTCGTTACATCTGAACTTTGGCACATGTTGTTATTCTTGATCTTGATGTCATGTTGAAACATGCTTCTACCTTGCTTTGACATTTGCATGTATTTTTTATTACGCTTGCATGTGCATTGTATTTGCACCATTTTGTTTTGTCATATGAGTTGCACCATTTTAGCTCTCACTTGTGTACACAGTTGTTATGCATTGGTGAATTGCACTCGACTTACTTTACCATTGATTTATGTACCCCTTTGAAACATGCATGCACATGTTTTATTGCTTGTGTATTACCTATTCTGGTTTGATTTGTTGTGTTATGCTCCACCATTTCATCACCTGCTATTGTAGTTGCATATTCGAGTTGCATCAGTTCACTGCCTTGTACACCACTGTGCACATGTGCGCTTTGTTCATTATGTTGCATCTGATTTCTTGAAGTGTTTGTTGCTTAGCTGCCTTGACCATGATTTTGATACTGCCATATATGTCAGACTTGGTATTGCCTTTGACTTGAGCACCTTGTACATGTTCATGTTGTTTTTGGGTTGTGCATGGTTTGATCTTCCTGAACCATGAACATGCCTCTCTATACAGTTGTGTTTGAGCATGCTCAACTATGTATATATATACACATATAAACAAACTTGTACATATATATATATATATATGTGTGTGTGTGTGTGTGTGTGTGTGTGGCTTTGCTAAGCATATCAAACTTGATATATTTGTCTCTGCTGTTTTGATGAATGACCGTATTTCCCTTGCACAGAATACATGTGTATATACATACACATGTATGTGTATACGTGTATCGTGCACATGCAGTTTATATATGTGAGCACTGGAAATACTGTCTACCTTATGGTATTTACAATGAATCACTGTGAATATCACAAGCTGTCTAGACACGGATGGATATATATATATATATATATATACTTATCAGATCAAGTCATGAAATATAATGAGAAACGCACTAAAATTCTGAGGCAAATAAATTTTAAAATAAAATTATATCTGGTAGAATTTAAAATCATTTTTGTTCCAGATTATTGTGTGTGTTTCTATGACAGGTAAGCTGGTGACTGGACTGACAGGGAGACATGATGAAGATAGACAGAGTGTTAGTGAGTGAATGTTTGTACAATAGAGGGAGTGTGTAACTGAGTGTGTCAATGTACGTATATGAGTGACTGAGTGAAGTAGACAGTTTATGGTGAAGAGCAGTGTATATGAAATTGACATTGAAATGTATTGTATTACTGAGATGTACAAAAAGTGGACTTATAAAATCTTTACTATTCAAATGTTGAAATGAAATATAATATTTAAATAAAATACTGTTTGACTATTTGAATTCTTGTGCAATTGTATATTATTTAAATATAAACATTTAATTCTGTCTATGAAGTAGTAGAATAGTACAATTACAAAACATTTATAAGATATATATGTGTGTGTGTTCGTTATCATCAAACAAAAATCGTAGCATTGTTATATACAACACTCAGGAACATAGTCTTGCGCTTTTGAGTTGAACGGATTATGGTATATAAAATTTTGAAGTTACAAAAAATAATGGTCATGGAAATGTTCTTCTGTAATGTAATAATAAGTCACGCAAATATGAGGAGAGGTTTTGGGCCGGTCCTCAAGTCATTGTAGAAGTGGGTTATTTATTTTATTTTAATAATACCTATTCAATTTCATATTCTCTTTGTGAAAGCAATGCATGTTTTAGCTCACCACGATCAAACGACATATCCAATTGCTACAAAACTTGATGGAGTTCATCATTACAATGATACAGTTCTGATGGGAAAGTTTTCTTCAAAATCCGAGACTTTTGCCAAAATGGTTATTTTATGTGTATATCGAGATCGTTACAATGGTCCGAACTCGAAATATAGTGATCCTTGTACTTTTTATTAATGTGACGAACCATACAAACTCAATTGAACTAGTCTCAAGTCCTGATTCGATCGTTTGTGAAAAATCATCATTTGAAATCGTCAATCGAATAATTAACGATCAATATTAAAATATCTAATCGTTAAAATACAGAGTGTTACATTCTACTGCCTTTAAAGAATTTCGTCCATGAAATCCTGAAGGGCAAAACAATATAACCTAATGCTCTCGAAGAAGTGACAATACAAAGCAAATTGTCACCTAGCCCTCTCAAAAACAACCATTGAGGCAATTATAACAAAGGAAATCAAGTCGGAATTTGGCATTAAGCCAATATTTAAATTCTTTTTTACAACCACGATCAAACTCGGGATCGATATAGCCAAGCCAAGCCCCTAACTTGTACACTTATGTTCCAAACTAATAGAATTTGGAAAATAAAAGTGAAAACTTACTATCGGGAAGACAATTCAATATAACATACCATATTAAATTTCTTTCTAAAATGGGAAAAATTCACGGAAAATTTCAGTAGCACCTCCCCTGTACGGCTTGATCCAGAAAACCCAAAATCGCCATGCAAGGCCCATCTCAACAAAAGCCCAAAATATATATAACGCAACCCAAGCGTTGATATCAAATGTGACGACCCGCCATACACCACCGGTGCTTATAACTAAAAATCTACATTGTACAAGCACCCGATCGATGTAAGAAAATCATCAAGAGAAAGAAATAGTGGAAAGGAAGAGATGAGGAAAGAAAAGAAGGAAATAGAAGAGAAAGTAATAGTGGAAAGAAAGAGATGAGGAAAGAAAACAAGGCCAAAAAGGAGAAAGAAGAGAATATAACATAAGCAAAATCACAGAACACGACATATTCTCATAGCACGTCAAATAATATAATAACTAAGTCACAGATATAAAAAAGATGAGACAGTCATAACTATATAAATCATATTATCAGAATATAAAGGCTCATATAGTTATACATAACAATAATAGAGTTTATACAAGAGTTGAATAAACTCAACTCATACATTGTCCCAAACAAAACACACAACACCATCAAGGCTCCAAAGTGCTACACAACGGAAATAAGCAGATATAATACAAGTACAAATATATTAATCATTGCCTCCTGCGAATCCACCGGCGTAGCTCCAAACATTACCTATATCTATCACCTGGTCTGCTCATCTGCATTGTCGATGAGTACCCAAAGTAATAAGAGGAAAATAAAACTTTGTGTCATAGAAAAGTCTGGTGTGAGTGATAAACAAATCTCAAAGTACTGTAAAAGTCGTAATAATATATGTGGCACGAAGGGTAGTGAATTATACATGACCTACATCCACAGAGTTAGCACATAACAATTGACACATGTTATAGTACTATAAAACTGATGTGATAGATGTCTAAGTTATAATGATGATAAATAAACATCCATATCACCCATCATCCATCCACACATTCACTCACTTAATGCATTAGACATTCGATAACACTTAGTTTCCATCATATTCGAATTCATGCCACTCAATCAGCTAGGATCTAGGTTGCTTCCAGAGTTAAGGACCCCACCTGGCCTAGGTGAATGTCATGAGTCTCCCATTGTTGGGGACTAAGAGGGCCTGTCTAGTCCAGATAAGAACCCTTCTGGCTCAAATGGTCATCACACCCACTACCCCTCTTCACGAGTAACCAATAAAACCTTTTGTTGTCGAAAATCCCTTTACTCACGTTTTCCGCAGCAGAATCCATCATTAAACTGTCCAGAAGACTCACATCAGACGTCGTAGCAATATGAGAACTATCCCCGAAGGTCATCGTAGGTTGTAGGATATCATCGTTTGTCTTCTATCCTTCTTTCTCCGATAGTCAACTCAATACAACGTAATGTCGTATTTATGCATCTCTGAGAAAACCAGTCCATCGCAGCAACCTCGTCCCTATCATAGAATCACCATATTGGAATTACCGTCAATGAATGATGAATCGCTAAATAGCAGCATCACATCCTCGTCTCAAACCATCATCTCGAAACCACTATCAAACGAACCATCAGATCCTGCTCCTCAAAATCGAATCATCGTCGATGTCAAATTGGCTGAAGTCGCCAATAACAACAATAATCAATATCGACGAGTTCATAGCAGTCAATACCAACTACTCGGATCACCTATTTAATCAAAACGAGTTAAACATGCATATAGGGAAATCGTCCAGTATTTGTTGCGAAATTCTGCTCGTCTCCAAGTCCCTCCTTCACTTTCAGGTTGGCCATCAAGCTCTAATGTCACTCCGTCTTCAAATCCGTCTCCAAGTTCCAACATTGATCCATCGTCGAATTCCAATGTTGCTGAGTCATCATATTCATCCAAACTCTTTGAAGCTTCATCGAGAATCTACCTCATCCGTTTGAGTTTACCATCCTTGTGCGCTCAATCGCAACACACCCACCTGTGCGTTTAATTGGTAAACACCAAACTCTTACGAATGGGATTTTCCATATACTAGGAAACCTTTGAACGTCATTTTAATCTATACCGAGCAAATAATCTACTACAAGAAAACACTGATTTAACGTCAGATATTTAGAAGCGGAAATTTTCGTCGCTAATTTGCGACGGATTTCCCTGTGATCTACAAGAGATAGTTTTTTGTTTTTTCAACTTTTTCTCTTTTATTTATTACTATCATCTTCTATCATCCCTCACAAGTCGTTGCAAATTGCGTCAAATTACCGACAGAAAATTTTTGCCGCTATTTTCCGCTGCAAATCCAGGCAGAACACCGACGAATATTTATTGAAGCTATTTTGCAGCAGAATTCCAATAGATTTGTAAGAGATGTTTATATTATTTTTCTAAGATATACTTTAGTGTTTTTTTTTAACAATTATTAAATGTTCAATAATTAATTTGTTCTAATTAATGATTTATAAGAAACAATAATTAATAAATCTAATTAACAATAAATATTAAATAATTATCATTAAATAATTTATACTTATTATTTAATATTAATTTTTAATTAAATTTAATAATTAATAGTTAGGAAGATTTAATAATTAAAAATTAATTTTCGAATATTATTAATAATAATTACTATTAAATAATAAATTATTTAAAATACATAATAAGAGTCTAGTATACAATATTAGAAGAGTTTAATAATAATTACTATTTTTAATTATTGTTGTTTTTATTTGATACTAATTTATTATTATTAAAACTTAGTATGTAATACTCACTTGTTAGAAAATAATTACTATTATTAAGCAATTAATAGTTAGAAAATACTTCAGTTAGTTGCAATGGTGTAACTTTTGGCTCCAATCGAAAAATTATGGTGGAAATCCGTACATTTCCCCTCAATTCAAAAACATTTACATCGTGAGGCGTTATTTTATATTAACTTCCGCTATGTCTTCCCCTCTCGACCAAAATAAATCTCAAAATACAAAACATGCTGCTCACCTTAGCAAAAAACATTTCAGTTGTATTTTCAGCTTCTCCTCCAGATCTTGTTCCACCTTCCAATCTAGTTTGTAAATTAATTACTGCAAATTTCTAATATTTGGAAGATCTGTCAGTTAGCGGGTCGGATTAGGAGGATGATTTTCATCGCCAACGGGATTCAGTTTTTTGCCGACGAGATAAAATTATCAATCGTTCTTTGAAGCTAATTCATTAAAATCAAACTCTCAATTTTTCCTATGGTCTGTAGTAGGGTAAAATTTAATTGTTAAAATTTGTGAATTGGTCATGTTGGTATTTGATTTTATTTTTTCGTCCTTCGTGAGTTTGACTTTGCTTTTGTTGATAACTTCGGTTTGAGGTTTTATAGTTTCAACAGATTTTGAAATTTAGCAATTTCCTTTTTGCTTTTCTTCCCTGTTTCGCTGTATATGCTTTTTCGAACTATAAATGTTCTTTTTTCTTTCTTTTTATCATCTCTGATCAGAACAAATACCAATAATATCTGACGCACCTTGCTGTGAACCGAAATTCTGGATTTATCTGATAATAAGTGCAAGTGTATTATTGTTTCTGGCATCATGTCTGGACTCACTTTGGGTTTAATGTCTTTTAAGTCTTGTTGATCTTGAAGTTCTTGTTAAAGATGGTCGCCCTCAAGATCGTAGAAATGCATGTATAATCAGTATGTCCATATACATTAGAATGCTTGCGTTAAAAACCCTTTTCACTCTCTCCTCCTTTTATGTGTAGAACATTTGTCAGAAATTTGGAAAAATAATATTTTTTTGAAGATAAATATTTAACCTCTATGTTAATTTTTTTTATGTAGATGAAATGGACATCTTCTACCTATTTCTTTTACTATGATAAAGTGTAATATAAAATGCTTGTTCTTTACCTGAAAAACTAACCAATTGCATGCTGATATGCATGATTTTATACTTATGGGATTTTTGTTTTAGGTTTAAATGCATGATTTTTTGTCTTGATAGTCCAGCGTTTTTTTCTAAAAGAAAAAGGGAAGATTAGAACTATAAGAGCACCCCAGTAGGGGTACTTGTTTGGGTAGTAATACCCTTAGAACACCACAGGGGTGTTAACTTCTAATGTTCTGCTGCTGGATAGTTGTAGTCAACTACTTGGTAGCAATGACTTATCAAAGTTTTTGAAACTTGGGTAGTTTAAAAGAATTATAGTTTGCTCCACAATCTTGGGATGTTGCCGATCACGTTGCTTACTTGCACATAGTCTAGTCCACATCTCTTGGAAGAACGTGATAATGCTAACGACTCCTTATATGGCCTCATTTAAGTTAAATTATCACTGTTTGCTACTTCTATTGTTGGGGTAGCTAGCATGGAAAACCATGTTTGTAATGTAGGCATATGGGGAGAAAATACCTACCTATTTTTGGAGGTGTTCTTAGTTGAAAGCAGAATGATCAAATGATAGAAACAATATATTTGTATGGTAAACTAATTTTGTTACTTTGCAATAATTTAGGAAGCATTAAGAACTCTTTGGAATGCAGCATTTCAAAATCTAGAACTTGATGGATTGATATCGGATTAATGGAAAAAATGGGTTGGCGAGGAAAAGATCCATCTACAGATTTTAGGTAACTTTGGTTGAAGTATTTTTAACCTTTTGTGTTGTATGCATAACTTTATTGTTTCCATAGGTAAGGGATTTATTGAACTGGAGAATCTTCTCTTTTTTGCTAAAATATTTCCTGTAAGATCTCTAATTACAATGATATACTTATAATGTATTCTTTAGTTATACATTCCTACAAAAAAGTATGTTCATCTACATTGAGGTAGTTTTACCTTTTTTTAGTGGCATGGTTTCATTTAGCACGTCCAAACGTTACTTGTTTGGTTGATATCATTGTCGTTTAAATATTGCTTATTAATTTGATCATATATGTTTTAAAGCATTTGCTGCTAAAACCATGTCAAATATAAGTGAACTTGGTACTTAAGTAAACCAACTTGGTATAAAATTTTGACTTAAGTAGAAGAAATGTTCACATTATTATGTGTTATCTTGATGTTTCAATTCACATATTTTTTTCGAATGAAGACAAGAAGCAGTGATAAAACTTTAACAGTCGAAAGAGCAGGACATCATATTTTTTTCTGTAGTATGAAAACAAAGTTGGATGTTACATATTTTTTCTTTATCTTCCAATAAATTTTATCTTTTGTTCTCTTTAAAAAAATACTGACATGCAAGAACTCTTTACTTAGTTATATAGTTTTCTGAAGATGTTATGTATCCATATAATGCCTATTAGATATATTCCATATAAGTGTGACACCCCACGTCCGTTAATGTCACTCACTAAGGGAATGCATTAAGTTTCGTGAAGCGTTATAGGTAAACAGACACAAAATAATTACAAGACAGATATAAATAAGATAGCAGCGGAAATTTAAACTTTTATTTCAAACATAAATCATAATACCGTGGCCCACAATACCAAAGTCACAAAAACCATTAAAATAAAATAACTTCTGTCTTGCACCATCAGAGTACATAAGTAAATAAAAAGCATAATTTCCCCAATTGAAAGAGTTAAGCCATAGTAGCGACAAGAACTTGAGCCATACTTTCAGAAGTAGCTCCTAGCAAGATGATATCTGAGTCTTGACTAAGCCTGAGTGTTTCCTCCCTGAGAACCTGGGGGTAGGGAAACAGAAGAAAGAAGGTGAAACAAAAGGGTTAGAGATAAAGTTTGGCGAGTCTAGTTACTTTTAGCCAGTAAATAAATAAAAGTAACATGATAGGCATAAAGTCGATAAGAGAGATCACTACATAAATAGCAAGTGTGACAAGGTAGACAGAGTAAGTTGTAAGTACTTCACTAATGATTACTCTGCACTATTACTAGTATAATTAAAATGAGACGATCCCTTCCATTATAAGTTGATAGACTTAGGGCATACGTCCGAGTGTACCCTAACCACTACACTGATCGATCAGCTCCCTACCCCGTAGATATCATGTGCTGGCCCCATAGTAGAAGGTATCACTCCCTAAAGTGGCAACCCTTAAGGTGTGCACAACCATATCTACTGGTGTCACGGTCGTCTTATCCCCCTCTGCCCGGCTCATGCACGCACATGGCTCGGTTGGTTTACACCGCCCACACCGTCCGTTTCGTTTGGATGTCTTATAATCAGTCAGTAAGCGCGCCCCTTCTGCGCCTAGTACAGAGTTCTTTATTTGATACCTACTCTGGGTTACTGACTGAAATGGGTCCCACACAATATGATACAAGCTCCCCCCTTTGTCTTGTATCCCCACTAGGTTTTTCACTGACTATATATTCCCTTAGGTGTCTTTAATTACATAGCCCTATGTCATTTATGCTTACCCTAAGGGGTGTCTTTAATTACATAATATTATTGGGTTGAGTTCGTGGGCCTATATGTAAATATTACCCACCCCCTCTAATTTACCTAACCCTCCCACTACCCATCCAATTTTACTTAACCCTAACTTAAGTTCATAATCATACAATCCTTATAGATTAAATTAGGTTAAGTAGTCCAATTTTTATACCATGTCCATTTACGGTTTATAATGGGCTAGACCTCCCACATTAGACCTACAACATGTGGATGTTGGATATGCCGGTCAGGTCCAGACAGACTTATTCCACAGTTGGGCCTAACCTCGTGTCATAGCCCGATTCGTATTTACGTACTTAGACCTCCCGCATTAGGTTCAACATTAGTGGCTGCTGGATATGCCGGTTGGGTCCGGGTAGACTTCCACCACTAACGCAACCTAACCTCGTGTCATAAGTACAATTACAATTCCTAATTGTAATTACTAAACATTCCATTTTTATCCAAATCTACCTATGCCATTATAGGTGATTATTTCTATGTTTCCCCATAAGAATTATATGCCCAATTCATATAAATATTACAAAAAATATGCCAATTATAAAGCTCTTTTCCCCGTTTCCTAACTAACGTATTTGCACGTATTTTGGCGGCATCTAGGCTATAAAGTAGCCTAGCAATAAGTAACTAGAAACTCACAGCGTTAGGTTTAGAGAATTGAGAAATAACAGATCTTGAATTTTTGAATTTGATTTGCAAAGTATGTTGTTATAGAAAACGAATCCGTCTCAGTTCACACACCGATAGCATATGGCTCCCACAGTTTTCAATGAAGAAATCGGAGAATTAAGCACATATTTATAGATGCAGTACCCTCTGAAACCGACTGCCACCTCATCCCTAGGGGTGTCGACACCCCTGTGGATGGGTCGGCACCCCTTAGGGGGGTCGACGCCTAGGTTTACACTGTTGGCTCTAGATTAACCCTAGAGGGGAGGTGAATAGGGTTTATCACAGTTTTTAACTGAATTAAAAATCTAACAAGATATATAATAATAAACAAATCACAGAATATAGCAGAAACAGAAATGCAGAAAATAAATCACACACAGATATACCCAGCTTCGGCAAAACCCTGCCTACTGCTGCATTTCTAAGGTTTCTACTAGGTGATAGAACAGTTCCCGCATACAAGACCATGTACGCTCGCAAACCCTGCTCCTATTCTAACCCTACGCTCAAATCCCTAGATTGACCGATATCCACTCGATCAGATTTCCCTGTTTACGCCCCCGTAACCAGTAACCCAGATTTTACAGACTCTGTTAACTGTCAGTCAACACCCTGACTGATTCTCCTAGATTTTACAGTATTCTAGAAACTGTTTGAGACAGTTTTAAAAACAAAATAAAAAAAATACAAAACAAAATAAACAAAACAAACAAGAAACCCTTAGGAGTTTAAAATAAAATGGGTCATCTCCTTTTAAACATGGCTTAGCCCCTGAATACTTGGCCGGCCCCATTCTTTTTGCTTTTGCCCGATCTCCTTTTGTCTTCTGGAAATTGAAAATGGCGGCGGCTAGTGAATGAAATTAGGGTTCTCTACTGAATCACAAATCGCATCACGATGCTGGATAAGTCAAAATTGAATTCACTGATGCTCATAGCTTTCTTGCTCTCTCGTTGATGTTCATGACGTCGGATTTTGAGTAACTCTCGATCGAAACTCTATGAGTAAAAAGAGTTTGATTTCTCTGTTTTTCTTTTAAGTGATTTTGTGGGTTTCGATCTGTTGCCGATGATGATATGGGTGTGCTAATATAGGGTTATATAAAACCCTAACCACTCTGATTTTGAATTTAAATGACTTGGTTTGATTGATTGCTCAATTCCACCGTTTCCTCTTTTGAAATTCTGTTGCGTGATTTAATAGACGGATCTGGACTTAATTCTGAACCTTGTGAAAATGAAACTATATTGCCCCTTAAAAAAACTTGTGTGATTTCCTGAAAACATATAAAAAACTCGCCGAATATTTTCTTAAGTGATTTATGGAATTTGTTGCCTAAAAATGATTTTCAGGAAGCAAATTTGAAATCAAAAAATGATTTCTTGCCCAAAAAAAACTTTGATTCTCTGGGAAAAAACATGTTCTGAATGAAATGCATGATTGTTACTGTTGAAATCTTGGAGACCAATAAAATATTTCTTGCCAAACTTATGATCATCGATTCACTGCATTTCAATATATGATTTCAGGAAACTTTGCATTGATATCATTCCATATGTAAATCCTTAAAACACATGCTTGCACTTGTATTGTTTTGGCTTGATTGATGCGTGAATTCTGGAAATAGTTCTGTGCATCTTCTTGCCATGAAAATGTTTGTTGAATATTTTTGAACCGATTAAAAAAACTTGCCAAAAATTATTCTTGCATGGTTTTGAAAACTTGCCATATTTCACCATGATTAAATCTGGAATTTTGTTACTCATATGCTAATTACTGAAAATTGCATAATAGGCAAATTAGAAAAACTTGCCATGTATTCCTCTTTGTCTTTTTTCCTTGATTTGTTACCTATGAATTGAAAACTGAATTTTCTCATATGTCTGCTTGCCCTTGTATTCATGCTATGGTCATTTGTACATGCTGGAACTCTTCAGCATGTAAACATGACAATGTTGTACCATGTACCTTTTTGACATTGTAATGTTATTGCTTGACCTGTGTGATGCCTCATCCTAGTTGATCCATGTCTGCATCCATATACATCACATGCTGCAGCTCCAAATATCCATCCATGAATTTCATACTTGAACTTGAAGATTTGTGTTGTACTCGATCATACATAATTTGTTGTTGTCATCACTTGCTTATGTATTTCAGTCTCGACCATGCTAAAACCGTCTGCATTTGTATATGCTGAAATCTGTTTGTTGTTGCCACTGTATGTACACTATTCATTTACACCCTTATGTGTATCACTTGCACTGTGTACTTGTGATAGTTATGTTGCATGTACTTGAGCTTCCTTTTTGACCAAACATATGTATAAACCATGCGGTATTGTTGCACAGACCTGGCCACTTTATGTTGGCTGCACCATTGTGAATTTACTGTCTTGACTTGTTTTACATTGCTGCACTTTTAAAGATGCTTGGCAGACTTTGTTGGCTTGATGCAATTTTCTGAATCACAAGTGCCATTTCTTGTTTACACTTTGACTCGACCATGCCATCCATATATACATGCATATGTTTCACCAATGTTTGCTGCAACTTGTTTGGGTTGTGTTTGACCTTTGGCTTGAGCTTTGACCTTACTTGTTGCATGATTCATGTTGTGCTGAACATGTTGTATCGACTACTTTTTGCTGCATTGTGATCTTTGAAATGCTCGACCCACTATGCCATTTGATTTGAATTGCTGTTTTGAGCTTGCATTGAGTTGTTTTTCATGAATGCACTGAGTCGAGTTGGTCCATGTGGTTGCTCCTCAATTGCACACTGAATTGGTGTGGCAGTGCACACGTGTATATATATACATGTGTGTATATGCAGCCACTCAGAAAATTTCCTGTCCCTGTACATATACAAACTGTCTGCCTAGACACAAATGAATCAGATCAGGTCATGAAAAATGATGAGAAACACACCAGAAAACTGAGGCAAATAAAATTTCAAAAATAAAATTCAAATCTGCATGTATTCAGTTTTTATTTCTATTGCAGTGTACTGTGCGTGTGTTTCATGTGACAGGTGAACAGGTGATGACTGGACTGACTGAGGAGATGTTGTGAAGACAGAAGATAGAAGAAAATAACAGAGTCAGTGAAATGTATAAGTGTCAAAGTGTATGTATACGAGTCAATGTGAAATGAAAGTATATATGAGTTGTATAAACAAGTGTTGTAGTGAGGAGCTGTATAACAAGTGAAATGTATATGAATGAATTTTATTTCAGTGAATTACAGTGTTGAGCAAACAGTGGAGTTGTAAATTTGTACTGTTGAATATTGAAATAAAATATTATATTTAAACAAAATACTGTGTAGATATTTGAATTTCTGTATAGATGCATTCTGTTTAAATATAAATATTATATTCCTGTCTGTGATGTAGAATAACAATACAGTAACAAACACATTTGAAATAAAAATTTATTTGGTTGTTATCATCAAACAAAAAATCATATAATTGTGTATACAACACCGTTATATACAACAATCTCCCCCTTTTGATGATGACAAACAAATAAAAGATTTTGAATCAAAATAAATGTGTTTGACAGTGCATATTGAACTACCCCTATTTGAAAGCTCCCCCTACAACAGAAACTCGCCCTATAACTGTAAATGAGTGAAAAAAAATGAAAACTGAATCAATTTTCAAAATTAAAAATATTTATAAAATATTCACTCATAAATCAAAATCTCAACCCATTCTCCCCCTTTTGTTATCATCAAAAGGATACAGAATTTAAAATATAGATGAAAAATGACTAAAAATATAATTTCAGCTTAAGAGGAAGCAACGGTCATCATAAATCACAATCAGTCAAACAAAAATCATAATATTCTGAGAACAGGTGGCATATTTCACATTGTAGAGAATGACTGATTTACGATGAATTTAATATAAAATGGAGATAGTTACAAAAATATGATTTATAATTATTCTCAAAAGAAATTTGTAAAAATGAGCACAAAACAGTGATGGATTTGGGCTATAATTATTAATTCAATTCAAGTGACAAAATCGAATAATCTCAAATCCCAATAACTATCAATCAACAAATCATAATACGTCATAAAATATCAACACATTTCACAGATTAGAAAGATGGATTGATAGGCTGGTTTTTACACACCAAGGAGAATTTCAAATTAATTTCTATTTATAACACATTATTTCCTTTTCATTTATTTATTTATTTATTTATTTATTTAAGAGCACACTGACCACGCATAACCAGAGCTTGGATTTTTAAATGAGGTCAGTCGCAGCTTAAATTATAAGTTGTCTCATAACCATGCATGACCAGAGCTTGGATTTTTAAATGAGGTTAGAGACACACTTATGTATTAATTATATTTATTATTTTCAGCTTCAAAATAGAAAAACTCCTCAGTATATAAAACCAGTATGAATGATAGAAGTGCGGTAGGTACAGAAATGGACTGTGAAATAAATTTCTAAATTAATAATATTATGAAATATGATCAACTGTACCGAGATCATTGAGAAATTTCAATTTTCACTAATTCTGAATAATAACATAACCACAGTTCCATCACAAATATTTTCATTGTTTATTCAAAAAGATTTTAATTTTTTTTAACTCTCCACATTAATATAAAATCGTAATGGATGGCAGGATGATGATAGATATGGGAGATGGTCGTGAAATAATTGCCAGTTCAAAGATATTATAATAAATATTCAACCATCATGAAAATCTAAATAAAACCTCCTCTTGTTGTGAAACATACTGCAGTCACAATTCATCACAATTTCAAAATCTGATAATAATTTTGATGAATTATAAATATAGTTCAATTTGGATATTGATTTCAATTATTGAAAGAATAATCAATAAATAATTTTAAAATTGAAAATCAACTACATGAGGAATTTATATAGATTTATACAAGGAGAAAAAATGTGTATGGTGTCTATACAAGATGGAAATTCAAAATAGATGGATGAAAAAACTGATACCAATTGTAGTCTCCTTTATTGAGGAATTTATTCACACCGTAGATATCTCAGATTAAAGAAATTTCAAACACAAAGCCCAAACAGACAAGATTACAAATTTGGCACAATTATCATAGCAGCAGTCAGATTAAAGCAGGCAGTTATTTGAAAAACAGTATCAGAGCAGCACAGCAGAAACAGTTTCAAATTAGACTTGTCAAGATGTTGGTCACACAAGATGATTCATGATCCAATGATTAAAAATACCGTTTATTTAAAATCATTTGAGGAATATGAAAAAACTCTAGATTCAATAAATCGATCCCACCAAATTATTAGTTTCAGATTCAAGATATGTGTGTGATTTAATAAATCAATCCTTTCAAATGGTTTTTAAACAAATATTTAAATCAAATAATCATGAAATAACAGTGATTTTCAGAACCAAATTTTCAAAGAATTTTTCCAAAATATTTCAGATAAGCCCAAAGAAAAAAATCATTTACATCAGGTTTGATAGATATTCATGATCCAAAATAATTTATTTGAAATCACTTGAAACAATGTCAAGTTTTGAAATATAATGAATCAGTCACACAAGATTGATAATTTCAAATTTAGGAGGTGTGTGTGATTCAAAATATCAGGAATTTCAAATGATTTCAAAAAAACAAAGATCTAAACCAGATGATCATGAATAACAGTGAATATCAAGGTATAAGCAATGATTCAAGACAGATCAAAAATATCCAAGCCAATCTGAAAATCAATGAAATTGTCACGCTGAGAAGTAGCAATGTGCTATAATGAGTATAGTATTTCAAGCTTTTCTAAAATGAATTAGAAGAAACTCAAAACAGCAGCGGTGTGTGAAACTTCATCAAATTTTCAGATCTTCAAGAATTTAGAATTCTAATTAACAGTGTTCAAGATATGACAAGAATACATCAACACTGTTATGAATTCAGAAATCAGAAAATGAATTTCAAAACAATTGCAGAAAAAAAATCAGTATCTGGAAATGATTAAAAGTATTAAAGTTCTATACACGCAAAAACAAATTTCCAGAATATCATGAATACTGCAATTCAAGAAGCACAAAGAAAATATGGCAGTAATAAATCAAATTAGAATAGACAGAAGAAAGAGATAGAAGGGAGAAGAAGAAGAAATGAACAAAAGAAGAAAAATTAAAACAGAAAATATTTACAGAGGTGAGTTTAGAGATCATACCAGAATCTCTAACTCATCAATCTTGGCTAGAGGAACTGTGAATGATACAGAAGTATAAGCCAACTTGATTTCAAATTTCTTTTTGTACAGCAGTTCCTCAGCCTCCTTCGGTACCTAACAGTTCATAGAATCAAGTGTTCTAACAAAATTAGTAAAACCACTCACAGTTGTATTCATATGTTTTGGTACCCAGACTTGTTTGTATAACAAACCATTAGAATTAACTTTTGTTCCCTTAGGAACCCAAATCTGTTTGAACTTGACGAAGGCCATTTTATTTTCTGGGATCCAAGAATGTTTAAAAGGTTTATTATAAAACGATATCTCATCACAATTTTGACTCAACAAACCTTTGAAATTCTCAGTGTTCAAATTTTCTAAGCAGTTCTTTCCAAAGCTGCTTGAGGGATTTTTCAAATCATTTGAATTTTGTTTTCCAAAAACATCGTTTTTCCCGAAACCAAGACCAGATTTATTTCCAATAGAAACTTGGTTTTGTAACAGCATATTCAACGATTTTTTCCCTATTAGAAAATTTATCCAAAGTTGATTCTAATCGTTGAATTTTGGATTTTAGATCGCTATTTTCTTTTAGTAAATTTGAGCAATTATTTATCGCGATCTTCTGTTCAGCATTGAACTGTTTCAAAACCAAATTCTCATTTTCAAGCAATTTAATTTTGGCTTGGGATTCAGAAATTTCAAGTTCAAATCGTTTTTGTTTATCAGACTCAAAAATCTTGTATTTTTCAATCTCATTTTCAAGTTCTTTCAAAATCAAACCATTTTTCACCAAATTTTCATTTTCAGCAGTTTCAAATTTGGAATATATATCAGTCTTAAAAAATTCAAATTCCTTTTGTAAAAAATTATTCAAACTTGATAACTCAATCTTGTTTTCTTTTAAGATCAGAATTTCCTTTTCAAACTTTTGAATATTTTTATTGAGATGAACAAGATTGGTTTTCAATTTTAAACAATTTTTGCAATCTGAATTTGAAGAATTTTTAAAATATTCAAGCTGTGATTCCAAATCATTAATTTTGCTGGTCAACTCAGAATTCCTAGATTTCAGAGATTTGTTTTTAGATTTGAGTTTATCAACAGATTTAGTTAAATCAACACACATATAAACCAAATCTTCGTATGAGAAATTTTCAACTTCAGCATCTGTGGATTCTCCATCATCTGATCCTTCTGAATTTTCATTTGTAATTCCTGTTAAATAGAATTCTGAATCTGAGTTGACATTCTGGGGTTTTGAACAGCTGTTGTCAATTTGTCCATACTTTGTATTAAGAGTTCTCCAGATTTTCTGCGCAGTTAAACAATGGGAGATCATACTGCATTGATCATCATCAAGATAAGAATAAAGAATATGTGTAGCATGAGAATTAAAAACTTTATCTTCCATATCGTACCCATTGATAACAACATCCCAACATTTAATATTAACAGATTTTAAATAAAATTCCATTTTGGATTTCCAGTTTAAAAAATTTGTTCCAGTGAAAATAGTTGGAGATGAACTGGACTGACTCTCGCTAGACTGACAACAAGGATTACCCATGACTCTAGAGTTAAAGAAAATACCTGCTCTGATACCACTTGTTGGATCTAGATTAACCCTAGAGGGGGGGTGAATAGGGTTTATCACAGTTTTTAACTGAATTAAAAATCTAACAAGATATATAATAATAAACAAATCACAGAATATAGCAGAAACAGAAATGTAGAAAATAAATCACACACAGATATACCTAGCTTCGGCAAAACACTGCCTACTGCTGCATTTCTAAGGTTTCTACTAGGTGATAGAACAGTTCCCGCATACAAGACCATGTACGCTCGCAAACCCTGCTCCTATTCTAACCCTACGCTCAAATCCCTAGACTGACCGATATCCACTCGATCAGATTTCCCTGTTTACGACCCTATAACCAGTAACCCAGATTTTACAGACTCTGTTAACTGTCAGTCAACACCCTGACTGATTCTCCTAGATTTTACAGTATTCTAGAAACTGTTTGAGATGGTTTTAAAAACAAAATACAAAAAATACAAAACAAATTAAACAAAACAAACAAGAAACCCTTAGGAGTTTAAAATAAAAAGGGTCATCTCCTTTTAAACATGGCTTAGCCCCTGAATACTTGGTCGGCCCCATTCTTTTTGCTTTTGCCCGATCTCCTTTTGTCTTCTGGAAATTGAAAATGGCGGCGGCTAGTGAATGAAATTAGAGTTCTCTGCTGAATCACAAATCGCGTTACGATGCTGGATAAGTCAAAATTGAATTCACTGATGCTCGTAGCTTTCTTGCTCTCTCGTTGATGTTCATGACGTCGGATTTTGAGGAACTCTCGATCGAAACTCTATGAGTAAAAAGAGTTTGATTTCTCTGTTTTTCTTTTAAGTGATGTTGTGGGTTTCGATCTGTTGTCGATGATGATATGGGTGTGCTAATATAGGGTTATATAAAACCCTAACCACTCTGATTTCGAATTTAAATGACATGGTTTGATTGATTGCTCAATTCCACCGTTTCCTCTTTTGAAATTCTGTCGCGTGATTTAATAGACGGATCTGGACTTAATTCTGAACCTTGTGAAAATGAAACTATATTGCCCCTTAAAAAAACTTGCGTGATTTCCTGAAAACATATAAAAAAACTCACCGAATATTTTCTTGAGTGATTTATGGAATTTGTTGCCTAAAAATGATTTTCAGGAAGCAAATTTGAAATCAAAAAATGATTTCTTGCCCAAAAAAAACTTTGATTCTCTGAAAAAAAAACATGTTCTGAATGAAATGCATGATTGTTACTGTTGAAATCTTGGAGACCAATAAAATATTTCCTGCCAAACTTATGATCATCGATTCACTGCATTTCAATATATGATTTCAGGAAACTTTGCATTGTTATTATTCCATATGTAATTCCTTAAAACACATGCTTGCACTTGTATTGTTTTGGCTTGATTGATGCGTGAATTCTGGAAATAGTTCTGTGCATCTTCTTGCCATGAAAATGTTTGTTGAATATTTTTGAACCGATTAAAAAACTTGCCAAAAATTATTCTCGCATGGTTTTGAAAACTTGCCATATTTCACCATGATTAAATCTGGAATTTTGTTACTCATATGCTAATTACTGAAAATTGCATAATAGGCAAATTAGAAAAACTTGCCATGTATTCCTCTTTGTCTTTTGTCCTTGATTTGTTACCTATGAATTGAAAACTGAATTTTCTCATATGTCTGCTTGCCCTTGTATTCATGCTATGGTCATTTGTACATGCTAGAACTCTTCAACATGTAAACATGACAATGCTGTACCATGTACCTTTTTGACATTGTAATGTTATTGCTTGACCTATGTGATGCCTCATCCTAGTTTATCCATGTCTGCATCCATATACATCACATGCTGCTGCTCCAAATATCCATCCATGAATTTCATACTTGAACTTGAAGATTTGTGTTGTACTCGATCATACATAATTTGTTGTTGTCATCACTTGCTTATGTATTTCAGTCTCGACCATGCTAAAACCGTCTGCATTTGTATATGCTGAAATCTGTTTGTTGTTGCCACTGTATGTACACCATTCATGTACACCCTTATGTGTATCACTTGCACTGTGTACTTGTGATAGTTATGTTACATGTACTTGAGCTTCCTTTTTGACCAAACATATGTATAAACCATGCGGTATTGTTGCACAGACCTGGCCACTTTATGTTGGCTGCACCATTGTGAATTTGCTGTCTTGACTTGTTTTACATTGCTACACTTTTAAAGATGCTTGGCAGACTTTGTTGGCTTGATGCAATTTTCTGAATCACAAGTGCCATTTCTTGTTTACACTTTGACTCGACCATGCTATCCATATATACATGCATATGTTTCACCAATGTTTGCTGCAACTTGTTTGGGTTGTGTTTGACCTTTGGCTTGACGTTTGACCTAACTTGTTGCATGATTCATGCTGTGCTGAACATGTTGTATCGACTACTTTTTGCTGCATTGTGATCTTTGAAATGCTCGACCCACTATGCCATTTGATTTGAATTGCTGGTTTGAGCTTGCATTGAGTTGTTTTTCATGAATGTACTGAGTCGAGTTGGTCCATGTGGCTGCTCCTCAATTGCACACTGAATTGGCGTGGCAGTGCACACGTGTATATATATACACGTGTGTATATGCAGCCATTCAGAAAATTTCCTGTCCCTGTACATATACAAACTGTCTGCCTAGACACAGATGAATCAGATCAGGTCATGAAAAATGATGAGAAACACACCAGAAAACTGAAGCAAATAAAATTTCAAAAATAAAATTCAAATCTGCATGTATTCAGTTTTTATTTCTATTGTAGTGTACTGTGTGTGTGTTTCATGTGACAGGTAAACAGGTGATGACTGGACTGACTAAGGAGATGCTGTGAAGACAGAAGATAGAAGAAAATAACAGAGTCAGTGAAATGTATAAGTGTCAAAGTGTATGTATACGAGTCAATGTGAAATGAAAGTATATATGAGTTGTATAAACAAGTGTTGTAGTGAGGAGCTGTATAACAAGTGAAATGTATATGAATGAATTTTATTTCAGTGAATTACAGTGTTGAGAAAACAGTGGAGTTGTAAATTTGTACTGTTGAATATTGAAATAAAATATTATATTTAAACAAAATACTTGTATATATTTGAATTTCTATATAGATGCATTCTGTTTAAATATAAATATTATATTCCTGTCTGTGATGTAGAATAACAATACAGTAACAAACACATTTGAAATAAAAATTTATTTGGTTGTTATCATCAAACAAAAAATCATATAATTGTTTATACAACACCGTTATATACAACAGACACCCCTCTAAGGGGGTCGAGCCCTAGAGCGGGAATTTTGCCGCTCTGAAGAATTTTTCAAATTCGAACTGTTCTGGATAAAATTCTGACTCATCTCTGACTCATATGTGTATACGTAATATTTCTGCGCGTATACAAACTTAAAACCCTCATAACTTCCTCATACGGTGTCTGTTTTACGTAAACCAAATGTCTACCTTGACCAGAATTTCGAGACGGACGCAATGGTGCAGTCCATTTTCTCTAATTTTGAATATTAAATTAATTATATTTCAATTCATTCTCTTTAATTTCGTTAAAAATTCGGGGTGTTACATTCTCCCCTACTCAAAGGATTTCGCCCCCGAAATCTCTAAGTTGAGAAGAATGCATATCCTACCATCCATCATCCATCTACTCATCCACCATTCACTGGTACCCATTGTCCTTAAAGATTTCTATCTCTTATATGAATATATGCAAAGGTGTGTATATATGTCCCAACACTAATGCGAAGATCAGGCGGTCTACTGAATCAGTTGACCTCCTTAATGCAATGTATGTTAGTGCTATGAATCCAATATGTATTCAAATAATCCTATTATATCATGTGAGTTCTATATGTGTGCACATTCATTCGTCCAAATGCAACATCCATATGCTAACTCATCCATTTCCATCCATAAGGGAAAAGAAAATGCACACATAGCCATATGCGGTACGAGAGTGATTGAGCCGATCTAGTGCCTAATGTGTGTGTACATGCGTACACAGGAAAACACTAGCAAACACTTGCATCCATCAAACATAACATGTTTCAAACACATGTTTACATCTATAGGATTCCTATCCAAAGGCCGAAAAATACTATGGATAATATATACTCTATTGATAGAAACAAGCACTGATACAAATTTGAAAAAGGAGTTAAGAACATACCCTTGAAAAGAAAATGGTACAAAGCATGAATCTTGTCTTCGGTCTCCCAAGTCGCATCCTCTGGGCTATCTCCCCATTGAACCTTTAGCAACTTGATCTCCTTATTGCGCAGCTTCCTGATTTCTGACCCAAGAATACGGGTAGGGACTCGTCTGACTGTCGCCTCCTGTTCCACCTCTACTTCTTCCAACATACTCGGCTCCACAACTTCTGCGGTGTCATGCAGGCACTTACGCAGATGAGAGACGTGGAAAACGTCATGAATACTGAATAGATTTTCTGGGAGTTTCACTCTATATGCCATCTGGCCAATTTTTTCGGTTACGGGAAATGGTCCCACTAACCTAGGTGCTAACTTCCCAATTGCTCCGAAGCGAACCACATTCCTCAGAGGTGATACTTTGATAAAAATTAAGTCTCCCACTTCGAATTTGATGTCAGTTCTTCTCTTGTCTGCCTAGGACTTCTGCCTATCTTGAGCTGTCTTCATCCGCCGTCGAATAAGGTCAATCTTTTCGGACGTTTCCCTAACCATATCTGGTCCAAGTAATAATCTTTCTGTAGATTCCCACCAACAAGTTGGTGATCTACAGGGTCGCCCGTACAATGCTTCGAAGGGTGCCATGTCAGTGCTAGCTTGATAACTATTATTACAGGCAAACTCTACTAAAGGAAGATGCTCTTCCCAAGTCCCTCCAAAGTCTAGGATACAAAGCCTTAAAAGATCCTCAACAATCTGGCTTACCCTCTCCGTTTGTCCATCGGTTTGAGGATGATAAGCGGTGCTCAAACACAACTGTGTACCTAATGCTTCTTGCAACCTCCTCCAAAATTCGCTGGTAAAGATGGGGTCACGATCGCTCACGATGCTGGAAGGTACTCCATGAAGACGAACTATCTCACGAACATAAATTGCTGCCAACCATGATGTCGTCCTCTTACTCTTAACTGGAATAAAGTGAGCGCTCTTAGTGAGTCTAACCACTACCACCCGGATACTGGTGTTACCTTTCTTCGATCTAGGCAAACCATCTATGAAATCCATAGAGACGCTCTCTCATTTCCACTGCAGAACCTGCAATGGATGAAGTAATCCACCGGTCTTCTTTTGCTCAGCTTTGACTTGCCGGCATACTAAACATTGGGAAACAAATTCGGCCACATCCTTCTTCATCCCAACCCAAAAGAAAATCCTCTTCATGTCTCTGTACATCTTATCACCGCCTAGATGAATGGTCATCTTAGAATGGTGGACTTCTTCTAGGACTGCCTTTATCAAGCTTCCAGTTTGAGGAACATAAAGCCTTCCATCCCGTCGCAACCACCCCTTTTTATCTATGGCATATCTACAGAGGTGACCAGAAGTCTCCCCTCTTCTGAGCTTATCCATGATGTCAAGAATCTATGGGTTACCTGTTGCGAAGCTCCTATCTGGTCCATAAGGGATGGTCGTATCTCCAAGGATGCAAATAAATCAGGCAAAACCTCGATGGAGGGTCTAAAATCAAAAGCTGATATGAACTCCAAGTTCTTTCTTTCCACAAACAGAGAACTCAGGACCACCCTCTGCCTACTTAGTGCGTCTGCCACCACATTACCCTTGCCAGGGGTATAAGCAATTTCAAAATCATAAGAAGCTAAGAACTCCATCCACCGTTGTTTCCTTAAGTTGAGATGCTTCTGTGAGAATAGATACTTGAGAGATTTATGATCGGTGTATAACTTGAACCTTTCTCCAAGTAAATAATAACGTCACGTCTTTAACGTGAATATTGTGGTAGCTAGTTCTAGATCATGGGTGGGGTAGTTCTTCTCATGAACTCTCAACTGTCTACCCCCATAACATATATTTTTCCTTCTTGCATCAGAACTGCACCAAGCCATGTACCGCATGCATCTGTGTAAATAGTAAACACTTTACTTCCATCAGGAAAGGTCAAGACTGGGGCTATTGTCAGAGCCCTCTCCAGTCATTGGAAAGCAACGTCACAATCTATGTCCCATGAAAATGTCAAATTCTTCTTTGTCAGCCTGGTGAGAGGGGCTGATATCTTCGCGAAGTCCTTAATGAACTTCCTATGATAACCTAACAACCCAAGAAAGCTTCTCACCTCGGTTGCATTTTTAGGAATCTGCCAATCTTGCACTACAACCACTTTGGCGGGATCTACAGCTATCCCTTCTTTAGAGATTACATGTCCCAAGAATCTCACCTCCTTTCTCCAAAAATGGCATTTGGAGAACTTTGCCTTTAGCTGATGGTCATGGAGGGTTTTCAAAACTTCTCTCAAATGTTGGGAATGCTCTTCTTCGCTTTTGGAGAAGATCAAAATATCATCAACAAAGACTACGACAAATTTGTTTAGGAACTCCCGAAACACCCTACTCATCAAATCAACAAAATAGGCGGGTGCATTCGTCAGCCCAAAAGGCATCACTAGCCATTCAAAGAAAACGTCCGGAGTTTTAAAAGCAGTCTTATCTGTGTTGTCCTCAGCTACCCTCAACTGATGGAATCCCGTAGCCAAGTCCAATTGCGAAATACTGAGGCACCAACAGACTGATCAAATAAATCATCAATCCTCGGAAGTGGGTGCCTATTCTTCTTTGTGAGCTTATTCAACTCTCTATAGTCAACACATAACGAAGTGAATCATCCTCCTTAGTTGCGAATACTACTAGAGCACCCCATTCAGATATGCTTCGTTTGATAAACCCTTTCTCGAGTAGCTCCCCTACTTGCTTACTCAGCTCCCTTCTTTCCCTTGGAGCCATGTGGCGCACTGGAAATGCAACTGGCTTTGCATTGTCCACCATATATATGCGGAAGTCGATCTCGCGCCTTGGAGGTAAACCTCGTACCTCGTCAAAAATATCGGAATAATCTCGAACCACTAGAACAGATTGCAAATCATCTATGGATGCATCGAGAGACTCTAGGAAGCTAAGCTTAATAGACCCTTGGGGGTCACAAGAAACTTTGAGGGTCTTCTCATGACAAGTCAGGAGTCTAACAACCCTCCTCTCACAATCCAGAATGGCCCCATACGTGGTAAGCCAATCCATTCCTAGAATCAACCCATAGCCCATAAACCCAAGCACATACACGTCACACTCAAACTCAATTCCTAACACAGATATTTTCAAACCCCTACAAATCATCGATAAATGAGCTGAACCACCAATGGGGTTTGAAACAACTATGGGATCTACTACCATACTAGTAATTAAGAGCAGAGATTCAACTACAGAACTAGATATAAACGAGTGCGAAGCGCCAGAATAAAAAAGTGTTCTAACTGGATGGTTTGAAAGAGAAACTAAACTTTCTACGGAAATTTTTCTACCTCTTTCAGGAGCACTGATCGCGAGAGCATGCACCTGCCATCCAGAAGTTCCTGCTCTTTGACCTTGTCTCTGCGATCCCTGTTTCT
This sequence comes from Allium sativum, assembly GCA_030737875.1. Classification (NCBI taxonomy): domain Eukaryota; kingdom Viridiplantae; phylum Streptophyta; class Magnoliopsida; order Asparagales; family Amaryllidaceae; genus Allium; species Allium sativum. The sequence goes on from CM060920.1 coordinate 721,396,917, forward strand.
TTGGGCACTCTTTAGAGAAGTGTCCGACCTCTCCGCAATTAAAGCAATTGGCCTTCCTTCTCTTTCAATATTTGATCAACTGACCCTCCTTTCCACAATTGTGACATTTTATCTTATCCTTGCCTTTGTCAACTTTCCCTCCTTTCTTCTGTTGTTGTTGCCCCTTCTTGGGCCACAACTTCCTATTCTGCGATGTCCCCTCGGTATTTGCTTCTTTCTTTTCTCCCGTGTCCTCCTCATGCATTAGGGCCATATCAACAAGCTTTTCAAAAGTGGCCCCCATTGGGATATGGGCCATGGCTAAACCATGCAGAGGCTTATTTAGCCCTTTAGCAAACCGTAAAGCCCTTTTGTGCAGTGTATCCACCAACTCTAACCCGAACCTTTCCAGCTGGTTGAACTTGTTCACATACTCCTTCACCATCAAGTTTCCTTGTTTGAGCGCTAAGAACCTCTCCATCTGTATGCTTCTCTCAGCTTGGGAAAGAAATTTCATTTCGAACCTCTGTCTAAAATCTTCCCAAGTTTCCACCGGACGTCCATCTTGGTTGACTTCCCATCAAAATGAGGCTTCGTCCTTTAACAGCCAAGCAACTAACTGAATCTTTCTTTGGTCTTCCACTTCAAAGATTATGAATAAGTCCTTAGTCTCCTTAAGCCAATTCCGAGCTTCTACGAATGTCTCATTCCCATGGAATGGCTTCTCTCCCATAGCACGGAAGTCCTTGCATATCTTAGCAAAGTTATCTGCTCTTGGAGGGAGAGGAGGAGGAGGAGGAGGAAGGACTGGTGCAGCTGGGGGAGGAATATTTTCTTGGCCGTCGGCATGCGTCGTGGATTCCAAATACCTACGGAACCATCTAGGTATTGTGACGCCCTCTGGGATATTAGGGATGTTTTGTTCCCAGACATGCTGAAAAAAATGAAAAAGGAAGAGATTTAGATAAAGGACCGAAGGATACTACATATGGCTTCTTGGGGGAATATTTTTCAAAACAGACTTTTCTTTATGAAAATGCTTTCTTTTAAAACCTTTTCAAAAAATAAAATTTCAAAAGTTTTCATCTAATCTGATAACCTTTAGCTCTGATACCAAGTGTGACACCCCACATCCGTTAATGTCACTCACTAAGGGAATACATTAAGTTTTGTGAAGCGTTATAGGTAAACAGACATAGAATAATTACAAGACAGATATAAATAAGATAGCAGCGGAAATTTAAATTTTTATTTCAAACATAAATCATAATACCGTGGTCCACAATACCATAAGTCACAAAAACCATTACAATAAAATAACTTCTGTCTTGCACCATCAGAGTACATAAGTAAATAAAAAGCATAATTTCCCCAATTGAAAGAGTTAAGCCATAGTCACGACAAGAACTTGAGCCATACTTCCAGAAGTAGCTCTTAGCAAGATGATATCCGAGTCCTGACTAAGCCTGAGTATTTCCTCCCTAAGAACCTAAGGGGGAGGGAAACAGAAGAAAGAAGGAGAAACAAAAGGGTCAAACATAAAGTTTAGCGAGTCTAGTTACTTTTAGACAGTAAATAAATAAAAGTAACATGATAGGCATAAAGTGGATAAGAGAGATCACTACATAAATAGCAAGCGTGACAAGGTAGATATGGTAAGTTGTATGTACTTCACTAATGATTACTCTGCATTATTACTAGTATAACTAAAATGAGACGATCACATCCATTATAAGTTGGTAGACTTAGGGCATACGTCCGAGTGTACCTTAACCACTATCCTAATCGATCGGCTCCCTACCCCGTAGATATCCTGTGCTGGCCCCACAGTAGGAGGTATCACTCCCTAAAGTGGCAACCCTTAAGGTGTGCACAACCATATCTACTAGTATCCAAGTCGTCTTATCCCCTTCTGCCCGACTCATGCACGCACATGGCCCGGTCGGTTTGCGCCGCCCACACTATCCGTTTTGTTTGGATCTCTTATAATCAATCAGTAAGCGTGCCCCTTCTCCGCCTAGTACGGAGTTCTTTATTTGATATATACTCCGGGTTACTGACTGAAATGGGTCCACACAATACGATACAAGCTCTCCCCTTTGTCTTGTATCCCCATTAGGTTTCTCACTGACTATGTATACCCTTAGGTGTCTTTAATTACATAGCCCTATATCAGTTATGCTTACCCTAAAGGGTGTCTTTTATTACATGACCTTAATGGGTTAAGTTCGTGGGCCTATATGTAAATATTACCCACTCCCTCTAATTTACTTAACTCACCCACTACCCATCCAATTTTACTTAACCTTAACTTAAGTTCATAATCATACAGTCCTTATGGATTAAATTAGGTTAAGTAGTCCAATTTTTATACCATGTCCATTTATGGTTTATAATAGGCTAGACCTCCCACATTAGGCCTACAACATGTGGATGCTGGATATGCCGGTCGGGTCCGGGCAGACTTATTCCACACTTGGGCCTAACCTCGTGTCATAGGCCGATTCGTATTTACGTACTTAGATCTCCCACATTAGGTTTAACATTTAGTGGCTGCTGGATATGCCGGTCGGGTCCGGGCAGACTTCCACCACTAATGCAACCTAACCTTGTGTCATAAGTACAATTACAATTCCTAATTATAATTACTAAAATTCCATTTTTATCTAAATCTACCTATGTCATTATAGGTGATTATTTCTATGTTTCCCCATATGAATTATATGTCCAATTCATATAAATACTACATAAATTATGCCAATTATAAATCCATTTTCCCCATTTCCTAACTAACGTATTCACACGTATTTTGGTGGCATCTAGGCTATAAAGTAGCCTAGCCATAACAATAAAAAGGGAACATGACAAAGGTGATAGTTTCAACAAATCTTGGCATAAACATAAACTAGCATGATAACAAGGAGAATGGACATGTAATTAACATCATAACAAGGTAGACATAAAATTGATGGACTTATGGCAATTACTACGATGTCAAGGCAAGCATAATGAGATCTAAGTTAACCATTTAGGCGTCCAACTATTTAGATCTAGCATAATTAGGGTGACATAGTAACATGTTTAGATCTAAAGATAGCTTTACATGTCAAATTTACAGCATATCTAGATTGATCACAATATGACAGATGAAAGGTGATTTACATAAAGAACTAGATCTAGTCAATGTTACAACTGTCCGCTTTGATAGATGTACATCCACCACAATATAGTTACAAGTCAAGATCCACATAGGCAACATAATAGAATAACCACAATTGTATTAGATCTAGGAAAACGATATATCATGACATAATATAGGATTTAAAACTTCCACGGAATCATACTTTACAACATATCCAATTCACGGTCTTTCACAATTTACTTTTATTTATCTAAACCTAAAAGCAACTAGAAACTCACAGCGCTAGGTTTAGAGAATTGAAAAAGAACAGATCTTGAATTTCTGAATTTGATTTGCAAAGTATGTTGTTGTAGAAAACGAATCTGTCTCAGTACGCACACCGGCAGCATATAGCTCCCATAGTTTTCAATGAAGAAATAGGATAATTGAGCATATATTTATAGCTGTAGAACCCTCTGAAACTGACTGCCACCTCAGCCCTTGGGGTGTCGACACCCCTGTGGGTGGGTCAACCCATAGGTCGACACCCATTAAGGGGGGTTGACCCCCTAGAGCGGGAATTTTGCCGCTTTGATGAATTTTTCAAATTCGAACTGTTCTGGATAAAATTCTGACTCATATGTGTGTACATAATATTTCTGCGCGTATACAAACTTAAAACCCTCATAATTTCCTCATACAGTATCCGTTTTACACAAACCAAATGTCTATCTTGACCAAAATTTTCAGACGGACGCAATGGTGCAGTCTGTTTCCTCTAATTCTGAATATTAAATTAATTATCTTTTAATTCATTCTCTTTAATGTCGTTAAAAATTCGGGTTGTTACAATATGTTTACCAAAGTATGAACAGAACAAGATCTGTTTCTATATGCTTGGCATTTGACATTAGCAAACACAGATTATTTCTTACTTTTATGCCAATCTGGCAAGTTATCCTTGTATATGGTTGCAAATACTACTGGCTACTAGGGAAGGGGCAACATGCACTTATGAGGAGGACCGAGCTGAAAATATTAGTACATATGCATGGAAATGAGGTATCTATGAAGAACATGAAACTTAAGCCTTTATGTTTACGTCCTTCTAAAAAATAAAAATAAAAATAGATAACCTGGATGGTTTTACAATCTCTTCCTAACTATTGCAAGCAGTAAAGGGTATAGATCAAATTTGTACATGCCAATTGTTCTATAAATAGACAAATATGTGCGTATAGATCAAATTTGTACATGCTGTAATTATTTTGATTATGTTAACTTCTAAATGGTACACCAAAATCTAGAAAAATTACTTTCCTACTATATTTTTATATGTAATTTTTGGGTGTTTTTGCAACTTTTGTGCATAACATATTACTTAATAAAAATTCACTGCTGACAATTAGTTATGCTATATTCTTCTTCATGTTTCATGTTGTATTTTCTATTTTTATTTTTATTTCTGATAATATTGAATTTTCTATACTAACATGTGATGTTGTGTTAGTAATTTGTCAACATTTTATTAACATGATTTTTGGCACAACATTCATTTTTTCAGGTTCTATTGTATTGCATAGATAACATGAAGAGATTGTAGATGCGCATGGCTGAAGCATGATTGCGGGAGAGACGCTGACATTAGAACTGATGTGAGTGCAACTTATGTGTGTAGAAATCATAGATGTAGGCTTGATAGATTTTGGTTTACTTAGTTTTGTGGAGATTTCTTATGAAAAAATAATGATAGTAAATTTGATCTGTAACTTTGCTTTTTGGATGTTCAATTGATAATTTGGCACTTTGGAGTTGTATTGGATATTTGTAATGTCAATTAATATTATGCTATATTATTCATCTTTTGGTCATTCTAAAGGCCCCATAGTGTTTGCAACAAATAAAATTTCATATAGTATCAATTCATACGGATGTTTGAAATAAAACATGGAGGTAAATTAATTGTTGTAAATTAGTATTTTATTGTAGTAACATTTACCGACGGAATAGAAAGGGAGTACGAGTGGGTTTGGCAAATCTACGTGTGATCGCCAATGGAAATAAAAACAATTGTCATCAATAACCTTGCTAAAATGTTAGCATTTGTGACGAATTACCGACAGATATCTAAGGTGAAGCAAAAGTTGAAACTATCCCTTTCTAATCCCTTGTTGTTTAGCAAGGGATCTCCAATGGAATTTTTTAAAAATATATGTTAAAAAAAAATCTGCCGGTAAAATGTCAGTAAATTATTTTAAAAATAATTTAAATATATTAACAAATGACGGTGAATTGTCGGAGAATTGAAGTTAATTTCCATCGCAAAATGGTTGCTAAAATACCGACGTGAAGTTTACCGACCAGTGCCATCTGTCACAAATCCGTCGCTGTTACATGTTTAGCGACGGATTCTTCCGCTGCAAAAACAGCGTTTTCTTGTAGTGATCCAACCGTGCAACCAATAGTGAAACAAATTCCCAAACTAGCATACAAGCATCCATAACAGCAATGATAGATCAAACAATAATTATCTATAGTAATGAAGGTGATATAAATGTCCAAATAGTCCAAATCTAGTTATATGTTTAAAACAGTGTGCGATAGCGCGTAAGCGGGTAAATAGCGCACACAATAGAGCACCACTGGGTAAAATATGATAATAACGGTCAGTTTTACTCAAATCACTTCCTAATAATTTAATAATTATTTACTAGATTCCACAGTCCTAAATATTACGTTTTATGATCATAAACCAATTTAAATCGTCAAATTTATACCATATAAACAACTATAGTTCAGTGAGAGACAATATCACTCACTCTAGCTAAATCAATCCAAGACAATTCTAAAATGTAGATTTTGTCCATACGCGTCCGTAGGAGGAAACCGCGTCCAATTCCGACCTCATAAACGAAAGTTATATATGTTATAGGCTGTCGGACTATTTAAATAATTAAATAGGTTTAAATATAATTAACTAATGTTAATTACCTAATCAATTACCCACCTTTCTTCCATGATACACATGCCGTGTACATCCTCCATCCAGATATTTGAAACCCATTCCCACCTGATCACTTCTCTCCTTGGTTTCTTCCAATACACTCGATGATTTCAAGATCTGATGATTGCAATGAACTGCAGGTCGCAAGCTCCTCCCTCTGTCAATGCCATGTTGAACCCGCACCACCATGGCTCGTCGCGACCTACAGCCCATGGTTGTTGCCCAAACAATTGCGACAACCCCAGAAGATCGGACTTCATACTGAGGTGTTGGGGAGGTGCGACTTTCCTTCCTCGATCCACATCCATCCTTATTTCAGAAATCTCTATTCACCTTCCCGGGAATCTCGAACCCTAGTTTCGAACCCTACAACCCAACTGAAACTGAATCTCGTGAAATTAGGATAGATGCTAAAGATTTTCTCTACGATCCCAATGCACATAGGCTCACGGTTTTTAGTTGAATGAATTAGGGTATATGAATTTTTGAAGTTACAAAAAAATAACGGCCATGGCAATGTTCTTCTATAATGTAACAGTAAGTCAAGCAAATGGTGAGGAGAGGTTTTGGGCCGGCTCCCTCAAGTTACAGTAGCAGTGAGTTATTTATTTTATTTTAATATTACTTATTCAATTTCAAATTCTCTTTGGGAACAATGCACGTTTTAGCTCACCACGAACAAACGACATATCCAATTGCTACGAAAGTTGATGGCGCGAATCACTACAACGATACGCTTTCAATGGTACAAGTTTTGTTGAAATCCAAGATAGTTGCCTGGAACGGTAATTTTATGCGTATATCGAGATCGTTATAATCACCAAGTGGTCCAAACTTGAAACATAGTGATCTTTATATTATTTTTTATTAACGTAACGAACCATAAAAACTCAACGAAACTAATCTCGAGTCCCGATTCGATCGTTTGTGAAAAACACAATTTGAAACCGTCAATCAAATAATTAACGATTAATATTTAAATAAAATATTTAAATATCTAATCATTAAAATACAGATTGTTATAGGGGTTGTGTGGGTTTTTGGGCTATGGGTTTGAAGGGGAAGGGACTAAACGACGACAGTTTTGGGACAGTGACAACGGTGGGTGGTGCAGCCTAAGGCGGTGGTTATGGGGCTTAGATGCGATGGTTTTGGATTGTGGGAGGAGGTGAGTGAAGGGATGAAAATTTTGATGAGGAGGAACATGAAAAGAAATGAGAGGATCAGTGAATGATGTGTGTGTGAATAATTTGGAGAAGAAAGAGGGAATGAGTATATGTGAATTTCTCTTTGAAGCTAAAATCAAAGACTTTTGACTTTTATGATACAATGTGATTTCTCAAATTCCAATGACACGGAATTTTATACTTTCAGAATTGAAGAAACCAATTCATGAACACATAATTAGGAAAGGATAACAGATAGAGTAGTTTTAGTTATACACATATATGTTGACAAAATTTGCACACTTTTACTGATAAAATTGTATATATGGAGCTAATAACGTTCGAATTTCATAAAACAAAAAACGACGCCCTTTTTAGAAAAAAAATCTATTATTTTTCGGAAAAAAATACTAAAATTTCAAAATAATTTATTTTCAACCTTTAACTAAATTTTGTGAATAGATTGAAACTTACATATTTTACTATAATTAACCCCTCTTTGGAAAATAGTGTCAAGGACAAAGGTAAGAGTTTTTTCAGCTGTAAGGACAATCTGTTGAAATTTTATTCTAAAAGACAAAGCATCAGATTTTATGTATCAGTTCTACAGTGTGCATAGTATCAGAATTTAATTACCAGTTTTTAAGTATCAGTTTTACAATGTGTGTGGTATAAGAATTTGACTACTAGTTTTTAAGTATCAGTTTTATGATGTGTATGGTATCAGTTTTACCGTGTGTATTGTCACTGAGAATAAATTTTTGATGCATTGTCCTTAAGCTTGAAAAAGTTATGAAGTTTGTCTCAAATTTCATTTTTTAATTTAAAATTTATGTTATATTAACAACGTTATTTAGAGTTGTTGAAAATTTCAAATCGTTACACTTTTAGTTTTTGACTTTCTAGTTATGTGTTTTCGCCTAAATAAAAATGCACATTACGTAAAAATTTCCCGAAAACAAGCAATTTTGAAAAGGAAAATTAACATAAAAATTAGAAAACAAGTTCATCTAATATTTCCTACTTTGGGACATAACAAAAGAACTGAAAACCAATTCATATTCTTTGTTGCTGGCCTATCAGTGCAATACCTAAGAATTACATAAATATTTCTTGTATTTTCTTATATTATGTGTGCACATTGAAAATAAAAAACATAAAATTCATAACAAATCAAAATGAGTCCTACCTTTTTGAATGAACTCATAAAATATATATGCTCATATGCTGAATGAAGTTAACACTCATCAAAGTTCAAACCACACCGTAGATCACTCTGATGAAAAAATCATTTCATAATGAGACAATATTGCCCTAGGTCATCAAAGTTCAAACCATATGAATCCAAGTTCCCATACATACAAACACTCATCCAGAGCCGGCGGAGGGGCCAGGCAGAGCAGGCGGCCGCCTGGGGCAACCTTTCTCGCCAGGGCAACCGTCAGGAGTTGATTGTGCCGAAAGTTAGATTGATAGCTGTGAACAAATAAAATCAATATGGAAAATCAAACAATGATCTAGGCGTCTGGGTGGTTGTGCGTTTGCTTGACTTTGAAAACATTAGTAGTTCAATCCTTGCCGACTTCAAGTAAGACCATAACCAACAATCCGTTCGGTTCACTTCTTCTCTTTCATCCAAACAAGCCACAACGCAACCAGCAATACAAAACTAGCCACAAACCACTTTAAAAATAATATTATATAATACAAAACACCAAACACCCCTTCCATCCAATATTACCCCTTTTCACCGCAGCAAACACCGTTTGCATGGTTTTTTATTATTAAAAGTTTATAACAGCAAAGTCTTTGCCGTAATAAATTTATAACGGAAAACACTTTGCTGTTATAAATTAAAATGGCAAAAACTTCGCCGTTATAACCTCCAACCTTTGTTCAGTCAACCAGCCACGAACCATTTCGAAACTAGCCACGAGTGACTGAACAAGCCGTACCTGGTTGCTCCGTGACTTGTTTAGTAATTGAACAAGCCATTGTTGGTTGTGCTCTAAGGGTTATTTTTACATATTTTCTCCGTACTCATCCAAACGCAACCCGTTTTTGCCTATTCCTGTTGCTCAAAGCTTGAGGGGGTAAAATATCTGGTTTTATCTATGCACTTCAAGTGCCAGCTGGAGCAACGTTTTTTTGTTCAGCACCTAAAATTCAACTCATATTGCCCAGTTTTTTCTAGCTCTTAAATTTCCTGAGGGGCAATGTCTTTCTTCGTCAAACACTTTAATTTCAACTCGTCTAGGGCAACCCACCTGCCCGAGCCGGCCCTGCACTCATCTAAACCAAGTATGCATTTTAGGTATAGAATATAAATGCTCAGTAACCAAGCTTGTAACATCATCAAGGAGTCCAGGATTATTTGTACGATCTGCTGCATTATGTCAGCATAAACCGACATAGAGAGATCAAACTTCTTCACAGACTGAGTACACTAGAACTTTAGAAAAATATAGGAAACATAGTCTCTGGTAGGTATGATTTATTTTAATGTCTGTATATGTATGTCACTACAAGCTTAACGTTTTACCATGTAAAAAAGATACAGCTCACTGTATATATATTATATATGAACCAATGTTATCAGGACCGAACCGCAAGTTAAACCGTGACGTCTTAAGGTTCAAGGTTTAGAAGATCGAACCGTTCAAACCGTGCTTTTTAATTTTTAAACAATTTATACATTTAACATGTAAATAATGGAGGAAGTTGCATCACACCCAGGAAATTATTGAATTAAACTCAAAATAAATATAAATTTTGGAGTAAATAACAGTAAACTGCAAAACAAACGAGGACTGATGCGTAAAATTGTCCCAATTTCTACGTTCAGTACGCTGCTCCACTCCTTCTTTCTCGTAACAAAACTCATTTTGCTTACTCAAAAATCAAAATTGCTGCAATTAAACCTGAAAATAAAAAAGAAGGTGGAATCGAACATAAAAGTAGCGCAATTTTCTGATAATGGCAAGGAAGAGAATGAAAACGAAGGTGGAGCAGGTAGTTTTGTTCGCGATTTTAGGGATTTCGCTGATGATTTTAGGGTTCAACCACGACTTGAGGCGGATTGCGGCTCTTGACGCCTCCGGGCCGCGCTGCTCACTGGTCGACGGTTTTGGAGGTCGGACCGGAGGTCCGGTCCGGTCTTAATAACACTGATATGAACTATTTACTCCAGCATGTTACTGAAATGTTATATAACTACAAATTATAATACACCAACTTTAAGGATTTGAAAGCTTCAAAAGTTTCTGTAACTGGCTGCCAAAACTAGCAGGAACACAAAAGATAGATTAAAGAAAATAATAATAACAATAAACAGACAAATAAATCAACCGAGATAATATAAATGAATATCCTCCCAAGTGAATGCAAGTTTGAAATTGAACTAGACTACTATGATTAAAATATAAATAACATGAAGTAATTTGAATTTTGTTTCCCTAAACAAAAGGATCGAAAGAATCTAACAGCAAACTGTATTACAAGTTAATTTGAAGATTTCAGCCCTAAAAAAACCAAAGTTAAATTTGCTGCTTCACTCAAAAGCCCACGCGTATTCTCTGCGAAGTTCTGCTTCTTCTTCAGCAGTGTAATCATTCTCGACATTGAAGATTTCACGAACTTCTTCAACAGATTTGTCCTTGATCAACCCAGCAATAGTTCGGCCTACACAATCCAATAAGCTCTTTATATCCAGATAATTCGCAGCCTAGCAGAGAGAAAATTATAATCAAGACTAGTTGGTTATAACTTCAATTAATCAATTAATGAGCTTTGTAATGAAAATTTACTGAAACAAAACATGAATTTTTTTTAGAAATCAAAGGAAGTATAATAGAACTCGATTATCAGCAAACACAATCCAATATTCCCAAAGCAAAAAAAATAAAAAAAAATAAAAAAAATGATAATATCGATCGATAGAAGGAATCCAGAAACGAAACTTACCAAAATAATTGCAGTCAAGTCGCGAAAATCAGTACCCAGAAATTCCTTCTCCCAATCAGCGAAAGCATCTTTCTCATCTGCCTTCTTCTTCTCCTTATTCAACTCTTCCTCGTGTTTCTTCTTGCAGTATTCGATTACTCTCGCCAGTATAGAGCTATGCACAACAGAAATAGGGATTCCCTTGTCGACATCGACGCCTTCCTCGATTAGATTGGAGATCGTTCTCGACAGCTTGGCCGCTGATTCTTCAATTTCGAAAGATTTATTGTCGCTGCTAAGCAAAGTTATCGTCTTTTTTGTTTCAGCCATTGGAAATTAGGATCCTCTTGAAATTTCTCGTGTACAAGATCCGAGATGAAGAACACATGTGTATTTATAAGGGTGGGTGAGAACGGGTATCACGCAGGCTGAAAAATATCTTAACATAATTAATTAAACTGAATCACATATTTACGGTAAATTTCGATTGGAAATAGATAGAAAAATATATTTCCATATATATATCTCCCTCAACGTCGCAATATTTGAATTTGAAGCATTAATTTGAAGAGCTTTAACTTGAAACATCTTTGATACATATATATTTTAATTCTAAAACTATATCGACATTCTAGGCTGAGTTTAATACAATTACAAATAAATCCATGAAAATCATAAAAATATTGGAACAAGATCAAGTGCTTACATTGCCAAATTAGAATGAACATTTAAAACAGTACACGACGAAACATAGAATTTGCAACGATCCGTTATTTCCTACGAAATAAAATACCGATTTAATCAAATTTTGTCTCGGATTCTAGCAGTCAAATTTGATGATGGGAACTTGATATTTGGCAAGCGTCCATTTAAACATTGCAAGTGGTATATTTTCATCGGAAAATACGGAAGTTCGTTCGGTAACGCTATTTCAATTTGTGTCAGTTCAATAATTGAATAAATAAAAAAAATTCCAAAATCTAAATGTCCCAACATGAAAAAAAAAAAAAATGCTCGTTCTTAATTCAACGGCGCAATTTGTTTCGCTGTTTCTGTATCCATTGAAGTTATTTCATACGAATTAACTGTGCACCGTCGTTAAAATTTGATGTTTGGATAGGAGAGTGACGACACTGATATCTATGTACAATTGCGTCTGTTTCGTCGCCATGATCAGAGCAGTATATTCATTTATGCATTTTGGTTGTCCGATGGATGTCTGAATAAATAATATAACGTACTATATCAGTACTCAACGTTATGTCATTTTTGAGTTTTATGTTCATGCGTGTGTCGAATTGAAATAATCACACATCCTACACTATTACTCCATAACCCTTTCAACCCACGATTTTCTCCATTTTCCGATATTTGCACGTGAGATCCCTTTTTTACTTGAAGCGTGGATAAGAGGGCAAGATTTAAACTATCATGTTGTTCTTTTACATTTGCAAATGGTCGAAACAAACCTATGGCCATTATTTTGTTGTTCCACCAATATGTTGCCTCCATCACCCTTCCACCACTGCATCATGCTACCAATCCACGCTCTAACCGCCCAACTCCTCCTCCTTCCCTCTCTCTTCTCTCCATGAATGTTTCTCACGTTTGAAAACAACAACAATGCAACTCCTTGTTGCAGCGAAACTTTCTGTAGCAGCCACATCCACGTCACCAGTGGCGGACTTAGCTCAAACATTGAGCTAGGGCCAAAAATATGTGCAGTTTTAGTCCCACATTCCAAAAACTCCACAAATTTTTCTATATATATATCAACACATACTCACTCATTACAAATCAAGCAGCCAGAGCATTATATTGGCTGAAACATAGTCTTCTTGTTGTCCAGATGGGGCACGCATGGCTTTTCAGCTAGGGCAGATTCGAAATAACGTATGATTTTGCTAGAAAAAAATTCTTCCAGCTAGGGCATTGGCCTTAGCTTGCCCAAGAGTAGATCCGCCCCTGCACGTCACCCTGTGAACCTGCAAGCTCCTCCACCAGTAACGCTGCCTGCACCTTCTCCTTTGCTTCCTGGTGTCGTGAGGTTCTTTTTTTTTAAAAAAATATCTTGTGTGTGACTGTATATTATATGTATAATAATGTTTTGTTATGTGATTCTTGCTTATGTAGCCGTCGACGAAATTAGATCCGTCCCCTACTGATGTGTTCTTCGCATTACAATGAACCCATCATCTTTCTAATGTAAGCTTTGAGTATGCTAACGTGTATATAAATGATATATTATATAAATGTTAATATATGTGCTCTGTTTCATGTGATATACACAGTGACCAGAGCCGGCCCTGAGGATTTGTTGCCCAAGCCCAGTTAACATGTCGTGCAACAAAACCTAGGGAAAAACAACCCCTCCAGCAGGAGGCCGGTATTGATCCCATGCCACCATGCCCCATTCCAATCTACTTAACACTCAACCAAACATAACTTTGTAGCCAACTTACTTTACAGTATTATATAAACAGCTTATAAAGATATATAAAATTACTTAATGTTGCCCCAGCCAGAGGGCTTGGTGGGTTGCCCTCTGGGCCGTGTCTAACAGTGACCACTTGCTAAGTATAATGTATACAATGATATATATAAACTTGTATGTATGTATACAGGTTGCTGTGTGTATGGATTTTGTTGTCTATACGTATACATATATATTAACGTGTATATGTATTGCTTTGCATATGGCTGTGAAACGTGCACCCTCCAAATCAAAACCTGTTAGCTTTCATTCGTCGAGCCATTCGACAACAAGCTCGGTAATATATCCATATCTGCTTTTGTCAATCTTTGTTCAACCACGACAGGTAGGGATGAGCATTCGGTCTGTTTGGTTGGTTTTGAGATAAAAAAAGCTCAAGCCGAATTGAAACCAAAAAATTTCCAAACTAAACTGAACCAAACTGAATTAATTTCGGGTAATTCGATTAGTAACTGATTTAACCGAACCTGATGAATGTATTATTATTCAAATGATGAATTCACCCAAAGTAAAACTTAAATTCATGTTTATAGAAATTTTATATAGTAAATTTTATGTTTATAATAAAATTTGATTTATTTGCAATAAATGCTTTTGTATTATATCACTAAACTAATTATTTGAAATACCACGATACCGTAAAATTAGATAATAAATTAAAATTCGCTTAATTCAATTAAACCGATGACCAAAAAATATTTAAAAAATCGGACTAAAACTGATTTAGTTTTAAAACCGAACCGAACCGACAGATATGAACAAGTTTGGTCAGCTAATTCAATTTGAATAGAATATTGCTTACCTAAACGAAAGGTTAAATCCAATTACGCTCACGATTTACGTATCTCATCAAGTGAAATTTGAGAACTGAAATGGTCAATTGAAATGTTAGGTTATTTAGAACCATCGTGATTATATTTATATAGTTGTCCACATTGCGACATGAATGATACGCTCTATTGATATGCAGACGTAATACATATTTGACATTAGGGGTGAGCAATATTCGGTTGGAACCAAATTAACCAACCGAACCGGTTTATTTCGGTCGGTTCGGTTCGGTTTTGAAACTAAATTGGTTTGAATTCGGTTTGTAAAATAATTTTTTTTGGTTTTCGGTTTAACCGAATTAACCGAACTTTTATCATATTATCTAATTTAATGATATTGTAGCAGTTTAAATAATTGAATTAGTAATAAGATACAAAGTTTTTTGCTTAAGGTAAGTAAAATTTTACTGTAAACATAAAATTTAGTGAATAAAATACCGTTAAGCATAAATTTAAGTTTTAATTTGAGTGAATTAATCATTGGAATAATAACATATCCTTCAAGTTCGGTTAAATCGGTTACCGACCGAATTAACCGAAATTATTTTGGTTCGGTTCGGTTCGGTTTTGAAAATTTTCGGTTCTAATTCAGTTTGAAACTTTTTTACTTCCAAACCAACCGAACCGACCGAACGCTCACCCCTATTTGACATGTATATTATTTTATGTTATAACATATGGATCTGTTGTATATGTATAATATGTTGAAATTGTATGCGATACCAACACGTGACACATGCATGACATAGACGTGCACGAGATTCATTCATGTTATATTTGAATGTTATATCACATTGCAAGTTCGCTTAGATCTAGGAAAAATCGTTATGGGTTAAAATGATACACACCTGAATGGACATTAGAGTAGGAAAAAAAAATTATGTATTAAAATGATGGATCCGAACGATTTGTATTGGAATTGAAAATTTTGGGATTTTTAGGTTGAAATGATATATTCAAAATTTTATTTAAAATGGATTGAAATGATATATGTATTTGTATAACTTGACCATAGGGTAGAGAATTACATACGCACACTGTTGGTCATATTTTGAAAGTAAAGTATTTTAAAAAAATTAACTTTTAACTATAACTTAATATAAATATATATATATAATTTATAAGATTTTAAACTTAAATTTTTGTAAAATTTAAATTATATGTTTAAAAATGGTTTTACAAGTAAATAACGATTTAAAAATATATTTAAGATTTTACTTATAACTGTAATTGTTTTTAAAAATATATAATTTAATAATAATAATGTAATCATATAAATAATTTTAAACTTAATTTAATAATTTTTATATCTTAAAATAAATACTTCAAAAATCTATTTTATAAATGATTTATAAATATAAATATTACAAAATTTAAAGGAAAATACATTTCATAAACTTTAATAAATTTAAGATGGATAAGTTATGGTTTGAGTTTTAATTTAATATTTAAGATTCAATTTAAATAATGTTATTATAACTTTATTTAATATGAAATCCATCATATAAAGTGCTTAATATGAATTTGAGTTATAAAGTGATTTAACATAAATCTGATTTTTTAAATTGATCAAATATGAATTTGGGACACAATAATTGATATAAAATGAATTTAATTATAAAGTGACTTAATATGAATTTGGAATATACAAATTGTTTATTTATGGATTTTAATTATATAAATCAATTTGATATTTCAAACTAAAATATAATCAATGTAAAATATTTTAATGTCGATTTAAATGGTATATATTTTGAGAATTTTAAAGATACGATTTATAATTTGATTTGGTTAAAAGTGATTAATTGAATATTTTCGAAAATTAAATATAACTGAAGTTAGATATTTAATTATCGATTTCAAATATGAATTTATGATTTTATATAAATGTTTATAAGGTGATTTATAAAATGACTACGGTGTGAAATAGGCGTTTGATTGTTGAAGTGACTGAGATCAGATATTGCCATACTCTCTGTCAATACCAAAAACCATTTTAACAACTATTTACATGGTGGAGAATCCAGAATGCAGTAGGTTGGTTAGATGAACGCTACTGGAATGAAATAAGAGAACGATGATGAATAGCGTTGACATTCAGGTCATAATTAAAATGACTAAAACAGGTGATATACTGAGACCAAGTTGGGTCATTCCCCATATCGAGCATGCTTCTCGAAACCATTCTATTACTTTTGTGATTTGATTTGGTGCACACCTTTTATTTATGGAGTATTTCTCAAGGTGGGATGTAGTTGCCGCTATGCGTCACCACCAGTCCAATTTTGCAAACGATGGAATCCTACCCTAGGTATTGTCTCTAGTGCCTTTCCTATTTATCTTGATCGAGCCCACTACGACTTATTTTGTACCATACCTATGGAGTGCTCAATGAGTATCTCGCCGATTTGTAGGGGCCTATAGTATTATATAGACTATGAGAATATATAAATTGTGTAAGGGTAATATGGTAATCTCGCTTACGCTATTTTGATACTTTACTTTATGGATAAGTTTGTCTCACGTCCCTAATAGGTGTTGAAATTCAGCTCACGTCATTGTCTTAAATTTTTATAAATTAGGTCCCTATTTTTCAAAAATCAAGAAATTTCACAATTAAATTCAACAAGTAATCAACATCTAATTCATGTAGTAAAACTACCAAAAAACAAATCAAAAGCAAAAAAATGACGAAGCTCCAGTATATTGTAGCAAACAATGCAATTATTTGCAATTGTTGCTGATATTTCAGCAACTATTGCATCAGCTGCAGTATTATTGCTGAAATATCAGCAGTATAATGTAATAATTATAGTTTTTGATGCAATATTTCAACTGAAGCAATACATCATTTTTAAACATAGTTGCTGATATTTCAGTAATTATTAACATTAAGTGCAGATATATCAGCACATATTTATAAGCCTTCATCTCCTTTAACATAGTTATTGACATATCAACAACAATTCACCATGCCTTGCAAATAATTTAACTTTATTTGCTGATATATCAGCAAGAATGCATAATAATTGCTGACATATCAGCAATAATTCATCCCGTTTTCAACTAAAACTCAGGATGAATTGTTGCTGGATTCTCAGCAATTGTTGAGTATAATTGTTGATTTTGCCGATTTTTTTTTCGATTGCTCCGGTGAATATTTGCAATTTTTTGGATTTTTTTATTCATTAGTGCCAAAAATTTGTTGAAAAACACGAAACAGGCAAAAACAAGGACCCGCTATGAAGAGAAACTTAGAGGGGGAGGCCGTTTTAATTAACGTTCATTTTAGGGACATGAGCCTTATTTTCACTTACTTTATTGTAAACACCATCATAATAACATATTAAATTATATGTATCTAGTTCCAAAGATACTTAGAGGATGGAAATCCTAAACACCCTCTAAGATATTGATGCATTTTGTTTGGGCATTTCACTTGAGTTGATTCACTTATATGAGAATGTAAATCCTAACTTGAGAGTTTTCATTTTACATGGACACTCAGGTCAGACCGAGTATTGCAGCTTTGAGAATACTTCTTTTGGAGCTGGTGAATAGTTGAAGACTTCACTTCTATTTATTAATTTTTGTTATTGTCTCATGTATTAATAAAAATTATGTATCAAACTTCCGATGTATTTGAAATGTAAGTATGATATATTATATTAATTTGTTTGCAGTGAGATATTATATATGTTGCGTCTATGATTTTGTATTTGATTTATTTACTATATATGCTAAGTATTGCCTAACAATCTATTGTTTTGAGCAATTCAAGTCTGGCATGTGTGGATTTTTGTTGATTTGAATCGTTTGAAATAGTGGGTCGTTACAAGTGGTATCAGAGCTTTGGTTTTGGCAAATCTTATCATATATAGTAGAAACTCATTAGGACAAGATAGCAATACCCTAGAATGAGTTGAATCAATTATAGAATCATCCCACCTCTAGAGCTTATCTCTTGACCCTATCTTGTCCCTTAGAATTTTCTTTTAACTCGGATTTCTTTTAATTCGAATCTCTATCCTTGTTTGAAAATACATTCTTGAGATCATCCTACATGAGAGTATAATTTTGTATACATATATGATTTTATTTTGCTTTATATTGCGTGTTATTTGTTCCTTTGAGTATTTATGAATTTTGGTCGATGGGTCTACCTAGCGTTATCGATAGTGACTTTTAAACACTCGAATAGGATAGAACGACATAATTTTATTTTCTAATCCATAGAAGAGATTTTTCCAAGGATTTGATATATATATATGTGTGTGTGTGTATCATTTTTGAAATTTAATATTGTTTATTTTATTAAATTATTACCATCTATTAGCTGATTAGTCAATATTCCTAAACTATTTATTATTTAAATGAGATTATAAATTTAATGGTCTTAAGCTGAGAATTTAACAACTAGGTGCATTCAAAATTTGTAATTTTTAAAGCTGTTAAAAATAATATTTGTAGTATACTATTTCAAGTAGAATTTGTTTTCAAAACATATTAGAAAGAAATAAGCAATTGAAAGCATTTTCAAGTATAAAACGTTTCAAAAGGACCTAGAAAGATGTAAATTCATTAGTCCTCTCTTCGGTCACTAGAAAATAATTTCGGTGATGACTATTGCATCATCGACATTCATTTTCAAGTCAGGTTCTTTAAGAAACTATTTGGACTAGTTTTGATTTGAATATTATACGATTTGATATATAAAGTGTGTGTGTTTGTGTGTATGTATATACACATACTATTTTAAAGATATTTGTCATGAACCTGGTGTTAGAATTTAAATTCTGTATCAATTAAGGATTTTCTATTACTAAAGCAAAGAATTATGAATAGCAAGGTAAGTCTTGTGATAAATAAAATGGAAATTTGGAAGATAACCAAAATTTTGAAACAAACCACAAACTTTTTTAATATTAAAATTTAATAAGTTGAAGAGAATTATTTGTGTAGTACTTAATTTGTATTATTTAATATATATATATATATATATATATATCTTACTAGTTTTAAGTTGAGATGTCAATCTAATTTCATAGTGGAAATTGTACAAATAATAAACTTAAATAATATGAATTAAGTTAACAGGATATTTCAAACTAAAATTGTTTTGAAGAAATGTTTTAAAAGATAAATTAGGATCGATATAATGAATGTCTCACTTGAGTTAATAGGTGAATTTGTTGTAAAATGAAATTTGAAAGAATATTTCTGAATTTAATAGTAATTTTGATATATTATAACTGGAAATAAATGGTATACATTTAGTGAGACTTAATGAAATGATTTCAAACCAAATAAACAATTGTTTGCTGATAAATTTGGTGTACTCTAGTAGCGGGTTTTACCCCAAACCGAATTAACCGGTACCTAAACAGAAATAAAAGTTGTTGACCCAAACAGAAATACAGGTACCCCACAGAAACAGATAGGACTAGATGTACCCTAATTACTACCCCCAATCGATCGACTCCCTATTCCGTAAATACCCTGTGTCGGCCCCAAACAACATATGACACAAGCCAACCCTTACAAATCTTGTGTCCCCAATTAGCTAGGATTTTGACAGGTTATGCCTAACTGATTTAACATATTTGCATAACCCCCTACAGATTTATAGTTTAAACTTTACAAGTTAACGGGTCCATATAACCCCAATAGATGTAACATGTTAAGTTTTCTAGATTAACGGGTTCATATAACCCCCATAGATTTAACAGGTTTACTTAACCCCATAGATTTAATAGGTTTACTTTAACCCCACAGATTTAACAGGTTTACTTAACCCCACACATTTAACATATTACTTAACCTCACCCACCGTTTCAAACAAGTTTACTTAACCCCTACTCAAGTCAACATATTCATATAATCCCAATGGATTCAAATAGGTTAAGTATTACAAGTTCATTACCATTTATTCATTTATGGTTATAATGTGCTAGACCTCCCGCATTAAGTCTACCAATTGTGGATGCTGGATATGCCGGTTGGTTCTGGGCAGACTTCTTCCACAAGTCAGACTTAACCTCGTGTCTTAGTGCGTTACGTGTTTATGCACTTAGAACCCTCACATTAGATTTACCACTTGTGGACGCTGGATATGTCGGGCGGTTCTAGGCAGACTTCTAATACAAGTGCAATCTAACCTCGTGTCTAAGCATGGCTACAGTTTCTAATTGCTGCAAATCTAGGCATATTCATTCTTTAACAATTATTCCTATTTTATAATAGGTTTTCATGACCCTTTCCCAAGTCATGTTCATCATGTACCATATGCCCCAAATTAGGATTTTTTTTCTCACAGTTTGGTTTATGCCCCAAATCCATGTTCATGTTTTCAATTCAGGTTACGCTCAAATTTCCCAATACAAATTATGCCCCAATTTTAACGTTTTCCCCTCCTTCCCAATTTCATGCATTCGCATATTTTAGCAGTATGCCTAGACTTGAAGGTAGCCTGGCTATAAAATAAAAAGGAAAAAGAAGAAGGGAAGAGAACAAGAATAAATATAATAACAAGATGGACATACGATGGAAGAAATAGACCTAGCAACTAAATAAGAATATAGTGATAGAATTGGGCATAACGACATAATTAGGCAAACTAGTATAATAGGCATAAGGTGACATGATTAGGCAAACTAGCACGATAGAGATATCATAAACAAGCATGATGAGATCTAAAAAGTGGATTAGACATACATGTAATGGCAGATTTGATGTGATTCAAATAGTCCTAGGCTTAGATCCAATTCATGAACATGTCAAGATTACATTTTAGGTGTTTAAATCTAAAAATAATGTAGACTCACTGTGATTGGATCTTAAAGAACAGAGAATTAATCACAGATGTTGTAGCACAGATCTCTTAATATGAATAACTTGATTGTTGACGAAGAAATATGTTAGATCAAACTATGTTGGGGGTAGCATCTCGTTGTCTCCATTGATTTAGATGAATAAAACAATGGGTATAGGATCTTGTTTATAGCATAGGGTCAATGAATCTTGCCAACAAAGGAGTCTACGTATGCAGAACTAAGTTCAGATCTGAAGGAGGTCGACATTGGGGTCGACACCCCCTTTATGGTGTCGACATCGGTGTCAACATCCTTGTTATGGGGTCGACCCCTTGGTCGACACCCATAGTAGGAAAATTCCCGCCTCCTCTCGCTGCTTGTTTTTGAATTATTTTTGAATGGTTTTGACTTGGTTATATATATATATATAATTCTCATATGTATATACAAACTTATAACCTTAATAACTTCTACGGTGTCCATTTTACGCAAACCAGGTGTTTATCTTCACCGAAATTCCGAGACGAATGCAAAGGCGCAGTCCGTTTTACTTATTTCCTAATATTTAATTAAGTATTCCTTAATTTATTGTTAACAGTGTGTTTTAAATTATGGGGTGTTACTTTCTCCCCTACTTAAAGGATTTCGTCCCTGAAATCTCCAAGTTAAGAAGAATGTATATCCCAACATCCATCATCCATCTACTCATCCACCAATCACTCGGATCCATTTTTCTTAAAAGATTTCTAATGCTTATGAACATATGCAAAAGTGTGTTTATATGTCCCTATACTAATGCGAAAAATCAGGTGGTCTACTGATTCAGTCGGCCTCCTTAATGCAATGTATGTTAGTGCCATGAATCCAACATATATGCAAATAATCCTAACATATCATGTAAAGTCTACATGTATGCACAATCATCCATCCAAATGCAACATCCTTGTGATGATACACCCATTTTCATCCATAAAAGAAGAAAAATGAACACACATCCATATGTTGTATGAGAGTGATTGAGCCGATCTAATGCTTGATGTGTGTGTATATGCATCCATGAGCAACCACTAGCAAACACTTGCATCCGCTTGCATCCATCAAACATAACATGTCTCAAACACATGTTTACATTCATGGGTTTCCTACCTAATGGTTGAAGATTCGATCGATAGGATATTCTTAGATGATAGAAGCAAGTACAAATAAAAGCTTGGAAAAAGAAGTTAAGAACATAGTCCCGAAAAGGAAAGGGTATAAAGCGTGATTCTTGTCTTCAGTCTCCCAAGTCGCATCCTTGTTGTCTTCTTCCTATTGCACTTTTATTAACTTAACCTCCCTGTTGAGTAGTTTCTTAACCTTGGATCCAAGTATACGGGTAAGAACTCGTCTAATTGTCGCCTCCCGTTCTACCTCTACCTCCTCAATCATGCTCTGCTCAACTACCTCTACTGTATCGTGTAGACACTTCCGTAAATAAGAAATGTGGAAAAACATCATGAATATCCACACATAAACGAAGCGAGATGTATGCCTTAGTCGCAAAGACGATCGGAATGCCCCATTCTAACATGCTTTGCTTAACAAACACATTTTCAAGTAGCTCCCCTACTTGCTTGCTGAGCTCCATTATTTCTCTTGCTGACCTCCCTTCTCTCCATTTGCATACCCTCTTCTGCCTGAGAGAGATACTTCATCTCGAACCTCTATCGGAAATCATCCCAAGTTTCCACTGGACGCCCTGCTTGCGTCACTTTCCACTAGAACGAAGCCTCATCTTTCAGCTACCAAGCAGCTAACTGAATCTTCCTACGATCGTCAACCTAAAAAATTCCAAACAAATCCTCTGTCTCCTTAAGCCAATTCCTTGCCTCCACAAAAGTCGCAGTTCCTTTGAATGGCTTCCTGCCCATAGCACATAAATCTTTGCATATATTAGAGAAATTATTAGCACGTGGAGGAGGAGGAGGAACAGCGGGTGCAGCTAGGGGAGGAACGTTTGCTTGACCTCCGGCAGACGTCGTGGCCTCAAGATACCTATGGAACCATCCTGGTATCGTAACGCCCTCAGGAATATTAGGTTCCCTAGACATGTTGAAAAGAAAAGGAAAAAGGGATTCAAATAGAGAATCGAAAGATATTTTATATGGCTTTAGGGAATATGTTTTTCAAAACAGACTTTTCTTTTAAAAATACTTTCTTTTAAAACCTTTTTGAAAACAATTTTAAAAATATTTTATCCGATCTGGTAACCTTCATCTCTAATACCAAATGTGACACCCCCACATCCGTTAATGTCACTCTTTATCAGAATGCATTAAGTTTCATGAAGCGTTATAAGTAAACAAAAAGAGAAACATTACAAGACATATAAAAAATGACAGCGGAATTAAAAACTTTATTAAATAGAAAAACTTCGTGGTTCAAACCTGATTACATAATAAGTCTGGAATATTGAAAACATAAACTTCTTCCTTGTACAAAATCATCATGAGAGTATAGTAAGTATAGCCGTAGTAGAGCAAGAGAAAAAATAAGCAATACATCTAAGAAGCTCCAAGCAGAAAAGAAGAATCCTGGTCAAGCCTGAGTAATCCCACCCTGAGGACGTAGGGGAGGGGAACGAAAAAGAGAGAAGAGGAAACAAAATGGGTCAGACATAAAGTCTGTCGAGTCCAGTTGCTTTTAGCATATAAATAAGTAAAAGTATCATGACAGACATATAAATTGGATGAGAGAGATAATAGTATCATAAGGTAGGTATAACAAGGTAAATAGGATAAACAAAATAGAATATATTGCACTTCTCAAGTACTTTTCTCTGCACAAATACTAGTATAACAAAAACAAGATGATCCAAACAAAAATATAGTGGTAGTTTTAGGTGTACTCTAGTAGCGGGTTTTACCCCAAACAGAATTAATTGGTACCTAAATAGAAATAACAGGTGTTGACCCAAACAAAAATACAGGTACCCCACAGAAACAGACAGGACTAGATGTATCCTAATTACTACCCCAATCGATCGGCTCCCTATCCCGTAAATACCCTGTATCGGTACCACAGTAGGGTGTATTACTTCCTAAAGTGGCAACCTACAGAAGGACACAGACCTGTTTACTGGTGCTACAGCGGCTTATTTTCCTAGGGGAGGTCGTACTCATGCATGCCCAAGAATCCGTTGGAATGTGCTAGTACTCACCTCCTCCCAGATGAACCTCTTACAATCATCTCAGTAAGCGTGCCCTGAACCCTACCTAGTGCGGGGTCCCCCTTTTAATACCAAGATGGGTTACTGACTAATATGGGTCCCAAACAATAGATGACACAAGCAAACCCTTACAGATCTTGTGTCCCCAATTAACTAGGATTTTGACAGGCTATGTGTTAGATCCAAAAATGGCTCTAACACCCAATCTAACAATGATTTCTAATGAAATGAAATCAAAAAGGAAAGAAAACACACAATTTATAGTGGTTCAGCGTTAAAAGCCTACGTCCACTTTCTACTCTTTGGATTGATGATTTAAATGCAAATACAACAGTAATTCTCACTCAATTTCACTTATACAGTGCATGGATTCACTCAATCTTCTCTGAAATATACTTTAAAAGATGATTGTAATCTGAATGTTGTGATGAAATTAGGTTTTCAAGGGAGTCTAAGCTCTGAAAATGCTAAAAGATCCCTTCAAATATAGGTGAAAAAGGCCTCTGGAATGGCTTCAGCTTGGGTCGACGTGGCGCCCATCCCACAATTGTCGGGTTCGGATTTCCTCTAGTGGTGACAGCGCATCGAGTTAGTGGTGAACGTGGGGAGAACTGGTGAGCAACTACCCCGAGTATTCAGGGAACGTGGGTTGTAACCGCTACAGTTTGATTCCGGATCGGATGTGCTAAAGATTGGGGGAGCGGGTCGAGCTACTCCGAACCGATCCGGTTCATTCTGCAATTCTTCCTTCTTTGTTCTGCATTGTTCTGCCTTGGTCAAGAAATTTCGATCCGATCCGATCTTTGAGGGAATGTTCTTCACTAAGTGATCTTCTAACTTTGTGTAGCCTAGTTCACAAAGTAGGCTAACATTTTGCCCTCGAAGGATGCTTCTATTGAAGATAGAGGGTGCTTCGACATTACTTATCCATTGGTTCCTAAATTTGGATCATTGATTAGTCACTTCCATTTGCTCGCAGGGTTATGTCTCTTCGTAAAGTCACATCTCTTATTGACTATATATACACGAGATAATGCACAAATCACTTCTGTTGTTCAAAATAACTCCGAGAAATTTGCTTGAAGTCTAAGTAGCTTTTTCATGTATGCTTATATAATGCACCTTCACAAATTCTTTTCTTTTCCTTGAATTCATTTCATACGCTGAACTGAAATCATCGGGTGTGCTTTGGATCGGATCGAGTTTATCCGACCAGGGTTATATTTCCAATTTCTCCGCATTAGCGGGCTTTGAGAATATTCATGGGCTTGGTCTTTTATGCTGAGTGGATCGGTCTTCAGCGCCGGGGGGGCCACAAGAAATACGAAGAGCCTCCTATGTTTGTATATAATTGCAAGTTTCCTCTTCCTCCTTTCATTTGGCCTCATCTTTTGCTCCATCAGCTCAATGAAAAAACCCTAATTCCCAAACTTCTAAAACTCCTTTCAACCTTAAAGTTAGGTTAATAGGTAAGTCGATTATTCTGGTTAACTCCAACTTAACTGATTCCAACTCGAATTTTAGAAGTAATTTGAGTGAATTTACGCTCAATGTTATACCAAGCGTGGCACGGTGCCTCTCATCTCCTCGCCGTCATCGTTGGTGGTCTCATCATCACCTCGAGGTGTTGGTGGAAGGCATCTGGACCTGGTTGTGAGCATATTGGTCTATGGGTGCTTTGTCGTGATGGACTTCTCAAAGATGAATGGGTCTTTGGAAGGAGATGAGTATGGTGCTGATGGAGAAAGTAGAGAAGTTGGAAAAGAAGAAGAGTAAGAGGAATAGTATCGGTTTGAAGTGGGAGGCAAAAAAGGGAAGAGAAAGGGATCCAACTGGATCAGGTCGGAAAGGTAGAGCATGTGTATGGAGAAGACATAAGTTCAGTACAGGCTCTCGGATCGGAACGGATCAATGGAAAGTGCTGGCCTTTAGTGTCTCATATGACTGTATCCGAACCGAGGTGCTGAGAGTGCCAATTTCCGATCCGAACCAACTTGTCCAAAAGCATAAAATGTTATTCCATACCACATGAGGCCTTAACTTTTGACCCTAATACTTTGACTAATGGATGTCCGATCCGAACCGATCCTATAACCCAAAGCATAAACACAATTAATGCAATCTAACTGAAATTAAGTATTATTTTCCAATTCAAGGACAGTTAGGATAGAGCCCCTCTCGCTAGACTTTTTGGACTGTTCATACATACAAAATTGCATTGTCCATCTTCGCGCTGCATTTCTTTACGCAGCTATTTTATGTTATTTGGCAAAGCCGACGGGGGTTAAATGGCCCATTACCATTTTATTGATATACAGCTATTTCATGTTATTGTATTCACACTTGTACACTTTAGCTTACACACACGCACGAGGGGACACGAGCAACTTTACTCTAACTCCCATTCTTACTTCTTCAATAGTTTAGCAACTATGGCAGAGAGACGCTCGTCTAGATTAGCAGAAAGGGGAAATGCTGCAAGGGCATCTGAAAATCCACTTGTCGAGGATGTATCTTCCACCTTAGATTCAGGATGGAATAGTGAAGGCCCAGACTACGAGATGGAAGTTCATAATAGCGAAGCATTTTCTGGAGGTGATGTCTCTCTCAGTGAAGAAGAAGGAGGGGTGGGAGATATCCATGCCCTCGACGAATTTAGGGATGCAATTATCTTGGAATCACCTAAAGACTTGGTTGAATCGACGATTGATGATGACAGACTTGCCAGGATATGCTTAAAACATGGGATTCTCCGAAGAGATACTGAGGTGCCATCTAAAACAGATTGTCCTCATAATCCACCGGAAGGGTATATGGCCTTCACGAGTCTAATGTGTCTTGTTGGAGCAATACCTTCATTCCCACCATTTATCGTCGATTTTCTAAGACAATTAAGGATTGCCCCTATGCAGCTTCTTCCCACGCCTATTTGTATACTCTGTATATAGCCTATAAAGAAATTCTTGGTGAAGAGGTAACTTTCAAAGATGTTCAATTCTTTTACAACTTCAAGCATCGAAACAATGACACCCCGTCCTTTGTATATTTTGAATCGGTGCCGAAAAGAAAAATCATCACCGTCCCGTTTAGTAGTAATGCTGGGGATCCAAAACCCGAATGGTTTTATATCAAGCAACAGCCCAGGTGTGCCAGAAGATGGATCAAATCAAGTAGGGACTTAGATTTTTTTTCGAGTTTCAGTTCCATCCTTTATCTTAAATTTATTAAGCGTTGCTTGTTTTCTCTTTACAGTTCCTAATCCTCCAAAACAGAAGCTTCCCATACAATTTGATCGTTTGAACCGACTATTCAATAGTGACCAAAAGTTCTTAACCATTAAGGATTGTTTGGTGGATGAATATCTGCATCAACACCGTCTAATTGCCATAACTCGTAGCATAGGACACAGAAAAGGCCCTTACGTATACATACCCATGGTTGATATTATTCCTGAGATGGGAGATAGCTTGAAAAGTCCAACAGTACCCTTTAGGGACCCTCCTCCATCTTCGACTCAGTACGATGAACTAGCGAACATAGCAGAGAAGGAAAGAGATAAATATATCACTCCTAGAGACATAGCTACCCCTAAGAGGCCAATTTCTCCAAAGGAGTTGCCATCAGCCATTCCTTTGGGAGATAAGGCTGCAACTGATGACCCTATGTATCAGGATTTAGTAAATCTTCCCTTGCCCGAGACCTTTTATACTGAAGATGACTTTGCAACCAATCCTCTTGCTTTCACTTTTGAGGAAGAATTTATTCCAGTAAAGTCCAGGGAGACTACTCATATCGGCCTCAGTCCGGGCTCTGGTCTGTTTAGGGGGAATCACCACTTAGGAAACACACTACACTCCAGTACTGCATGTCACAAAACTTGAGTTTTATGTTAATGTTGACTTTAATATTCCTTCGTTCCTTCTTATAGGCCAAATGGTGAGGCAGAGATATTATATGCGAGATGTTCGTTCGAGTATGCCCCCAATGGATCTTGGCGAAAGGCATGATCGACATGAGAGTAGGGACAGAGATGACAGGAGGAATCGACCTCCAAAGCCTTATTGGTCTTCCCGTTCTCGATCCCCACACCACAAAGATTCGGACAAACGCAAATATCAGCCTTCACATCATGAGAAGGATAAGTATAGCGCTAAGCCTCCTGCTCCATCTAAAGGCAAGACTCCTCAAGACGGTACCTTGAAAAAGCTTCATGATCCAAAGGAGAAACAACCAGAGTTGGGAAAGGATGCAGGAAAGAGACGACCCACCGCGAAGCTATCTCATCGTATTGTTGACATAACCACCACAAGACCGATTATTCTTAATGACGAAAACTATGCCAGACTAGAAGTTCTGATGCAGCAATTTCTTGAACACCATTTCAGGCATATGCACTTCGCCCCAAAACTCATACGGTAAAACCTGATTGGGCCAATGATGTCAGACTTTGTAGATGAGCAATATAGGGAGATAAAAAAGTATGCAAAGACTCTCTCCAAAATTATTAGTGATCTGGTGGCAGATGTAAAGACTATGGCTGATGCCGCCAAGTATGATGCAAGGGCTATTGAAAATTCTGAGAAAGACCTGGAGGATGCCCAATCTATACTTGCTCTCGCACAACGTGACGTAGACAACTATAAGGGGAAAATATAAGAATTACAAACGCGCTATCACTCCGAGCTTGAGTCCCATATTCAAGAGCGAATTGATTTAAAGAAGCAGGTCGAGGATGCTAAGTCTAAGAGTACTCGTCTCGCCCAAGAGAAAGCATACTTAGCCAAAAAGAATGCACATCTTAAGGCTAAGTTACTGGAAGCTGAAACAAGGGCAGCTCTTGCTGAAAGAAATGTGAATACAGCTTTGAAACAAGTTGAGGAAATTAATGAACAACTTAAAGATGCTCAAAGGGAGTTGGACGAAAGCAGTGAAACTATGGTTGGATTTTTTGCTCAAGTAATTCGTTATCGAAATCTTTCTTGGCTTAAGGACTATCCTCTTCCCCTCGTGTATGCATGGGACCAATTGGTCGAATGGAAAAAGCAGAACTTGGGGTTGACTCAATTAATGAGTACAAGCTGATGGAGAAGTACTTAAGAGGTAAAGAAACAACCCGCTTAGCTGAAGGGAGAAAGCTTATTGTCGCTGCTATGGAGGAGTAAAGACGTCAAGCCAAGGGAAGGATACCATTGAAATTGGTTCTTCTTATGCCACAGTCGAAGCTGTTATAGTAGAGGGGTATGATCCAGAAAGGCTAGAGATCCCCAAGGCTTCTTCCCTGACTTCTACTATTGGATTGACTCCCGAAGTCCCTACTGCTTAAGTTGAGAAATCTGCTGAGGGTATTTCTACTTTTTCACCTCAATTTGCCAAAGCTATCTCGACCTTTTGTTATGTTATTGGACAAACAATTGAAAGTCTGGCGTTTTCTCCCGAGTTAATAACAATTACTTCTCGTCCTGTAGGTACTAAGTCAACCAATAAACTTGATGACTCACAGAAGACAACTCCAGGTGAAGGGTATATTGGAGAAACTCGGGAGGAACGAGATAAAGTCACTGCTCCCAAGCCTGGAAGAGGAGCCGAGGATAAGAAAAAGGAGGTTACCGACAAAGCTCCCATGCTCCCCATCACCGAGACTTATGGCATGGGGAGATGATAGATGCTCTAATAGAAGATGATGGTGATGAGGGCATGAAGAAAAGGATGATGTTGTTGTGACTGGATATTCGGGGATCGTCGATGACATGACTTTAGCCGAGATAAAGGCCAAACAGGACAAGCGCATACAAGTGAAAGTCGAGGAAACAGACCCTGAAAGTTTTATGCCTCTCGCTGTGGTGCCTCCTGAATCAAGGTTAGTGGTCAAACTTTCAAGTAGATCAATTACGGAGGAACTTGCCAAAAAATCTTCTGTTGATCCCAGTGTTCCAATTCCTGGGAAGAAACCTGTGGACTCCACCACCCCAATTCCGGAGAAGAAGAAGCAAAAGCGTATCATTAGTGAAGCCGATAAAGAGAGAAAGAAAAGCTTAAGTCTACCAAGAAGGAAAAGCCTACTCCAAAGCCCAAATAAATAGTTGCTTAGTCCTTTGTTTTGTTTTATCTCTTGGTCCGCTGTTGTTGTAGCGAGCGCGGCCCTCGCATCTTTTGTCTAGCTTTCCTATGTAAATCCACGTACTTATTAATAAAGTAATTTATTTCCCGCAACATCAAATGTCTGCAAATTCATTACTTAAGCAAGAATGCAGATAGACAACATGTCATATTATAATTGTACAATAAAGTCATCATCACTAAATAGCAGACAATGTACATTGGGGACATGTGTGTTATGCCCCCATTTAATCTTGAACAGAATGGCTGGCCAAGGCTTGTTCGAGATTGATTAAACCTGGCATTCAGTTGCCACCGACTCTCTGGTGGGGCAAACTTTCCTTTGTCATTGATGCTTGTCCTCTTAGCATCTTTATACTCTCATGTTTCATAACCAGGTTAGAGTAATATTGAGGCAGTCTCTTATCGGGGTGCACCTTCACACCTCAAAGGACATCGTCTTCCCGTCCTTTATTCTCTCTCTTGTTTCATGAGAGTTAGAGTTAAGAACGTTGTCTTCCCATTCCTTCCATCCTGTTATGCAAACGATCGTTTCGTTTACTCCTGCACGAGGATTGCTCTCATTTTTTTATATGTTTAGCATTTTCATAATCAAAACAGAACAATCACAGAACATAAGAATAGTGCAGGAAAATAAATGACACACAGCGTTTTTATAGTGGTTCAGCTAAGTCGTAGCCTACATCCACTTTATAATCCTTTGTTCATATAAACAGACTTTTCAAGGCAAGTCTTGCCTCTTTACATAGTTCATAACAAACAAAAGAAATCAATACATATTTAACTCATATATCGCTGCAAATGCTGAGCACTCCAAGCTCTGGGATTCTCTTCACCATCCACGGTCGTTAGCTTGAAGGTTCCCGCATCAAGCTTATGTTGGATGGCATAAGGCCCTTCCCACTTTGGACCCAATTGGGTTGAGGCAGGAAGACTCGTTTCAACACTAGGTCCCCCGGTTAGAAGGTCCTAGTGCGAACCTTTCTGCCATAATAACGTGCTACTTGGCGTCGATGTCTTGAAGCTCGCAAGTCTGCTTTGTCCCTTTTTTCTTCGACCATGTCAAGGGACTCTAGTAGGGGTGCTCTATTCGTCATTGGATCATAGTATGTTACCCTATGAGAGGGGACTTCGAGTTCCACTGGGATTACTTCTTCCAATCCGAAAGAGAGTGAAAAAGGAGTATGCCCAGTTTCTGTCTTAAAGGTTGTTCTGTAGGCCCACAAAGCTAGTGGTAACTCATCTACCCACTTGGCTTTGGCCCGTTCCAACCGCTTCTTGAGAATAGATTTAATAACTTTATTTATTGCTTCAACCTATCCATTTGACTGCAGGTGAGCTACAGGGTATACCTTTTATCAATCTTGTATTTCTGACAGAAGTTTTTAAATTCACACTGTCGAATTGGGTTCCATTATCAGTTATGATGGTTTTCGGTACCCTAATTCGAAAAATAATGTTTTTGACCACAAAAATTATCACCTTCCTTGCCGTAATTATGGTTAAGGGTTCAGCTTCCACCCACTTCATGAAATAATCCACGGTGACGATTGTGTACTTTGCTCCTCCTTTGGCGATGGGCAAAACTCCAATAATATCGATTCCGTCACATGGCAAACAACCATGGGATTACCATTGATTTAAGATGAGTCGGAGGTGCTCAAGGAATTTTAGCGAACCTTTGACATTTGTCGCAGCGTCATGAGTAATCAGCCGCATCTTTATTCACGGTAGGCCAAAAATATCTATACCACAATACTTTCTTTGCCAAGTTTTGACCACCAGTGTGGTCCCCACACTGAACTTCATGTACATCTTGCAGTACATGATTGATGTCGTCGTGTGCTATACACCGTAATAGGGGCAAAGAAAACCCTTGGCGATAAATGACGTCGTCCTGTAAAACGTATCTTGCATCTTTACGTGTTACAGCTCATCTCTCGCTCTTTTTTGATGGGAGAATTCCTCTCTTAAGGAAGTTCTTTATTGGTGTCATCCATGACTCCCTCTCTGGCTCGTTTTCCAAGGCTAGTTCAATTTCCATTAAGTCGAAACTTGGTGATTATAGTATTTCTATTGGAACCATCTCAGTTTCCTACGGGTTGTCAGAACTCGCTAGCTTAGCCAATCGATCTGCCTTTTGATTTTCTGCTCTTGGAATGTGTGTCATACTGTAATGTTCTAAGTTGCCTAACAGCTCTTCCACTTTTCCAAGATAAGTAACAAGCCAAGGTCCCTTGGTCACATATTCCTTCCGAACTTGGCAGACAATTATTTTGGAGTCACGGAATATGTCCAGTGTTCTTACTCCTAACTCCTAAGCGAGTTTTAGCCAGGCAATCAGGGCCTCATACTCGAAATCATTATTAGTGGCAGAAAACTCCAATCGCAGGGCATAGTAAATAGATCGTCCTTCAGGAATGATTAAAACAACTCCGGCGTCGGATCTTCGATCATTTTTAGCCCCATCCGTATATAGCTTCCACGGACTAAGCTCTAACTCACGCTCAGAAGCAACAATCTTGTCATTCACCGTTTCTTCTCCAGGGATCGTGAAATCCGCTATAAAATTGGCTAAGGCCTGGCCCCTTATTGATCTCCGTGGCTGAAAATCCAAATCGAATTAGCTCAACTCGATATTCCATTTAAGTAATCACCCCGATGCTTCGGGTCTTTGCAACACTTGTCTTAAAGGTTGATCAGTGTATACAACTATCGGATGAGCTTGAAAATAATGACGGAGCTTTCGGGAAGCAATCAGGAGGCTATAAGCAAGCTTTTTTATTCTTGGATAATTGCGCTCTACAGCGGCTTGTTTCTTCCTTACGTAGTATACAGGCCTCTGGACCTTGTCTTCTTCACACACTAATGTTGTGCTGACAGCATGAGATGACACCGCCAGATAGACGAACAAATCTTCATGCTCTACAGGTTTTGACAGGAGGCTTCTCTAATAAGTCCAATAGATTTTGGAAAGGCTCCACATAATCGGGAGTCCACTTAAAGTTACGTTTCCCCCGCTTTATCAAATCGAGGAAAGGGACACACTTATCCATGGATTTGGAGATAAACCTGCTTAATGCGACAACCTTTTCAGCCAGGCTTTGAACATCTTTAATCTTCCGTGGTTCTTCAATATTCCTTATTGCTGCTATCTGACTAGGATTTACCTCAATCCCTCGAGAACTCACGATGAACTTGAGGAATTTCCCAGATGCGACCCCAAATGAACATTTTAGAGGGTTCAACTTCATCCCATACCTTCGCAGAATGCCAAACATCTCTGCTAAGTCTTTCCACACAGACTTCCATGGTTTTTCCGATTTGATTATAGAACATGCAGTTGACCAAGCGCTGATATGTGGCTCCTGCATTCTTTAATCCAAATGGCATGACCACATAGCAATATAACCCCAAGTCTGTGATGAAACTTATGTGCGCCTGATCTGGTATATGCATGGGAATTTGATTGTATCCCGAATAGGCATCCATAAAGGATAGGAGCTCGTGCCCGGTCATTGAGTCCACTAGATGATCAATCTTGGGAAGAGGAAAACTATCCTTTGGACAAGCCTTATTCAAGTCAGAGAAGTCAATGCACGTACGCCACTTCCCGTTAGATTTTTTGACCAGGACAGGATTCGATATCCAGTCGGGATATTTCGAGTCCTTGATAAATCCATTATCCTTTAATTTTTCCACTTCTTCCTTCAAGGCTGCTGATCGCTCCGGGCCTAACATCCGCCTCTTCTGCTTGACCGGTGGGTGTTTTGGGTTGATACTCAAAGAATGGCTCATAATAGCAAGTGATATCCCACACATGTCAGTGTGAGTCTAGGCAAACACATCTAGAATTGCCTTCAAAAAGTTAGCTAATTCTTTAGCTCGAATCAGATCTAGCTGCGATCCAATCTTCAATACTTTTGTCGAACCCGCATCATCAATGGAGATGTCCACTGTCATTTCACTGGGAGTCGCCTTTCGGTCCTCTGGTCCCCTATCATCTCTGGCATCCATATCCTCGAGTGCATCTCTGGGCGACTATCTTGAGGCTGGACCCTTTATTTGCTATGCTGAATTTTCCTTCGAAGGGGTAGAAGTACCTTGGGGTTCTATATTTAACCCCTTCATTAGCATCTTCAACTCTATCATGTAGCAAGCTTGTCCCGTAGCTTGGTCACCTCTTATCACCCCTACCCCTACATCAGTTGAGAATTTAAGTAGTAGGCACCAAGGTGCAATACACGCCCTAAACTATGCGAGGGCCGGTCGGCCCAAGAAGGCATTGTAGGGTGACTCAACATCCAAAACTACAAATGGTAGGATTCTCACTCTCTGGCGATCTCCCTGTCCTAACGTCACTGGTAATTCTACATATTCCATCGGAGCCTTTGATGCCCAATTGAAGCCCCGTATCCATCCTTCACATGGCTTCAAGTCTTTTGCTTCGAATCTCATTTGTTCAAAGGCTTTCTTAAAGAGGATATTAACCGAGCTTACGTTATCCACCAACACCTTATGGACTAAACCAGGGCTAATGGTTGTAGTAATTACTAGAGGGTCTTCAGTGGGTGATTGAATTCCGGTATCATCTCTACCACGAAATATGACATCGTCCTTTATTGTTTCACTGGAGAGATGTCTTCGAGGTTACTGCATTCTCCTACTTCAAATTGCTTGGCGGCATTAACGTACTGGTCCATTGCTTTGAAACTATGGCTAGCTAGATCGGGCCCGCCTATAATGGTATTGATAATGATCCCTTTACCTTTCTGTTGGGCTGTGGGTTTGGAAATAGGCTGATTTTGGTTCGGGGATTGCCCTCCTTGCCCCTGTCCCATGGGGAAACCTTGTACTCATCTAACTTCCCTTCCCGTATGTAACACCCCGAATTTTCTATTAACACTAAAGTTGCTAAAATAATAATAAGTGTGTAGAAGAGGGGATGTATCTATTATGAATATAAAAATATTAATAAGTATGTAAGAGAGGGGATGTATTTAATATGAATATAAAAATATTAATAAGTGTGTAAGAGAGGGGATGTATCTATTATGAATATAAAAATATTAATAAATGTGTAAGAGAGGGGATGTATCTAATATGAATATAAAAATATTAATAAGTGTGTGAGAGAGGGGATGTATCTAATATGTATATAAAAACAATAATAAGTAAAGGGGGATGTATCTAATATGTACATTGTAGAAAATATATATATATTTATGACATGAATAGAAGTTTATTAATATGCTGATTGTTTGCTGAGTCACTTCTGACTCATTGCTGAGTCAACAAGATAAACCCCATCTTGTCTGGACGGCTGCGGTTATTTCTAGGTTAAATCTAATGGCCTAAATGAATTCTAAAATCTATAAATAAGTGGGTAGACCCTAGACCTAAATCACTTGTAAAATTAGAGAAGCTACCGTCATGCTGCTGCCATGGAGTTCAGCATAGCCGTCACAAACTAAGAAGAGGAAGCCTAATCATCTACAACTAAATCTACACAAATCAAATCAAAAGATCTCTCTTTCTTTGATTCTTTTCTTTTGTTGGTGAGTATGATGATTCTCACAAGACTATTACAAACTAATTTGACTCAGTTATGAATGGATCACAAGAAAGTGACGTGATTTGTAATTGTAAACTCTATATATTGTGGATCTCTTATTATGTTATTATGTTGTCGTATGATGTAAATTATATATGCTATGTCATGCTATGTTGTAAATTCTCTTATGCTATGTCGTGCTATGTTGAGAATCATGTCAAGCTATGTTATACTATCATACTATGCCATGTTATAAATCATGCTATATTATGTTGTAAAATCATGATGTTGTTGGAACATGCTTAAAGTTATGTTTTTTTTTTAATTTAAATGGATCTTGTTTATGGGAATTTGCCTATTAGGTTAGTTGTACCCATAAACTTGAAACTATAATTAAATAAAACTTGAATATGGGAATTTGCCTATTGAGTTAGGTGTACCCATATAAAACCATGTTGTTAAAAAATTAGATGATGTTGATTCACACATGTTCATATGTAAGTTTATGAAAATTGATTGAGATTATATTAGGTGAATTTTGAACAAGTTGACACCTTTAGGTCCATGACATGTATAATCTATGCAAGTTGGACATATGCAAGTTTCACCCCTTATTATGATTCATTTGGTCACATATACATGTTATTATTATGATAATCTCTTTTATGCTATGAGTTAGGCTATTCGAGTCTAACATATATTTTGTGAATAAACGTTCAAACATGGGGTAGGGGTAATATTAGGAATTAATAAATTGGGTGCAATTTTGTAAGATTTTGCATACCATGAATGGATGTCCATAATTGAGTCAATTATGGACATTGTTAAAAATTGGAAGTAATTAATAATTCAAGTAGGGAATTATTAAAATTGGGGGAAAGTGGATTATTATTAATAATCAATGCTTAGGACACGAGGTTGGACCCGTTTGTGATGTAAACCTGCCCGGACCCGCCCGGCAAATCCAGTAGTCACAAATGTCGGCCCAATGTGAGAGGTCCTAGGCCCAAATTAAAGCATAACAGTTGTAAAGACACGAGGTTAGACTCTTTTATGGTGTAAGACTGCCCGGACCCGCCCGGCAAATCCAGCTGCCATAAATGCCAGTCTAATGTGAGAGGTCTTTATGAGGTTATGGCCTTAATGAACTAAGAAATACTTAACCATATAATCATGTAAGGTGGGACATGGGGGTTAAGTAGGTGCCTTGGGTGGCATGAGGAATCTGGTGGTTGCCTTTAGAGGCATTTAAAATACGATTAGACTTAACCAAACACACATGTAAATGAACATGACTAAGTGGGTTAAGTGGGATGGACTAATGGGGACAAGCTTAGGTGGAATGCTTGTGGTAAATAGTGGGGGCCCATTTCAACCAGTATCCCAAAACGTATCTTTGTGGGCTCGACCCAAGTCGAGGATGGGACACGCATACTGGGTTTGACTATAAGAGGCCAAAACAGGGAGCGGTGGCAACGCAAGTCCAACGGGTTTCATATGCGTGTGTGGACCCGGGCTGGTAGGTAAGACATTGTTGCATCGTGTAGGTATAAGCCGTGCATGTCCGTTGTATCAGGTTGCCACTTTAGGGGAGTGATACACCCCACTGTGGGGCCAGCACGGGTATCTACGAGTTAGGGAGCCGATCGAATAATGGGAAGTAGGGTACACCTAGTGGAGATAGGGGCAGGCGGCACCTATGTAGTCAGCTAGGGGTACGTAAAGCCATTGGGAAAGTTTCTAAGTGAAGCTAAGTGGGATGAATCTTTAGGGTGACTGGTGTGGTGCAGTATAGTGTTTATCCTTTAGTATTTAGGAGCGCCTATAACGTTGCCTTTAGCGATTGTCTATGTCCTTAATCTGCTCTTCATAGACATTTTCTTGTTTTCCAGCTTATGCCTTAGTCCAGTTATTTTGGTAATAGTATTGTAGAATTATCATATTCACCAGACTTTATGTCTGACCCCCTCTTTTCCATCCTTTTTCTCCCTTCAGGTCCGCAGGTTGGGCCAAGTTCTAGTGGAGTCTAGTTGGATCGCTTATCTACTGGAAAGCTTGGACTGCTGAAGTAAATTCCAGCTTGTTATCTTTCTTTTTAATGGCTATTCATGTAATGGGATTATGTACTTGTTTTATCAAGATAGATATTGTACTTGACATTGAATATGGTGTTATGATGTAATCAAACATGTTTTGACTTCTGCTACAATGAAATAAAGTTTTTGAATTTCCAAGTACTATTTTATATCTGTCTTGTTGTAATTTTACTGTTCTATATTCACTTAAAACCACCATGGAAGTTAATGCATTCCCTTTGTGAGTGACATTAATGGACGTGGGGTGTTACACGTGGTATCAGAGCATAAGGTTACCAGAACAGATAAAAATTTTTTTTAGAAAAATATTTTTTTCTAAAGTATTTTTGGAAGAAGTGCTTTCAAAAAAAAAAACATGTTATTTAAAGAGAGTTTTTATGAAAAACATAATCCCAAATAGCCACATCCTTATCTTTATCTTTCGAATTCTCCATTTTGAATCTTTCCTTTTTCGTTTTAGCATGGCTGAAGATCTTAATCTCCCAGAAGGTGTGACGATTCCAGGGTGGTTTAGGAGATACTTGGAGGCTAGGGCCACCACTGCAGGCCCAGCGGATACTCCTCCACCCCTAGTTGCACCCATTCCTCCTCCTCCTCCTCCTCGTGTTGACACTTTTGCAAAGACGTGCAAGGAATTCAAGGCTATGGGAGGAAAAACTTTTCAAGGGACTGAGACGTTTGTGGAGGCCAGAGATTGGCTTAAGGAGACTGAGGAATTGTTGGATATCTTTGAAGTGGAAGATGGGAGGAAAGTCCGTTTAGCTGCTTGGTTAATGAAGGGAGAGGCCTCGTTTTGGTGGGAGGTCACTAACGGGGAACGTCCAGTTGATTCATGGGCGGATTTCAGACGAAGGTTTGAGGCAAAGTTTCTTTCAAGGGCAGAGGAGAACTTAAATATGGAAAAATTCCTGGCACTAAAGCAAGGGAGCTCATCAGTAAAGGAATATGTCAATAAATTTAATCAGTTAGCAAGGTTTGGCTTGGAGTTGGTGAACACGCCAGAGAAGAAAGCTTTGAGGTTCGTTAGAGGCTTGAATGAACCGTTGCAAGGGTTGGCTATGACCCACATCCCTATGGGAGCCACCTTTGAAAAGCTAGTAGAAATGGCACTTATGCATGAGGATAAGGCAGTTGAAAAGAAAGGGGATCAGAAGAAACCCCAACAGCAAAATAAGAAGGGTGGTAAAAACAATAATGGCAAAGGGAAGAAGAAATGCTTCAATTGTGGGACGCCTGGCCATCTCAGCAAAGATTGTAGAAAGAAAAAGAAGACTGGTTGTTTTCATTGTGGAGATGCGGGACATTTAGTAAAGGACTGTCCAAAGAAGGGGCAGAGGGCAGGGTCTACCTCGGGAGGACAGGTGCAGGCTCTTATGGCACCAGGGCAGGCAAGGGGGCAAGTTCAGGCTATTGCGGCCCCACCGCTGCAAGAAAGAGGTAGAACAATTTCTGTTGAAAGCTTAGTTTTTCTGTTTGATCATCCTGTCCGTACCTTATTTGATTCTGGCGCATCTCATTCATTTATCTCTGCATCATTAGTTGAATCACTGCACTTGAACACCAGTTTAGTAGAAGATCCCTTGGTCGTTTCAAATCCAATTGGGGGTTCGGCTCATTTGACCATGATATGTTTGGATTTGAAAATCTCTATACTTAGCATTGAATTTAGATGTGATGCTTACGTATTGGGCTTCACGGGCTATGGGCTAATTTTAGGAATGGATTGGTTGTCTAGAAATAGGGCCATTCTTGATTGTGAAAGGAGAGTAGTTAGGCTTGTGACTCGCCTTGGTAATGCTCTCGACATCTTTTGTAATCCCATAAATTCCATTATGCTAAGTTATCTTGAATCGCTTGACGCGTCTGTAGAGAACCTGCGATCGGTAGAAGTGGTCCGGGAATATCCGGATGTGTTTGAGGAGGTGAAGGGCTTACCTCCAAAGCGGGAGATAGACTTTCGAATTTATCTTGTGGATAATGCTAAACCTGTATCTTTGCCAGTGCGCCACATGGCTCCTCGTGAAAGGAGGGAACTCAATAAGCAAGTAAAGGAGTTGCTTGAGAAGGGGTTCATAAGACGTAGTATATCGGAGTGGGGTGCTCCAGTATTTTTTGCCACAAAGGCGGATGGGTCTCTTAGACTTTGTATGGACTATAGAGAACTAAAAAAGCTTACTAAAAAGAACCGACACCCACTGCCGAGGATTGACGATCTCTTTGATCAGTTAGTTGGCGCCTCAGTGTTTTCGCAGTTGGACTTAGCCACTGGCTTTCATCAACTGAGAGTGGCTGAGGATAGTATAGATAAGACGCTTTTAGGACTCCTGACGGATTCTATGAATGGCTAGTGATGCCCTTTGGTTTGACAAACGCCCCTGCATATTTTGTTGATTTGATGAGTAGGGTGTTTAGGGAATACCTTAACAAATTCGTGGTAGTCTTTGTGGATGACATCTTAGTCTTTTCTAAGAATAAAGAAGAGCACTCCCTACATCTTAGGGAAGTGTTGGAAACCCTTCGAGCGCATAACCTTAAGGCAAAATTTTCTAAGTGTCACTTCTGGAGGAAGGAAGTACGGTTCTTAGGGCACGTGGTTTCCAAAGAAGGGATAGCAGTGGATCCCGCAAAGGTGGTGGCCATCCAAGATTGGAAGGTCCCTAAAAATGCAACCGAAGTAAGAAGTTTCTTGGGGTTGGCTGGCTATTATAGGAAGTTTATCAAAGACTTCGCAAAAATATCAGCTCCATTAACACGGTTAACGAAGAAGAACCTGGTTTTTACGTAGGACAAAGATTGCGATGATGCGTTCCAACGTTTAAAGAGAGCCTTAACTTCAGCCCCAGTCTTAGTGCTGCCAGACGGGAATAAACCGTTTACCATCTATATTGATGCTTGTGGGACGGGACTTGGCGCGGTCCTCATGCAAGAGGGAAGAGTAATAGCCTATGGTGGAAGGCAGTTGAGGGTTCATGAAAAGAATTACCCCACGCATGACTTAGAGCTAGCCGCAATTGTTTTCGCGCTTAAGTCTTGGCGTCACTATCTTCTTGGTGAGAAATTCGAACTGTTCACTGACCACAAATCATTAAAATACTTATTCTCTCAGAAGGATTTGAATTTAAGGCAGCAACGGTGGATGGAATTCTTAGCCTCCTACGATTTTGAAATAGCATATACCCCGGGCAAGGGTAACGTGGTGGTAGACGCCTTAAGTAGGAAAAGGTTGTCCTTGAGTCCGTTGTTTGTTGAACAACAAAGCTTAGAATTCATCTCTATGTTTGACTTTAGACCCTCCGTTGACTTAGTACCCGGTCTGTTAGCATCCTTGGAGGTTAGACCTACACTACTAGGACGGGTTGGTGAGGCACAGCGAGACGACCCACAGTTGGTTGAGATAGTAGAAAAGCTCAAAGGGGGGGAGTCATCAAGCCATCTTCGTAGGTATACCCTAGACGATAAGGGTTGGTTACGAAAGGATAATAGACTTTGTGTACCATAAGACGAAGACTTAAGGAAGGCCATTCTTGATGATGCTCATCGCTCAAAAATGACCATTCATCCCGGCGGGGATAAGATGTACAAAGATATGAAGCGGGTTTTCTTTTGGGCCGGTATGAAAAAGGATGTGGCCGAGTACGTCGCTAGATGCTTGGTGTGCCAACGAGTTAAAGCAGAACAAAAGAAACCCGGTGGGTTGCTTCACCCATTAGAAGTTCCACTATGGAAATGGGAAAGCATCTCAATGGATTTTGTGGATGGATTACCAAGATCAAGGAAGGGTAACACGGGGATTTGGGTTATAGTAGATAGACTTACTAAAAGCGCCCATTTTATTCCCGTGAAAAGTAAGAGGACTGCTCCGTGGTTGGCTTCTGTATACATTAAGGAGATAGTTCGTTTGCACGGTATTCCTTCTAGTATAGTAAGCGACCGTGACCCCATCTTTACTAGCGAATTTTGGAAGAGTTTACAAGAGGCGGTAGGGACTCAGCTATGTTTGAGCACTGCATATCATCCTCAGACAGACGGCCAGACCGAGAGGGTGAATCGCATTCTA
Organism: Allium sativum; assembly: GCA_030737875.1. NCBI lineage: Eukaryota > Viridiplantae > Streptophyta > Magnoliopsida > Asparagales > Amaryllidaceae > Allium > Allium sativum. The sequence goes on from CM060920.1 coordinate 721,439,297, forward strand.
GAGGATCTTTTAAGGCTTTGTATCCTAGACTTTGGGGGTACATGGGAAGAGCACCTTCCGTTAGTAGAATTCGCATATAATAATAGCTTTCAGTCTAGTATTGGCATGGCACCTTTCGAAGCTCTTTATGGAAGGCCTTGCCGTTCGCCTACATGTTGGTGGGAATCTACCGATAAAATCCTACTTGGGCCCGATATGGTTAGGGAAACCTCGGAGAAGATTGAGTTGATTCGAAGGAGGATGAAAGCAGCACAAGATAGGCAAAAATCGTATGCTGATAAGAGGAGGACAGATCTTGAGTTTGACATTGGGGACATGGTTTTTATCAAAGTATCTCCGTTACAGAATGTTGTTCGCTTTGGGTCCGTGGGGAAATTAGCACCAAGGTTTGTAGGGCCGTTTCCTGTAAAAGACAGGATTGGGAAGATGGCATATAGGGTGGAGTTGCCTGAGAAACTTAGTGGAGTACACGACGTATTCCATGTATCACATTTGAGGAAGTGTTTGCACAAGACCGCGGAGGTGGTAGAGCCGAGCTTGCTTAAAGAGGTGGAAATAGAGCGTGATGCAACAATTAGACGAGCTCCTACATGCATTCTTGGGTCGGAGATCAAAAAGTTGAGGAATCGAGAGGTCAGACTGGTTAAAGTGCAATGGGGAGATGATGAGAGCAACGCAACTTGGGAGACATAAGAGAAGATGCGTTCGTTGTACCCTTTTCTTTTTGAGGGTATGTCTTTTAATTTCTCCTTTATCGCTTAGCTTATCTTATCTTATCTTTAGTATGTCCTCTCATTAGTATCTTTGACCTTTAGTTAGGATAATCCTATGGTTGAAACATGTGTTTGAGACAAGTTATGTATGATGGATGCAAAATGGATGCAAGTGTTTGCTAGTGGTTGCTCGTGGATGCATATATACACACACTTTAGGCACTAGATCGGCTCAGTCACTACATATTGCATATTGCATATATATATGGATGTATTTAGTAAAATGGATGAACGATGGTTGTATTATCATGTGGATGCTGCATTCAGATGATGGTTGTGCACGCATATAGAAGTATTATGTAGCATTAAGAATCTTTTGCATACATAATGGATGCATGGCACGATCATAGTTGCATTAAGGAGGTCAACTGAATCAGTGGACCGCCTGATTTTGCATTAGATACGGACAAATACACACACTGTGCATTTAAACATGAAAGCATTAGAAGTCTGTAAGGACAATGGATGCCTGTGTATGATGGATGAGTAGATGGACGTTTGGATGGTAGGATATACATTCTTCCAGACTTGAAGATTTCGGGGACGAAATCCTAAAAGGAGGGGAGAATGTAACACCCCGAATTTTCTATTAACACTAAAGTTGCTAAAATAATAATAAGTGTGTAGAAGAGGGGATGTATCTATTATGAATATAAAAATATTAATAAGTATGTAAGAGAGGGGATGTATTTAATATGAATATAAAAATATTAATAAGTGTGTAAGAGAGGGGATGTATCTATTATGAATATAAAAATATTAATAAGTGTGTAAGAGAGGGGATGTATCTAATATGAATATAAAAATATTAATAAGTGTGTGAGAGAGGGGATGTATCTAATATGTATATAAAAACAATAATACGTAAAGGGGGATGTATCTAATATGTACATTGTAGAAAATATATATATATTTATGACATGAATAGAAGTTTATTAATATGCTGAGTGTTTGCTGAGTCACTTCTGACTCATTGCTGAGTCAACAAGATAAACCCCATCTTGTCTGGACGGCTGCGGTTATTTCTAGGTTAAATCTAATGGCCTAAATGAATTCTAAAATCTATAAATAAGTGGGTAGACCCTAGACCTAAATCACTTGTAAAATTAGAGAAGCTACCGTCATGCTGCTGCCATGGAGTTCAGCATAGCCGTCACAAACTAAGAAGAGGAAGCCTAATCATCTACAACTAAATCTACACAAATCAAATCAAAAGATCTCTCTTTCTCTAATTCTTTTCTTTTGTTGGTGAGTATGATGATTCTCACAAGACTATTACAAACTAATTTGACTCAGTTATGAATGGATCACAAGAAAGTGACGTGATTTGTAATTGTAAACTCTATATATTGTGGATCTCTTATTATGTTATTATGTTGTCGTATGATGTAAATTATATATGTTATGTCATGCTATGTTGTAAATTCTCTTATGCTATGTCGTGCTATGTTGAGAATCATGTCAAGCTATGTTATACTATCATACTATGCCATGTTATAAATCATGCTATATTATGTTGTAAAATCATGATGTTGTTGGAACATGCTTAAAGTTATGTTTTTTTTTAAATTTAAATGGATCTTGTTTATGGGAATTTGCCTATTAGGTTAGGTGTACCCATAAACTTGAAACTATAATTAAATAAAACTTGAATATGGGAATTTGCCTATTGAGTTAGGTGTACCCATATAAAACCATGTTGTTAAAAAATTAGATGATGTTGATTCACACATGTTCATATGTAAGTTTATGAAAATTGATTGAGATTATATTAGGTGAATTTTGAACAAGTTGACACCTTTAGGTCCATGACATGTATAATCTATGCAAGTTGGACATATGCAAGTTTCACCCCTTATTATGATTCATTTGGTCACATATACATGTTGTTATTATGATAATCTCTTTTATGCTATGAGTTAGGCTATTCGAGTCTAACATATATTTTGCGAATAAACGTTCAAACATGGGGTAGGGGTAATATTAGGAATTAATAAATTGGGTGCAATTTTGTAAGATTTTGCATACCATGAATGGATGTCCATAATTGAGTCAATTATGGACATTGTTAAAAATTGGAAGTAATTAATAATTCAAGTAGGGAATTATTAAAATTGGGGGAAAGTGGATTATTATTAATAATCAATGCTTAGGACACGAGGTTGGACCCGTTTGTGATGTAAACCTGCCCGGACCCGCCCGGCAAATCCAGTAGTCACAAATGTCGGCCCAATGTGAGAGGTCCTAGGCCCAAACTAAAGCATAACAGTTGTAAAGACACGAGGTTAGACTCTTTTATGGTGTAAGACTGCCCGGACCCGCCCGGCAAATCCAACTGCCATAAATGCCAGTCTAATGTGAGAGGTCTTTATGAGGTTATGGCCTTAATGAACTAAGAAATACTTAACCAGATAATCATGTAAGGTGGGACATGGGGGTTAAGTAGGTGCCTTGGGTGGCATGAGGAATCTGGTGGTTGCCTTTAGAGGCATTTGAAATACGATTAGACTTAACCAAACACACATGTAAATGAACATGACTAAGTGGGTTAAGTGGGATGGACTAATGGGGACAAGCTTAGGTGGAATGCTTGTGGTAAATAGTGGGGGCCCATTTCAACCAGTATCCCAAAACGTATCTTTGTGGGCTCGACCCAAGTCGAGGACGGGACACGCATACTGGGTTTGACTATAAGAGGCCAAAACAGGGAGCGGTGGCAACGCAAGTCCAACGGGTTTCATATGCGTGTGTGGACCCGGGCTGGTAGGTAAGACGTTGTTGCATTGTGTAGGTATAAGCCGTGCATGTCCGTTGTATCAGGTTGCCACTTTAGGGGAGTGATACACCCCACTGTGGGGCCAGCACGGGTATCTACGAGTTAGGGAGCCGATCGAATAATGGGAAGTAGGGTACACCTAGTGGAGATAGGGGCAGGCGGCACCTATGTAGTCAGCTAGGGGTACGTAAAGCCATTGGGAAAGTTTCTAAGTGAAGCTAAGTGGGATGAATCTTTAGGGTGACTGGTGTGGTGCAGTATAGTGTTTATCCTTTAGTATTTAGGAGCGCCTATAACGTTGCCTTTAGCGATTGTCTATGTCCTTAATCTGCTCTTCATAGACATTTTCTTGTTTTCCAGCTTATGCCTTAGTCCAGTTATTTTGGTAATAGTATTGTAGAATTATCATATTCACCAGACTTTATGTCTGACCCCCTCTTTTCCATCCTTTTTCTCCCTTCAGGTCCGCAGGTTGGGCCAAGTTCTAGTGGAGTCTAGTTGGATCGCTTATCTACTGGAAAGCTTGGACTGCTGAAGTAAAGTCCAGCTTGTTATCTTTCTTTTTAATGGCTATTCATGTAATGGGATTATGTACTTGTTTTATCAAGATAGATATTGTACTTGACATTGAATATGGTGTTATGATGTAATCAAACATGTTTTGACTTCTGCTACAATGAAATAAAGTTTTTGAATTTCCAAGTACTATTTTATATCTGTCTTGTTGTAATTTTATTGTTCTATATTCACTTAAAACCTCCATGGAAGTTAATGCATTCCCTTTGTGAGTGACATTAATGGACGTGGGGTGTTACACCGTAGCAATTTCTCAACTACATCTCTCAGATGGCATCATTAGTTGGTGGAATGACTATGAGTTCCATGGAATAAACAAAACTTTCCCGTAGCAATCTCTTTTTCTGTTTAGTCCCTGGGTGGTGGCTTTTTATATTACAATATGTTGATGTGTCCAGATAAATGTTTTCCAATGTGTCACTCAACAACGAGTATTTATCAAAAATTTGGAATCGAGGTCTTTTGCGGGCGTTGTTCCCTCGATTCCTATTCCTCCTATTGCCATTGCCATTTCTGTTGTTATTACCCTCATTCTTGTTACCGAGTTCACTTCGACTCTTCCTGAGTTGTCGCCAGACTGCTTTACTGCAACATTGCTTTGAATATCTTCCTTAAAAGCCCCTTCCGATTTTCTTTTTCTATTGGCATGGGCTTCCTCTCGTCTCAAGCGAATATTGGCTTTTTCGTAGAATAATTCCCTAGTAGGGGGCGGTTTTTGGACAAGTAATCCCCGAATTCTGTGTCAGGGTCGACTCCTTCTATTAAGGCCATCAAAATGGTAGGTTCGTGAGGGTCGCTGACTTCGGTAACAGCTAGGTTGAAACAGTCTAAATATGACTTTAATGATTCACCTAGAGCTTGTTTAATCCTTGACAATTCAATGACACTTTTAGACTTTCGAGCATGAAGTTGAAACCGGTTCATAAAGCGCTCAATTAGTTCTTTAAAGGTTGATATTGATCATGGAGGAAGTCTGGTGAACCACATCAATGCTATGTCTTCTAGATAAATCGAGAAGGCTTTGCATTTTACAATGTTTGGAGCTGCTGCGTCATTCATGAACCATGCATATCTCATCAGATGTTGTCCCGGGTCGGTTATCCAATTGTGGAAAGTTAAATCACCGAGGGAATTGGAAGTCCAATATATCATCCATAAAGGGGGTGTGACTACACTCAATGCCCCAGTCCTTATTGGTGTAGCGTCGGCTTTCAGACATGATTTGGCACACCACCGCCCATACATCAGCATTTGTTAATGTAGGCTCAGGCTCTCTGGCCCTAATGTTCGGATTACCCCTATACTCCTGATTAGGGGATGTCCTCCTGTTTCTAGCGGTAGCTGCTCTACTCTGTTCCCTACGTTCCCAGTCAATCTCCGGAGGTAGGGGTTGGAGGAGTTGTCATTGTGTGGGATTGATGATATTAGGATCCCTGGGTAGAACATGAGATCCACGCATGAGCTGCAGCATAGGTTCTCTCAAGCTCGGGTCATCAGGTCCTTACACACGAGTAGCATTTTCATGGGATCCCAAAGATCCAAAGGTCAACTGATCAAGATTTTGAGGTCGCTCAAGTGGCCTTCTTTCACGAGCCGAAGAGGATGACTGGTTTGCTGCAAGGCGGCGAGTTAGAGAGGGTGTCTTCTGCCTACGAAGCTCATTGATTTCCCTACTCATAATGATCATGTTCTCTTGCATATGAAGACTGTCACGCTTGTGAGCTTCCAAAGAATCCCTAGTACTTTCGAGCATGTCAAGGAGGCGTGAAAAGTCTCTGTGTAACTGGTGCAGATGGAACGGGTTGTTCACTAGTTGTCGCGGCTAGTATAAGAGCATTGGTGGGTGCTCGAGTAGAGGTACCAGCTTCAGCCATGTTCGGATCGGATCGGAGTAGGTAAGTGCGATCGGTTCGGTTCGGAGGGGGGTTCGAGCAGCATCAGCGTCTCTGCTTCGGTTTAGGGTCAAGCCATCCATTCTGTTCGGAGCAACCGGATCGGATTGACATGCATTAGTGATTTGCCCCCGTGACCTCATTACAATCATGGCTTGCGAATCTTTGGTAGCTTCATTCTCCCGAGCGCTTTGCACTTCTTTTCCTTTTCTTCTAGCCATAATAGCCAATTCTTCAGTGATTATCAAACAAATACATGAAAACATCGGAAACAGAGGACTGACTTCTTTGAACTTGAGGGTCCAAGTAGTAGAACGATAATCCCAAAAAGCGGAGAATTCGAAGAATTCTCAGTGAAAGCACCAAAATGTTAGATCCAAAAATGGCTCTAACACCCAATCTAACAATGATTTCTAATGAAATGACATCAAAAAGGAAAGAAAACACACAATTTATAGTGGTTCGATAGTAAAGAGCCTACGTCCACTTTCTACTCTTTGGACTGATGATTTGAATGCAAATACAACAGTAATTCTAACTCAATTTCACTTATACAATGCATGTATTCACTCAATCTTCTCTAAAATATACTTTAAAAGATGATTGTAATCTGAATGTTGTGATGAAATTCATTTTCAAGGGAGTCTAAGCTCTAAAAATGCCAAAAGATCCCTTCAAATGGCCCTTGATGGTCTATTTATAGGTGAAAAAAGCCTCTGGAATGGCTTCCGTTCGGGTCCACGTGGCGCCCATCCCACAAGTGTTGGGTTCGGATTTCCTCTAGTGGTGACAGCGCATCGAGTTAGTGGTGAACGTGGGGAGAACCGGTGAGCAACTACCCCGAGTATTCAGGGAACATGGGTTGTAACCGCTACAGATTTGATTCCGGATCGAACGTGCTAAAGATTGGGGGAGAGGGTTGAGCTACTCCGAACCGATCCGGTTCAGTCTATAATTCTTCCTTCTCTCTTTTGCATTGTTCTGCCTTGGTCAAGAAATTTCGATCTGATCTGATCTTTGAGGGAATGTTCTTCACTAAGTGATCTTCCAACTTTGTGTAGCCTAGTTCACAAAGTAGGCTAACATTATGCCTAATAGATTTAACAAATTTGCATAACCCCCTACAAATTTATAGTTTAAACTTTACAAGTTAACGGTTCCGTATAACCCCAACAGATGTAACATGTTAAGTTTTCTAGATTAACAGGTTCGTATAACTCCCACAGATTTAACAGGTTTACTTAACCCCACATATTTAATAGGTTTACTTAACCCCACAGATTTTACAGGTTTACTTAACCCCATAGATTTAATAGGTTTACTTTAACCCTACAGATTTAACAAGTTTACTTAACCCTACAGATTTAACAGATTTACTTAACCCCACTCATCGTTTCAAACAAGTTTACTTAACCCCTACTCAAGTCAACATGTTCATATAATCCCAATGGATTCAAATAGGTTAAGTATTACAAGTTCATTACCATTTGTTCATTTATGGTTATAATGTACTAGACCTCCCACATTAAGTCTACCACTTGTGGATGCTGGATATGCCGGTTGGTTCCGGGAAGACTTCTTCCACAAGCCGGACTTAACCTCGTGTCATAGCGCGTTACATGTTTATGCACTTAGACCCCTCACATTAGATTTACCACTTGTGGATGATGGATATGCCAGGCGGTTTCGGGCAGACTTCTACCACAAGTGCAATCTAACCTCGTGTCTAAGCGCGGCTACAGTTTCTAATTACTGTAAATCTAGGCATATTCCTTCTTTAACAATTATTCCAATTTTATAATAGTTTTTCATGCCCCTTTCCCAAGTCATGTTCGTCATATACGATATGCCCCAAATTAAATTTTTTACTCACAGTTTGGTTTATGCCCCAAATCCATATTCATGTTTTCAATTCAGGTTATGACCAAATTTCCCAATACAAGTTATGCCCTAATTTTAACGTTTTCCCCTCGTTCCCTATTTTGCATTCGCATATTTCAGTGGTATGTCTAGGCTCGGAGGTAGCCTGGTTATAAAATAAAAAGGGAAAAGATGAAGGGAAGAAAACATGAATGAGCATAATAACAAGATGGACATATGATGGCAGAAATAGGCCTAGCAACTGAATAAGCATATAGTGACAAAATTAGGCATAATGACATAATTTGGCAAACTAGTATAATAGGCATAAGGTGACATGATTAGGCAATAGCATGATAGAGATATCATAAACAAGCACGATGAGATCTAAACAGTGGATTAGACATAAAGTAATGGCATATCTGATGTGATTCAAGTAGTCATAGGCTTAGATCCAATTCATGAACATGTCAAGATTACATTTTAGGTGTTTATATCTAAAAATAATGTAGACTCACTGTGATTGGATCTTAAAGAACAGAGAATTAATCACAGATGTTGTAGCACAGATCTCTGAATATGAATAATTTGATTGTTGAAGAAGAAATAGGCTAGATCAGACTATGTTGGGCATCATCTCGTTGTCGCCATTGATTTAGATGAATAAAGCAATGTGTATAGGGTCCTATTTATGGCATAGGGTCAATGAATTTAGCCAAGAAAGGAGTCTACGTATGCAGAACTGAATTCTGCCCAGATCTGAAAGGGGTCGACACCCCCTTTATGGTGTCGCCATGGGTGTCAGCACCCCTATTATGTGGTTGACCCCTGGGTCGATACCCATAGTGGAAAAATTTCTGCCCCTCCGGCTGCTTGTTTTTGAATTATTTTGAATGGTTTTGGCTTGGTTATGTGTGTGTATATATATATAATTCTCTTATGCGTATACAAACTTTTAACCTTAATAACTTCTTCATACGGTGTCTATTTTTTGCAAACCAGGTGTCTATCTTAACCAGAATTCTGAGATAAATGCAAAGGCGTAGTCCATTTTACTTAATTCCCAATATCTAATTAAGTATTCCTTAATTATTTTTAATAGTGTGTTTTAAATTATAAGGTGTTACAAATTTGGTATAAAAATAATATATGTATATTTATATAAATATTGAGATTTTATAAATTAGACAATAACATTTAGAATTGAAACAATTCCCTAGTTTTTAATTGATTATTCACACATGATACTGTTCCTTTTGAATATTTTATCTTTTTCTCTTGCCACGTTCCTTTTCGAGAACGAAAAGTTTTAAGTGGGGAGAGTGTAACGATCCATTATTTTCTATGATATAAAACTCCGATCAAATCAAATTTTGTCTCAGATTCTAGCAACCAAGTTTAATAATGGGAATTTGATATTTGGTATGCGTCCATTTAGACATGGCAAGTGATAAATTTTCATTGGAAAATACAGAAGTTCATTCGGTAACGATATTTCAATGCAAGTCAGTTCAAATATAGAATGAACAAAAAAATTGAAACCTAAATGTCCTTACATGGGAAAAAATATTTTGCTCGTTCTGAATTCGATGATGCAATTCGTTTCGCGAAATTCGGATGTTTCTACATCCGTCGGGAATTTTTCTGTATGAATTAACCACGCACAGTCATAAAAAATTGAAGTTTTGATAGGAGAGTGACGACACTGCTATCTATGTATCATCGCTTCTATCTCGTAGCGCTGATCATCAAAGTATATTCATTTATGCATTTTTGTGTCCGGCAGATGTACGAATAAATAAGATAACATACCGTACCAGTACCCAACGTTGTGTCATTTTTGAGTTTTATGTCCATACGTATGTCTGATTGAAATAATCACACGTCCTACACTATTACCCCATAACCCTTTCAGCCCATGATTTTATCCGTTTCCCAATATTTGAATTTTTCTATTGAGATCCTTTTTTTCTTAAAATGTGGACAAATGCGCGAGATTAAAACTATCATGATATTGTTTTACATTTGCAAATGGCCGAAACAAACATGTGGCCATTATTTTGTTGCTCCACCAATCTATAGCCTCCCTCAGCCTTCTACCACCGCGTCGTTTCACCAATCCACGCTGTGATTGCCCAGCTCCTTTTTTTTCTCTCTTCCCTCCATGAATTGTTTCCACGTTTAAAAAAACAACAACAACGCAACTCTTTGTAGCAAGGAAACTTTATGTAGTCGCCACCTCCACGTCACCCAGTGAGCCTGTAAGCTCCTTCACCTGCGACGCAGCCTGCACCTTTCTCCTAAGCTTCCTAGGGTCGTGTGTTTCTTTTAACAAATTTTTTTCGTATGACTATATATTATATATATAATAATGTTTTGTTACGTGATTCTTTCTTATGTAGCCGTTGATGGAATTAGATCCTCCCCACCACCGTTGTGTCCTAGGCATTGCAGTGTAACAACCCGTAAATTCTGGGCCAGTTTAAAATTTTTATTTTGGCAATTTTAGCGAATTCTGAACATTTAAAATAGATTATTTTAAATAATAACGACGAGAAATTTATTTTGAATATAATTCGAATGTATATATTTATATAGATCGTCGTTATAATATAAATAATTATATATAATTATAAAAGGAATTGAAAATGGCGCGGTAGTTCGATAATTCGATTTCAAATTTCAATTGAACATACCGGGTGCAAAATAAACCGGATTTTAGTGAAACCAAAAATATTAGAATCTAGTCGAGAATATCTTTCCAACGAATCTGAAAAATCGAAATTTCATAGCGGGAATCAAAAGTTATGCCCAGTTGAAAATTCAGAATAGTCGCTATGTAAATTATACATGGCCCAAAAAGTCAAATTTTGCATACGAATGAATTTGGACTCGAAACCACTTCCATTGAGTTCAAAATGCCATTTAGAACTCCGAAAAGTATAAGCTTCGATATATTCCGATATCCGTAATAGTGGCAATTGGCAGGAGCTTTTCGGTTAGCAAAACATAGCCCTTAAAAAGTGAAATTTTGCATACGAGCTCAGAATTCGACGAGATAAATTTTCTGGATTCATAATGACAAATCATTGTTGAGTTCCAAAGGGCGCGTCGAACGGAGTTAGTATGTGGCCGTGTGAGCTAAAACAGTTCAGGGTAAAACGAGCAGTCATTTTACAAATGAACATTATGGATACGACCTCAGAATTCGATTTCGTTTTTTTTTCTGGATTCGTATCGTCTAAAAATGGTTAAATCCAAAAGGGCATGACTTTTGAAGTTAGCATGTGAGCGTGCAAGAAGAAATGGTGCACCAAAATAGCATTTTTAGAGCTTATCTGAGCATTTTTATGATTTTTTTTGGATGGTCAAACGAACTCGGAATTCGACGAAACTTGTTTCGTTGGACTCGTCTTCACGTCTACTATCTCGTGTCCGAAATCCGCGGCGATTGGAAATCGTTAGCGTTCAGGCGATACGCGAGAAACTAACATATAATCACTTTTACTCCATTTTTCTCTTCATAATTTCATTTCTCTCTTCCTCTTCAAAAACTCAAAAATGGAGTCTCCTCCACCACCACCGCTGCCACCGCCCCCTACCCCGCTGCCGCACCACCTCAGGCCGCCGGCGACCACCCCCACTCCACCTCCTCCTCCTCTTCCTCCTCCTCTCTCTCTCCCCTCCTCTTTCCCTCTTATAATTTGCAAACCTTAGCTCCTCCGGCCACCACCACCACCTCCCGTGCCCCACCGCCGCCACCAGCACCATCCCCGCCTCACATCAGGTCCGGCGCCCCTCCCCCCCCCCCCCCCACCCCCTCAATTCCGGCCGTGGGCCCCCCGTCACCAAAAACTCATTTTCACCAAAATTCCCGTTTTGCAAATAAGTCTCTGGACTGTTTTGGCCTTTATCTCTCAAACGGTGCATTTTTGGCCAAAGTCCCTCTAAACCAAAGTTGTAGAGCACGAAATTCTCTTCGATTTGGCTATATGGAAGTCGTGTTTTGGAGTTCGGAGCTGCTCGGAAAACGCGTTCGAAGTCTGCTGTTCAAAAGCGGTAAAATTCGTGTACTTTCGCGAATTCTGGCGAATTGGAGCATTTTCGCAAAAAGACCCTTAGGCAAAAGTTGTCCAGAATGGTGCGTTTAAGCTAGAAAAAGGATGGTGTGAAGATTGAAGCTCGATTGCAAATTCTGGAACCCGAACAGCGAATCCGGACGTTAGAAAAAAAGTGAGTTTTCTCCGCTTTAAAGCTTCTATGGTTTTTGACGAATGAAGTAGAATAAAAATATGATTTTTATATTATAGGAAGAATAAAAATATGATTTTTATATAGTAGAGATAATAAAAATGCGATTTTTATATTATATAGATAGTAAAAATGTGATTTTTTATATACATAGCAACAATATAAAAATGTGATTTTTATATATGTAGTGACTACGGGCAGTGAAATTGGCAAAAAGGCGAGCACGACGAAAATTTCTGCATAAGAAGAGTCGTGGCGTTTGTTTTAGCTAGTCGGTGAGAACTTCTCACTTTAACTTTTCTTTTCTAGTTATATAAATATATACTAGGATGCAGACGGTGTTTAGTAGCACCCGACACCATCGTCCACAGACCATGGACTTGTTTGTTTGGTTGTGTAGTTGGTTGGATTATTTGATTTGAATTTGATTGTTTGGTGAAATGAAATGGATTTGATTGATATGTGTATCGCGTGGGCCATTATTAGACCGGGGATAAGGCTAGGCCTTGTCCCGTTTCTAGTATCGTGCCGTTATGCCGCCGAAATTTTCTAAATTAAGTTAGAAAAATAAAGATATCATTGTATTTAATAAATGAACCGAATAGAATATTCGTAGGTTGAATAAAATAATTTGGTCGTTAAAAATATAATTTTTAACGTGAATGTGAATAAATAAATATTCATTTACAAACCAGACGGTTTGTTTATGTACACCTATTTGAAGGACATTGATTGGGACGATAAATTTTACACATCGCCCAACTGCACAAATAAAAATCAGTGTTTGTTGATTTGAAACCCCACACGGGTATTGGGATAATATATGACATACACTAATCCCAATAATTAGTGGTATGTCGATCGATTGATTGACAGGCTGTTATAAGCGTTAGATATCTATATTTGATGCTTATATAGTATAGTGCACTTTGGATGATGGTTGATTATGTGTCGTTGCTATTATATACATGTGTTGTATGGAATCCATATAATTAACTTTGTATGGTAATTGATTGGGCCTCATTCCAATTTAGAAAATAAAGAATATTATAAAATAAAGGTTCATGTGTTGACCGTACTCATCCGTTGAGATTAGTCATGTGTTGAACGAAATATTTTAACAATAAAATTTACATCTTTATATTATAAAATAAAGGTTCATGTGTTGACCGTACTCATCCGTTGAGATTAGTCATGTGTTGAACGAAATATTTTAACAATAAAATTTACATCTTTATATTATAAAATAAAGGTTCATGTGTTGACAGTACTCATCCGTTGAGATTAGTCATGTGTTGAACGAAACATTTTAACGATAAAATTTACATCTTTATCATATAAAAAATTAGAAACTAACTGGAAAATAGATAAGATGAGTGGTCTCCTGGATATTGATCTGATGTTGGTTTCGGCCTTCGGGGTTAATATTCAGGGAATCGTTCTCTTACTAATTTACGGTTGGAGTCTGATTTGAAATCAAACGATAGATACCATAATTTTTATAAAATATATTAAATAACAAAAATAGTCACACGTGGATAGTACTCATTCGTTGAGATTAGTCATGTGTTGACAAAAATATAGATTCACGTATTGAATAGGATAAATATTCATTTGTTGAATAGAATAACGGAATTATTGAAATATATAAAGCCGTGTTGATTAGATATGCGCTATTTTGACGTGAACGATATTTATATCGATTATATTTGTTTTTCGAATTGAATTGAATATAAAAGAAATTCGAATTGAATTGAATATATAACGAATTAGAATCGAATTGAATATAAGAAGAAATTCAAATAAATGGAATTTGAAATGAATTCAAATTGAATTGAAATTTGAATTGAATTGAGATGAATTTTAAAACGAATTTATAAGGAAAAATTCAATTTTGATTTGAATTGGAAATGAAAGTTGAAATGTTTTTGAAACGAATTTAAAACTATTTATAAAATTCGTTTTAAATAGAAATCGACGAAATATATATTATATATATAATATAATGGCCTAAATAGAACGCGCCGCGCCGCGGCAGTTCGTAAATTTCGACCATTGACTTCGAACGGACATTACGGGAGATCCGACCGTCGGATTCTCCTAAAACCAGAACCGTTGGGTTCGTATCGAAAAGAGCTTTCTAACAAATATTAGAAATTTGAAATCTAACAGTTGGATTTGGAGATATGTCCAAATCAATTTCAGAAAGGGTCGTTGTAAGTGCAGTTCGATGGCCGTTGTTGGAAATCGACTGTACGGGCCTTGATAAAATTATTAAAAATAGTAATAATTTGTGTAAAATCATAAGAAATGATTTGGGGAAAATTGGGATGAAAAACTCCATATTTAAAAAGATAAAAATAGATTTTTATCGAAATGAACTAGTTTTGAACTAAGATTAAAACTCATTTATTTTTAAATAAATAAATTGGATTTGAAATGGGTTTTAAATAGAATTGATTTGTGGGTTTATCGTGAAGGTTTTTTTAAATAACACTAGTTCTTTAACCCGGTAATAAATAGAATGTGATTTGGGTTTATCGTGAACTGTGTTTTAAATGACATTAGTTCTTTAACCCAGTAAAGGGAGTTTTAATGAATCTGCAATTAGATTGAAATGTGAATTAATAATTTAAATTATCAAATTTGGAAAGTGAGCGAGAATGGAGTATCACCAGTTTTGCTCCAAAGCGATAGCTAAATCTTTAATTAGATTTGAACGTGAAATGGTAATTAATTTTACCGATAACACCGTGGTGTTAGATATGGAGTATTACCAGTTTTTCTTCATGGGATGAATAGGTTGGGATTGGGAAATAAAATAAATAATTACTTCGGTGTGGTTCGCTAATCTCGACTAGTTTGGAAAACCATAATCTGGTTTGAAATGATATCCAAAGGAAGAGTAAAGAATAAATTTTAAAAAATTTATCTTTGATAAAATTAATGGGAACCTTTCCCAAAGAATGTGAAATTTAGAAACTAGCTGTAGATTAGTTAAGAAGAATGGTTTCCTGGGTATTGATCTGATGTTGGTTTCGACCTTCGGGGTTAATATTTGGGAAATTGTTCTCTTGCTAGTTTACGGTTAGAGACTGATGAATTGGAATGAGGCGTATGTTGTGTTTGTGTAACATTTGTTTACTATATACGCGGGTCATTTAGAAAGGCCGGGGTTATACCCATTCTGAATAACCGATCCGACGATATGTCGAAGATGAAGACGGTGGTTGAAGACCTGAAGTCTTCACATCGTTTGGGTGATTTCTGATGATCTTGATTGGGCTGTACACCCAAGATGAGGGAATCAGTTGGTGATCGCCCAGACGTACTTGGAGATCGATGAATATGCGAGGAAAGTGCCTCCGGTTTCGTTCAGACCCATAACAAACTTGTAAATGGATTGTGTGTCTGACATTGGATTTTATTCTATGTTGATTGATTTCTGTTAAATATATATCTGTTTGGCGGCGGAGAATTTATTCTCTTGCTTAACGCCCTTCTCTGAGATGTGCGAGCTTAGAGGTTATATATCGATAGATATCAATCGCATGGCATGAATTGCCCGTGTGGCACGCTAAGTTGCATGGATCAAGGCTTCTGTTGAAAAGCAAAGTCTTGTGGTTGATGATCAAAGCACGGCCTACGTGGCAGCTTTGTGTATAGCGTGGATTCGCGAGCCTCACACCTCGGTATGAGTTAAAAACGGGAGAGTGACCGCTGGGAGAACACGACGTTTCTTTCTAGCTATGGGTGATGTCAGTAACCTACCAGCCCTGACATTTATATACTTTTTACCTGCGTGGTTGTTGGATGCGAGGCGCCTCGATTTTAGGTCTGTAATGTAATAACCCGAAAATCTGGGCCAGTTTAAAATTTTTATTTTGGCAATTTTAGCGAATTTTGAACATTCAAAATAGAATATTTTAAATAATATCGACGAGAAATTTATTTTGAATATAATTCGAACGTATATATTTATACGTCGTCGTTAGAATATAAATATTTATATATAATTATAAATAAAATTGAAAATGGCGCGGTAGTTCGATAATTCGATTTCAAACTTCAATTGAATGTACCGGGTGCAAAACAATCCGGATTTTAGTGAAACCAAAAATATTAGAATCTAATTGAGAATATCTTTCCAACGAATCCGAAAAATCAAAATTTCATAGCGGGAATCAAAAGATATGTCCAGTTGAAAATTCTGAATAGTCGCTATGGAATTGAGGCCCTTAAAAATAGACATTTTGCAAACGACCTCGGATTTCGATGAAACCACTTTTGTTGGGTCCGTGATGTAAAATTATTGCTAGATTCCAAATTTCATAATTTTCCGAATCAATATGTGAGCGTGGCAAAGGAAGACGCGTTTGACCAGTTTCAGTTGATTTTAATCGACTGGAAAATGACCATTTTTCCAAAGGTCTCAGAATTCGACGAAACTAGTTTTGTTAGGACCGTATCATCAATACGAAGCTAGAAAATATTTTTCTGGAATTTTTCAAGTTAGTATGCGACCCCAGTAAATAGAAATGCGCGTTCAAATTCAATATATAGAGTTATATGTTGATTTTAACGAAAGCTGATCGAAATGGTCGAATCAGCCTACGATACATATCCCATTGTGTTCGGAATGGGGGTGAAACGCTAAGGACGACAGGCGGTGGGCCTCGTTTAGAGGTCGTATGTAAAAGTCAACCTTTAGAAATTAAAACAATTAAAATAAAATAAAATAAAAACTCCTCTCTCTCTCCCCTTCAAAACCGCTGCCCCCCCCATCGTTTCATTTCAAAGAAGAAAGAAAAAAAAATATCGCGATGGCGGAAGCCACCATCGAGGACGCCGTGCCACCGCCGCTCCAGGTGGCGCGCCATCGCCGAAGCCCTCCCCCTCTCTTCAGTTCGAACCCCCCCCCCTTCGCTGGCGATCGACGCCCCCCCAAAACCTCTTCTGAATCGATGGAAACCCACCGTCCCTCATCAGCAGCCACCGCCCCCTCATTGACCATCGCCACCGCCTCCCTACCACCTGCAGCCCTCTCTGATGCCCTCCTCCCCTCTCTCTCCACGGTGAACACAAAGCAGCCCCCCCCCCCTTTTCGGCCACTCACGCAGCACACCCCGCCTGCGAAGCCGAGAACAGCACCCCTCCGATGATCTCGAGCACCCAAAACCCCCCCTCCTTCGGTTAAAAACTGTTGTAAGTTCTATTACTTTATTTTATTTATTTAATGTAAGTAGAAAGATGGAATTTTTGAAAATAAATGAAATTCATTTTCAGTTTTTATATATAAATGAAAGCGAATAAGGATTAGATCTTTAATTAGAAAAAGGTATAATTTTTATTGGATATATACGGTTTTTAATTATATAAAAATTCGATTTTTATATAAGTGTCGAAGTAAAAATATAATTTTTATAACGAAGTAGCGAATTAAAAATATGATTTTTATAATATAGAAAGAATAAAAATAGGATTTTTATATTATAGAAGTATTAAAGATGTGATTTTTATATAGTAGAAAAAGTAAAAATTCGATTTTTATATATTGAATAGCAAAGTAAAAATTCGATTTTTATATATTGAATAGCGAAGAAAAAAATTCGATTTTTATATACTGAATAGCGAAGTAAAAATTCGATTTTTATATATGTAGTGGCTACGGGCAGCGAAAGTGACAAAAGGCGAGAACGATGAAGATTTCTCTAAATGAAGAGTCGTGGTATTGGATAGCTATCTGTGAGAACTTCTCACTCTAAATTTCTTTTTCTAGTTATATATATATACTAGGATGCAAACGGTGTTTAGTAGCACCCGACACCCGTCATCCACAGACCATGGATGACTTGTTTGTTTAATTGATGTGTTGTGAAATTGTTTGTGATGTTGATGTGAAATCGATAATAAAATGTAGGCGGTTGAAATAAATTAATTATCGTTAAAAATATAATTTTTAACGTGAATATGAATAAAAAATATATTTACAAACAAATCGGCCGATTTGTTTATATACACTGATTTGACTGATATTGATTGGGTCGATAAATTTTACACATCGCCCAACTGCACAAATAAAATCTGTGTTTGATTGTTTGAAACCCCACACGGGTATTGGGATAAAACACGACATACACTAATCCCAATAATTAGTTGTATGTCGATCGATTGATTGACAGGCTGTTATAAGCGTTAGATATCTATATTTGATGCTTATACAGTGTAGTGCACTTTGGATGATGGTTGATTATTTATCGTTGCTATTATATACATGTGTTGTATGGAATCCATATAATTAACTTTATATGGTAATTGATTGGGCCTCATTCCAATTTAGAAGATAAAGAATATTATAAAGTAATGGTTCATGTGTTGACTGTACTCATCCGTTGAGATTAGTCATGTGTTGAACGAAATATTTTAACAATAAAATTTACATCTTTATCATTATAAAATAAAGGTTCATGTGTTGACAGTACTCATCCGTTGAGATTAGTCATGTGTTGAACGAAATATTTTAACAATAAAATTTATATCTTTATAATTTATAAAATAAAGGTTCATGTGTTGACAATACTCATCCGCTGAGATTAGTCATGTGTTGAACGAAATATTTTAACAATAAAATTTACATCTTTATCATTATAAAATAAAGGTTCATGTGTTGACAGTACTCATCCGTTGAGATTAGTCATGTGTTGAACGAAATATTTTAACAATAAAATTTATATCTTTATCATTATAAAATAAAGGTTCATGTGTTGACCGTACTCATCCGTTGAGATTAGTCATGTGTTGAACGAAATATTTTAACAATAAAATTTACATCTTTATCATATATAAAATTAGAAACTAACTGGAAAATAGATAAGATGAGTGGTCTCCTGGATATTGATCTGATGTTGGTTTCGGCCTTCGGGGTTAATATTCAGGGAATCGTTCTCTTACCAATTTACGGTTGGAGTCTGATTTAAATCAAATGATAGATACCATAATTTTTATAAAATATATTAAATAACAAAAATAGTCACATGTGGACAGTACTCATTCGTTGAGATTAGTCATGTGTTGACAAAAATATAGATTCACGTATTGAATAGAATAAATATTCATTTGTTGAATAGAATAACGAAATTATTGAAATATATAAAGCCGTGTTGATTAGAGATGCGTTATTTTGACGCGAACGATATTTATATCGATTATATTCGTTTTTATAATGAATATTGAAAAGAGATAAAAATCGAATATATATAAAGAAAATCCGAATTGAATTGAATATAAACCAAATTCGAATTGAATTGAAATTTGAATTGAATTGGAAATGGAAGTTGAAATGTTTTTTTTGGACGAATTTAAAACTATTTATAAAATTCGTTTTAAATAGAAATCGACGAAATATATATTATATATATTATATATATAATATAATGGCCTGAATAGAACGCGCCGCGCCGCGGTAGTTCGTGAATTTCGACCATTGACTTCGAATGGACATTACGGGAGATCCGACCGTCGGATTCTCCTAAAACCGTAACCGTTGGGTTCGTATCGAAAAGTGCTTTCTAACAAATATTAGAAATTTGAAATCTAACGGTTGGATTTGGAGATACGTCCAAATCAAATTTGGAAAAGGTCGCTTTAAGTGCAGTTCGATGGCCGTTGTTGGAAATTGAATGTACGGGCCTTAATAAAATTATTAAAAATAGTAATAATTGGTGTAAAATCATAAGTAATGATTTTGGAAAAATTGGGATGAAAAACTCCATATTTGAAAAGATAAAAATAGTTTTTTATCGAAATAAACTAGTTCTGAACTAAAATTAAAACCCATTTATTTTTAAATAAATAAATTGGATTTGAAATGGGTTGTAAATAGAATTGATTTGTGGGTTTATCGTGAAGGGTGTTTTAAATGACACTTGTTCTTTAACCCGATAAATAAATAGAATGTGATTTGGGTTTGTCATGAACTGTGTTTTAAATGACATTAGTTCTTTAACCCAGTAAAAGGAGTTTTAATGAATCTGTAATTAGATTGAAATGTGAATTGATAATCTAAATTATCAAATTTAGAAATTGAGCGAGAATGGAGTATCACCAGTTTTGCTCCAAAGCGATAGTTAAATCTTTAATTAGATTTGAACGTGGAATGGTAATTAATTTTATCGATAACACCGTGGTGTTAGATATAGAGTATTACCAGTTTTGCCTCATGGGATGAATAGGTTGGGATTGGGAAATAAAATAAATAATTACTCCGATGTGATTCGCTAATCTCGACTAGTTTGGAAAACCATAATTTGGTTTGAAATGACATCCAAAGGAGGATTAAAGGATAAATTTTAAAGAATTTATCTTGGAAAAAATTAATGGGAACCTTTCCCTAAGAATTGAAATTTAGAAACTAGCTGAAGGTTAGTTAAGAAGAATGGTTTCCTGGGTATTGATCTGATGTTGGTTTCGGCCTTCGGGGTTAATATTTGGGGGATTGCTCTCTTACTGATTTACGGTTAGTGACTAATGAATTGGAATGAGGCGTATGTTGTGTTTGTGTAAAATTTGTTTTTTATATACACGGGTTGTTCGGAAATGTCGGGTTTACACCCATTCTGAATAACCGATTCGAAGATAAGTCGAAGATGAAGACGGTGGTTGAAGACCGGAAGTCTTCACATCGTTTGGGTGATTACTGATGATCTTGATTGGGCTGTACACCCAAGATGAGGGAATCAGTTAGTGGTCGTCCAGACGTACTTGGAGATCGATGGATATGCGAGGAAAGTGCCTCCGGTTTCGTTCAAACCCAGAACAAACTTGTAAATGGATTGTGTGTCTGACATTGGACTTTATTCTGTGTTGATTGGTCTCTATTAAATATACATCTGTTTGGCGGCGGAGAATTTATTCTCTTGCTTAACGCCCTTCTCTGAGACGTACGAGCTCAGAGGTTGTATATCGATGGACATCAGTCGCATGGCATGAATTGCCTGTGTGGCATGCTGAGTTGCATGGATCAAGGCTTCTGTTGAAAAGAAAAGTCTTGTGGTTGATGATCAAAGCACGGCCTTTGTGGCGTAGCTTTGTGTATAGCGTGGATTCACGAGCCTCACACCTCGGTATGAGTCAAAAACGGGATACGGACCGTTGGGAGAACACGACGTTTCTTTCTAGCTTTGGTGGTGTCAGTGACTTACCTGCCCTGACATTTATATACTTTTCACCTTTGTGGTTGTTGGAATGAGGCGCCTCGATTATAGGTCTGTAAGGACCGGGAAACGTGTGTTCAGGAATAACTAATCCTCAAACGTAAGAGAGGACCGGCCCAACCGATCCAAGTGGCTGCCCAGAGTGTGTAGTCCTGAGCATTTGCTAGAGTGTCTCGAAAGCGGAGAGGAGCTTGCCCCTTGCCTCGACTCATGACGGAAATCCAATTTCCAATACGTGTAATTCGGTTTTATTTGTAGAGCCTAGTATGGCGACATGATAGATGGTACCCATGCCGCCTAGGATTGATATTTATGATTGAAAATGTTTTGACACTATACACTTATAATAGTATCAAATGATTTGTTTTAAACGTACCAAGCTTGTTTGGCTATTATAAGGGAAAACCCTATCCTCCGGCTTGCGTTGCATTGTGTGATGGGACCTGGGTCTTATAATAGCTTCATTTTTCGAAAAAGCATTGTGTTTTTATCCTATGCACTGGTATTCTTGGGAGAAAACCCGTTCCGTGTTATACGGCGTGGTCCCTTGAATTACTCTCTTTTAAAGTAAAGTTTAAATAACTGTTTTAGTTCTCACACCAGTCACATGACTGACCTGGAGTTTATTGTTTTAACCTAAACTCTGGGTGCCCCTATTTCGACACGGGCAGCTAGTAGTTTTGGTTTTGCAGATTTATATTAACAGGATCCTGGTTTACAGCTGGAATGATATCCGGAAAGCTCTGTATTCGTATATCACCTTCAGTTGTGCTTTGTATTATTTTTCCGCTGCTATGTAATTTATTGTAATCTCTGATATTTGTCGAATGTAATTTATTCAATTATACTCTGTATATTCTTGTATTCTGATGGAATTGTTGTAATAGCAATGAAATGTTCTTCCGTCTGCGTTCTATTTTGTCTTGTCCTCAACGCCATCCGTGCTTTCCTTCACGGGGAAGTTCGGGTCGTGTCAGTTTGGTATCAGAGCTTTGGTTTACAGAGCTCGTGAACAAGACACATTAGAACCATACGAAAGAATTCATCAGATATTGGATTAGTAATATCCAATTAGAATGACTCGTTAGAGATAGGATCAGTAGTATCCTAGAACGAGTGTGAAGAGTGTATTTTTCAAATGAAAACAATTTTGTTTTGAAATTTAAACCATCTTATACGTATTTGAATATTTTATTTATATTGATTTGGACAATCGAGTATATAAAGATTTCGCGTATATGCGTCATGAACGTATATTCGAAATTTTAATATACTGGATAGATATAGAACCACGCTCTAGTCGCCCAGAGATGATGTTGATAATGACCATGGCATCATCAATATTTATGTTCGTGTTTCGATGGTGTGGTTTCTATATACTTCCATTAGACTGGTGTGAGGACCAAAACTTATATAGATAGATTTATTTGTTGTGAATTGGCATCAAAAACATGATTTTCTGTATATGTATCAAAATTATGAATTTGAAACTCTAATTCACTAATTGATTGATGTTTGTGCGGTTTGTTTATTTGTTTGATAATTTTGAACCATTTAGCCTAATTGCATCAAATATTGAATTGTATTGAAAATTGGTTGCATTTGCTTGCATATACATGTATATCCATTGAACAGGTCATAGCAAGGAGGCTAGAGCAGAGAATAAAATTTGTTTGCCCGACAAATAGGTACATGTTTACTATAATTTACTGTTTTTTTTGGGTGATGATGATTTTATGAGCCTATTGGCTAACCGCTTGGCTTTTTCTTTTTCTTTTTGAGATCAGAAGGCCTGTATGGCAATTTCGGGATTTTCCCGTGGCTCCCGGTGCAGGGGAGGTTATGGTGAAATTTTTCGAAAATTTAGGGTGTTAGCCAAATTTTTGAAGAATTTGAAAATTCTCAGAAACTGAAAAGTTGGAGAATGGAAGCCAGATCGAACATAGAGTTGATTAATCAAACCACTTTCGACTTTGTTCCTTTTCAGGGACGAAAAGTTTTAAGTGGGGGAGATTGTAATAACCCGAAAACCTGGGCCAGTTAAAATTTTTATTTTGGCAATTTTAGCGAATTTTGAACATTTAAAATAGATTATTTTAAATAATATCGACAAGAAATTTATTTTGAATATAATTCGAACGTATGTATTTATACGTCGTCGTTAGAATATAAATATTTATATATAATTATAAATAAAATTGAAAATGGCGAGGTAGTTCGATAATTCGATTTCAAACATCAATTGAATGTACCGGGTGCAAAACAATCTGGATTTTAGTGAAACTAAAAATATTAGAATCTAATTGAGAATATCTTTCCAACGAATCCGAAAAATCAAAATTTCATAGCGGGAATCAAAAGATATGTCCAGTTGAAAATTCTGAATAGTCGCTATGGAATTCAGGCCCTTAAAAATAGATATTTTGCAAACGACGTCGGATTTCAACGAAACCACTTTTGTTGGGTCCGTGATGTAAAATTATTGCTAGATTCAAATTTCATAATTTTCCGAATCAATATGTGAGCGTGGCAAAGGAAGACGCGTTTGACCAGTTTCAGTTGATTTTAATCGACTGGAAAATGACCATTTTTCCAAAGGTCTCAGAATTCGACGAAACTAGTTTTGTTTGGACCGTATCGTCAATACGAAGCTAGAAAATATTTTTCTGGAATTTTTCGAGTTAGTATGCGACCCCAGTAAATAGAAATGCGCGTTCAAATTCAATATATAGAGTTATATGTTGATTTTAACGAAAGCTGATCGAAATGGTCGAATCAGCCTACGATACATATCCCATTGTGTTCGGAATGGGGGTTAAACGCTATGGACGACAGGCGGTGGGCCTCGTTTAGAGGTCGTATGTAAAAGTCAACCTTTTGAAATTAAAATAATTAAAATAAAATAAAATAAAAACTCCTCTCTCTCTCCCCTTCAAAACCGCTGCCCCCCCTCATCGTTTCATTTCAAAGAAGAAAGAAAAAAAATCGCGATGGCGGAAGGCACCATCGAGGACGTCGTGCCACCGCCGCTCCAGGTGGCGCGCCATCGCCGAAGCCCTCCCTCCCTCTTCAGTTCGAACCCCCCCCCTTCGCTGGCGATCGACGCCCCCCCCCCCCAAAACCCCTTCTGAATCGATGGAAACCCACCGTCCCTCATCAGCAGCCACCGCCCCCTCATTGACCACCGCCGCCGCCTCCCTACCACCTGCAACCCTCTCCGATGCCCTCCCCCCCTCTTTCTCCACGGTGAACACAAAACAGCCCCCCCCCCCTTTTTTCGGACACTCACGCAGCACACCCCGCCTGCGAAGCCGAGAACAACACCCCTCCGATGATCTCGAGCAACCGAAACCCCCCCTCCTTCGGTTAAAAACTGCTGTAAGTTCTACTTTATTTTATTTATTTAATGTAAGTAGAAAGATGGAATTTTTTAAAATAAAATGAAATTCATTTTCAGTTTTTATATATAAATGAAAGCGAATAAGGATTAGATCTTTAATTAGAAAAAGGTATAATTTTTATTGGATATATACGGTTTTTAATTATATAAAAATTCGATTTTTATATAAGTGTCGAAGTAAAAATATAATTTTTATAACGAAGTAGCGAATTAAAAATATGATTTTTTATAATATAGAAAGAATAAAAATAGGATTTTTATATTATAGAAGTATTAAAGATGTGATTTTTATATAGTAGAAAAAGTAAAAATTCGATTTTTATATATTGAATAGCAAAGTAAAAATTCGATTTTTATATATTGAATAGCGAAGAAAAAAATTCGATTTTTATATACTGAATAGCGAAGTAAAAATTCGATTTTTATATATGTAGTGGCTACGGGCAGTGAAAGTGACAAAAGGCGAGAACGATGAAGATTTCTCTAAATGAAGAGTCGTGGTATTGGATAGCTATCTGTGAGAACTTCTCACTCTAAATTTCTTTTTCTAGTTATATATATATATATACTAGGATGCAAACGGTGTTTAGTAGCACCCGACACCCGTCATCCACAGACCATGGATGGCTTGTTTGTTTAATTGATGTGTTGTGAAATTGTTTGTGATGTTGATGTGAAATCGATAATAAAATGTAGGTGGTTGAAATAAATCAATTATCGTTAAAAATATAATTTTTAATGTGAATATGAATAAAAAAAATATTTATAAACAAATCGACCGATTTGTTTATATACACCGATTTGACTGATATTGATTGGGTCGATAAATTTTACACATCGCCCAACTGCACAAATAAAATCTGTGTTTGATTGTTTGAAACCCCACACGGGTATTGGGATAAAACACGGCATACACTAATCCCAATAATTAGTTGTATGTCGATCGATTGATTGACAGGCTGTTATAAGCGTTAGATATCTATATTTGATGCTTATACAGTGTAGTGCACTTTGGATGATGGTTGATTATTTATCATTGCTATTATATACATGTGTTGTATGGAATCCATATAATTAACTTTATATGGTAATTGATTGGGCCTCATTCCAATTTAGAAGATAAAGAATATTATAAAGTAAAGGTTCATGTGTTGACTGTACTCATCCGTTGAGATTAGTCATTTGTTGAACGAAATATTTTAACAATAAAATTTACATCTTTATCATTATAAAATAAAGGTTCATGTGTTGACAGTACTCATCCGTTGAGATTAGTCATATGTTGAACGAAATATTTTAACAATAAAATTTATATCTTTATAATTTATAAAATAAAGGTTCATGTGTTGACAATACTCATCCGCTGAGATTAGTCATATGTTGAACGAAATATTTTAACAATAAAATTTACATCTTTATCATTATAAAATAAAGGTTCATGTGTTGACAGTACTCATCCGTTGAGATTAGTCATGTGTTGAACGAAATATTTTAACAATAAAATTTATATCTTTATCATTATAAAATAAAGGTTCATGTGTTGACCGTACTCATCCGTTGAGATTAGTCATGTGTTGAACAAAATATTTTAACAATAAAATTTACATCTTTATCATATATAAAATTAGAAACTAACTGGAAAATAGATAAGATGAGTGGTCTCCTGGATATTGATCTGATGTTGGTTTCGGCCTTCGGGGTTAATATTCAGGGAATCGTTCTCTTACTAATTTACGGTTGGAGTCTGATTTAAATCAAACGATAGATACCATAATTTTTATAAAATATATTAAATAACAAAAATAGTCACATGTGGACAGTACTCATTCGTTGAGATTAGTCATGTGTTGACAAAAATATAGATTCACGTATTGAATAGAATAAATATTCATTTGTTGAATAGAATAACGAAATTATTGAAACATATAAAGCCGTGTTGATTAGAGATGCGCTATTTTGACGCGAACGATATTTATATCGATTATATTCGTTTTTATAATGAATATTGAAAAGAGATAAAAATCGAATATATATAAAGCAAATCCGAATTGAATTGAATATAAACCAAATTCGAATTGAATTGAAATTTGTTGAATTGGAAATGGAAGTTGAAATGTTTTTTTGGACGAATTTAAAACTATTTATAAAATTCGTTTTAAATAGAAATCGATGAAATATATATTATATATTATATATGTAATATAATGGCCTGAATAGAACGCGCCGCGCCACGGCAGTTCGTGAATTTCGACCATTGACTTCGAATGGACATTACGGGAGATCCGACCGTCGGATTCTCCTAAAACCGGAACCGTTGGGTTCGTATCGAAAAGAGCTTTCTAACGAATATTAGAAATTTGAAATCTAACGGTTGGATTTGGAGATACGTCCAAATCAAATTTGGAAAAGGTCGCTTTAAGTGCAGTTCGATGGCCGTTGTTGGAAATCGACTGTACGGGCCTTAATAAAATTATTAAAAATAGTAATAATTGGTGTAAAATCATAAGTAATGATTTGGGAAAAATTGGGATGAAAAACTCCATATTTGAAAAGATAAAAATAGTTTTTTATCGAAATAAACTAGTTCTGAACTAAAATTAAAACCCATTTATTTTTAAATAAATAAATTGGATTTGAAATGGGTTGTAAATAGAATTGATTTGTGGGTTTATCGTGAAGGGTGTTTTAAATGACACTTGTTCTTTAACCCGATAAATAAACAGAATGTGATTTGGGTTTGTCGTGAACTGTGTTTTAAATGACATTAGTTCTTTAACCCAGTAAAAGGAGTTTTAATGAATCTGTAATTAGATTGAAATGTGAATTGATAATCTAAATTATCAAATTTAGAAATTGAGCGAGAATGGAGTATCACCAGTTTTGCTCCAAAGCGATAGTTAAATCTTTAATTAGATTTGAACGTGAAATGGTAATTAATTTTATCGATAACACTGTGGTGTTAGATATGGAGTATTACCAGTTTTTCTTCATGGGATGAATAGGTTGGGATTGGGAAATAAAATAAATAATTACTCCGATGTGATTCGCTAATCTCGACTAGTTTGGAAAACCATAATTTGGTTTGAAATGACATCCAAAGGAGGATTAAAGGATAAATTTTAAAGAATTTATCTTGGAAAAAATTAATGGGAACCTTTCCCTAAGAATTGAAATTTAGAAACTAGCTGAAGGTTAGTTAAGAAGAATGGTTTCCTGGGTATTGATCTGATGTTGGTTTCGGCCTTCGGGGTTAATATTTGGGGGATTGCTCTCTTACTGATTTACGGTTAGTGACTAATGAATTGGAATGAGGCGTATGTTGTGTTTGTGTAACATTTGTTTTTAATATACACGGGTTGTTCGGAAAGGCCGGGTTTACACCCATTCTGAATAACCGATTCGACGATAAGTCGAAGATGAAGACGGTGGTTGAAGACCGGAAGTCTTCACATCGTTTGGGTGATTACTGATGATCTTGATTGGGCTGTACACCCAAGATGAGGGAATCAGTTAGTGGTCATCCAGACGTACATGGAGATCGATGGATATGCGAGGAAAGTGCCTCCGGTTTCGTTCAGACCCAGAACGAACTTGTAAATGGATTGTGTGTCTGACATTGGACTTTATTCTGTGTTGATTGGTCTCTATTAAATGTACATCTGTTTGGCAGTGGAGAACTTATTCTCTTTCTTAACGCCCTTCTCTGAGACGTACGAGCTCAGAGGTTGTATATCGATGGACATCAGTCGCATGGCATAAATTGCCTGAGTGGCATGCTGAGTTGCATGGATCGAGGCTTCTGTTGAAAAGCAAAGTCTTGTGGTTGATGATCAAAGCACGGCCTTTGTGGCGTAGCTTTGTGTATAGCGTGGATTCGCGAGCCTCACACCTCGGTATGAGTCAAAAACGGGATACGGACAGTTGGGAGAACACGACGTTTCTTTCTAGCTTTGGTGGTGTCAGTGACATACCAGCCCTGACATTTATATAATTTTCACCTTTGTGGTTGTTGGAATGAGGCGCCTCGATTATAGGTCTGTAAGGACCGGGAAACGTGTGTTCAGGAATAACTAATCCTCAAACGTAAGAGAGGACTGGCCCAACCGATCCAAGTGGCTGCCCAGAGTGTGTAGGTCTGAGCATTTGCTAGAGTGTCTCGAAAGAGGAGAGGAGCTTGCCCCTTGCCTCGACTCATGACGGAAATTCAATTTCCAATACGTGTAATTCGGTTTTATTTGTAGAGCCTAGTATGGCGACATGATAGATGGTACCCATGCCGCCTAGGATTGATATTTATGATTGAAAATGTTTTGACACTATACACTTATAATAGTATCAAATGATTTGTTTTAAACGTACCAAGCATGTTTGGCTATTATAAGGGAAAACCCTATCCTCCGGCTTGCGCTGCATTGTGTGATGGGATCTGGGTCTTATAATAGCTTCATTTTTCGAAAAAGCATTGCGTTGTTTATCCTATGCACTGGTATTCTTGGGATTAAACCCGTTCCGTGTTATACGGCGTGGTCCCTTGAATTACTCTCTTTTAAAGTAAAGTTTAAATAACTGTTTTAGTTCTCACACCAGTCACATGACTGACCTGGAGTTTATTGTTTTAACCTAAACTCTGGGTGCCCCTATTTCGACACGGGCAGCTAGTAGTTTTGGTTTTGCAGATTTATATTCACAGGATCCTGGTTTACAGCTGGAATGATATCCGGAAAGCTCTGTATCCGTATATCACCTTCAGTTGTGCTTTGTATTATTTTTCCGCTGCTATGTAATTTATTGTAATCTCTGATATTTGTCGAATGTAATTTATTCAATTATACTCTGTATATTCTTGTATTCTGATGGAATTGTTGTAATAGCAATGAAATGTTCTTCCGTCTGCGTTCTATTTTGTCTTGTCCTCAACGCCATCTGTGCTTTCCTTCACGGGGATGTTCGGGTCGTGTCATGTAAGGACCGGGAGACGTGTGTTCAGGAATAACTAATCCTCAAACGTAAGAGAGGACCGGCCCAGCCGATTCCAGGGGTTGCCCAGAGTGTGTAGTCCCGAGGCATTTGCTAGAGTGTCTCGAAGCGGAGAGGATCTTGCCCCTTGCCTCGACTCATGATGGAAATCCAATTTCCAATACGTGTATCTCGGTTTTATTTGTAGAGCCAAGTATGGCGACATGATAGATGGTACCCATGCCTAGGATTGATATTTATGATTGAAAATGTTTTGACACTATACACTTATTATAGTATCAAATGATTTGTTTTAAACGTACCAAGCATGTTTGGCTATTATAAGGGAAAACCCCTATCCTCCGGCTTGCGTTGCATTGTGTGATGGGACCTGGGTCTTATAATAGCTTCATTTTTTGAAAAAGCATTGTGTTGTCTTTTATATGCACTGGTATTCTTGGGAGGAAACCCGTTCCGTGTTATACGGCGTGGTCCCTTGAATTACTCTCTTTTGAAGTAAAGTTTTTAAATAACTGTTTTAGTTCTCACACTAGTCACATGATTGACCTGGAGTTTATTGTTTTAACCTAAACTCTGGGTGCCCTTATTTTCGACACGGGCGGCTAGTAGTTTTGGTTTTGCTGATTTATATTCACAGGATCCTGATTTACAGCTGGAACGATGCTCGGAAAGCTCTGTATCCGTGCATTACTTCTAGTTGTGCTTTTGTATTATTTTCCGCTGCGATGTATTTAAATGTAATTTAAATCTCTGATATTTGTTGAATGTAATTTATTCATTTATACTCTGTATATTCTTGTATTCTGATGGAATTGTTGTAATTAACAAAGAAATGTTCTTCCGTCTGCGTTCTTTTATGTGTTGTTCTCAAGGTAATCCGGGATTTCCTTACCGGGGAAGTTACGGGCTATCAACGTGGTATCAGAGCTTTGGTTTACAGAGCTCGAGAACAAGACACATTAGAACCGAATGAAAGAATTCATCAGATATTGGATTAGAAAAATCCAATTAGAATGACTCGTTAAAGATAGGATCAGTAGTATCCTAGAATGAGTGTGAAGAGTATATTTTCCAAATGAAAACAATTTTTGTTTCGAAAATTTAAACCATTTCATACGTATCTGAATATTTATTTATATTGAATTAGGACAATCCAATATATAAAGATTTTGCATATACGCGTCATGAACGTATATTCGAAATTTTAATATACTGGATAGATATAGAATCACGCTTTAGTCACCCGGAGATGATGTTGATAATGACCATGGCGTCATCCATATTTATTTTCGTGTTTCGAAGGTGTGATATCTATATATTTCCATTAGACTGGTGTGAGAACCAAAACTAGATAGGTTTATTGTTGTGATTTGGCATCAAAAACATGATTTTTTGTATATATATCAAAAATTATGAATTTGAAACTCTAATTCACTAATTGATTGATGGTTGTGTTGTTTGTTTATTTGTTTGATAATTTTGAAACATTTATCCTAATTGAACCAAATATTGAATTGTATTGTAAATTATTTGCAAATGCATCCATATACATATATATGTTTGAATAGGTAAATGGATTAGCTGTTGAGTAAAGAATTTATTTGCGTGCCCGACAAATAGGTAAACCTTAATGAGTTGGATGCGCACTTTTATTATTATATCAATTCCTGTGAGTGCCATTGGATGCGGAGTGCTGGTTATTCTGTGTGAAATAATAAACATCGCCATAGGATAACAACAATTAATTTTGAACTACATTACATGGCATACTTCATCATATACCACATAAGCATTTGGAGCTTGTGTGACGAGGTGGAAGATTTACCATACGAGCGAGAGCTTGTATGGCGATGACTATATTTTACAGGTTGAACTGATGACTGATATGGACTATTTAAACTGTAACGATAAAATTGCCAGATTAATAAAAACCCCACACGGGTCTAGAGTTGACAATAATCACGTCTCTCTAGTTATTAGATACGACACATGGACTATTTATTTTCCATACGGGACGAGGTGACGAGGATTTATCCTCTGGAGCATTTAAAATACACACTCCCTCAGGCTTTGACAAGGTGACGAGAATTTATTCTCTGGAGTTATTATCTATACACGCTCCCCTGTAAACACCAGAATATATCACTATAAATATGTGTATGCTTATTAGGATTTATTGGGTACCTAATACGACCCAATAAATTTCCTAACCTCTCCCCGTACAAAGGAGGTTATGGCGAATTTTTTCGAAAATTTAGGGTTTTAGCCAAATTTTTGAAGAATTTGAAAATTCTCAGAAACTGAAAAGTTGGAGAATGGAAGTCAGATCGAACGTAGAGTTGATTGATCAAACCACTTTCGACTTTGTTCCATTTCGAGGGCAAAAAGTTTTAAGTGGGGGAGAATGTAACAACCCGTAAATTCTGGGCCAGTTTAAAAATTTTATTTTGGCAATTTTAGCGAATTCTGAACATTTAAAATAGATTATTTTAAATAATAACGACGAGAAATTTATTTTGAATATAATTCGAATGTATATATTTATATAGATCGTCGTTAGAATATAAATAATTATATATAATTATAAAAGGAATTGAAAATGGCGCGGTAGTTCGATAATTCGATTTCAAATTTCAATTGAACATACCGGGTGCAAAATAAACCGGATTTTAGCGAAACCAAAAATATTAGAATCTAGGCGAGAATATCTTTCCAACGAATCTGAAAAATCGAAATTTCATAGCGAGAATCAAAAGTTATGCCCAGTTGAAAATTCAGAATAGTCGCTATGCAAATTATACAATACGAATGAATTTGGACTCGAAACCACTTCCATTGAGTTCAAAATGCCGTTTAGAACTCCGAAAAGTATATGCTTCGATATATTCCGATATCCGGAATAGTGGCAATTGGTAGGAGCTTTTCGGTTAGCAAAACATAGCCCTTAAAAAGTGAAATTTTACATACGAGCTCAGAATTCGACGAGATAAATTTTTCTGGATTCATAATGACAAATCATTATTGAGTTCCAAAGGGCGCATCGAACGGAGTTAGTATGTGGCCGTGCGAGCTAAAACAGTTCAGGGTAAAACGAGCAGTCATTTTACAAAGGAACATTATGGATACGACCTCAGAATTCGATTTCGTTTTTTTTTTCTGGATTCGTATCGTCTAGAAATGGTTAAATCCAAAAGGGCATGATTTTTGAAGTTAGCATGTGAGCGTGCAAGAAGAAATGGTGCGCCAAAATAGCATTTTTAGAGCTTATCTGAGCATTTTTATGATTTTTTTGGACGGTCAAACGAACTTGGAATTCGACGAAACTTGTTTCGTTGGACTCGTCTTCACGTCTACTATCTCGTATCCGAAATCCGCGGCGATTGGAAATCGTTAGCGTTCAGGCGATACGCGAGAAACTAGCATATAATCACTTTTACTCCATTTTTCTCTTCATAATTTCATTTCTCTCTTCCTCTTCAAAAACTCAAAAATGGAGTCTCCTCCACCACCACCGCTACCACCGCCCCCTACCCCGCTGCTGCACCACCTCAAGCCGCCGGCGACCACCCCCACTCCACCTCCTCTTCCTCCTCCTCTTCCTCCTCCTCTCTCTCTCCTCCTCTTTCCCTCTTCTAATTTGCAAACCCTAGCTCCTCCGGCCACCACCACCACCTCCCATGCCCCACCGCTGCCACCAGCACCCTCCCCGCCTCACATCAGGTCCGGCGCCCCCTTCCCCCCCCCCCTCAATTCCGGCCGTGGGCCCCCCCGTCTCCAAAAACCCATTTTCACCAAAATTCCCGTTTTGCAAATAAGTCCCTGGACTGTTTTGGCCTATATCTCTCAAACGGTGCATTTTTGGCCAAAGTCCCTATAAACCAAAGTTGTAGAGCATGAAATTCTCTTCGATTTGGCTATATGAAAGTCGTGTTTTGGAGTTCGGACCTGCTCGGAAAACGCGTTCGAAGTCTGCTGTTCAAAAGCGGTAAAATTCGTGTACTTTCGCGAATTCTGGCGAATTGGAGCATTTTCGGCAAAAAGTCTCTTAGGCGAAAGTTGTCCGGAATGGCGCGTATAAGCTACAAAATAGATGGTGTGAAGATTGAAGCTCGTTTGCAAATTCTGGAACCCGAACAGCGAATCCGAACGTTAGAAAAAAAAGTGAGTTTTCTCCGCTTTAAAGCTTCTATGGTTTTTGACGAATGAAGTAGAATAAAAATATGATTTTTATATTATAGGAAGAATAAAAATATGATTTTTATATAGTAGAGATAATAAAAATGCGATTTTTATATTATATAGATAGTAAAGATTTGATTTTTACTATACGAACAGCGGTATAAAAATAATTTTTTTATCTATATAGTAGTAGAATAAAAATGTGATTTTTATATACATAGCAACAATATAAAAATGTGATTTTTATATATGTAGTGACTACGGGCAGTGAAATTGGCAAAAAGGCGAGCACGACGAAGATTTCTACATAAGAAGAGTCGTGGCGTTTGGTTTAGCTAGTCGGTGAGAACTTCTCACTTTAACTTTTCTTTTCTAGTTATATAAATATATACTAGGATGCAGACGGTGTTTAGTAGCACCAGACACCATCGTCCACAGACCATGGACTTGTTTGTTTGGTTGTGTAGTTGGTTAGATTATTTGATTTGAATTTGATTGTTTGGTGAAATGAAATGGATTTGATTGATATGTGTATGGCGTGGGCCATTATTAGACCGGGGATAAGGCTAGGCCTTGTCCCGTTTCTAGTATCGTGCCGTTATGCCGCCGAAATTTTCTAAAATAAATTAGAAAAATAAAGATATCATTGTATTTAATAAATGAACCGAATAGAATATTCGTAGGTTGAATAAAATAATTTGGTCGTTAAAAATATATTTTTTAACGTGAATGTGAATAAATAAATATTCATTTACAAACCGGACGATTTGTTTATGTACACCTATTTGAAGGACATTGATTGGGACGATAAATTTTACACATCGCCCAACTGCACAAATAAAAATCAGTGTTTGTTGATTTGAAACCCCACACGGGTATTGGGATAATATATGACATACACTAATCCCAATAATTAGTGGTATGTCGATCGATTGATTGACAGGCTGTTATAAGCGTTATATATCTATATTTGATGCTTATACAGTATAGTGCACTTTGGATGATGGTTGATTATGTATCGTTGCTATTATATACATGTGTTGTATGGAATCCATATAATTAACTTTGTATGGTAATTGATTGGGCCTCATTCCAATTTAGAAAATAAAGAATATTATAAAATAAAGGTTCATGTGTTGACCGTACTCATCCGTTGAGATTAGTCATGTGTTGAACGAAATATTTTAACAATAAAATTTACATCTTTATATTATAAAATAAAGGTTCATGTGTTGACCGTACTCATCCGTTGAGATTAGTCATGTGTTGAACGAAATATTTTAATAATAAAATTTACATCTTTATATTATAAAATAAAGGTTCATGTGTTGACAGTACTCATCCGTTGAGATTAGTCATGTGTTGAACGAAACATTTTAACGATAAAATTTACATCTTTATCATATATAAAATTAGAAACTAACTGGAAAATAGATAAGATGAGTGGTCTCCTGGATATTGATCTGATGTTGGTTTCGGCCTTCGGGGTTAATATTCAGGGAATCGTTCTCTTACTAATTTACGGTTGGAGTCTGATTTGAAATCAAACGATAGATACCATAATTTTTATAAAATATATTAAATAACAAAAATAGTCACACGTGGACAGTACTCATTCGTTGAGATTAGTCATGTGTTGACAAAAATATAGATTCATGTATTGAATAGGATAAATATTCATTTGTTGAATAGAATAACGGAATTATTGAAATATATAAAGCCGTGTTGATTAGATATGCGTTATTTTGACGCGAACGATATTTATATCGATTATATTCGTTTTTCGAATTGAATTGAATATAAAAGAAATTCGAATTGAATTGAATATATAACGAATTAGAATCGAATTGAATATAAGAAGAAATTCAAATAAATGGAATTTGAAATGAATTCAAATTGAATTGAAATTTGAATTGAATTGAGATGAATTTTAAAACGAATTTATAAGGAAAAATTCAATTTTGATTTGAATTGGAAATGGAAGTTGAAATATTTTTGAAACGAATTTAAAACTATTTATAAAATTCGTTTTAAATAGAAATCGATGAAATATATATTATATATATAATATAATGGCCTGAATAGAACGCGCCGCGCCGCGGCAGTTCGTAAATTTCGACCATTGACTTCGAACGGACATTACGGGAGATCCGACCGTCGGATTCTCCTAAAACCGGAACCGTTGGGTTCGTATTGAAAAGATATTTCTAACAAATATTAGAAATTTGAAATCTAACGGTTGGATTTAGAGATATGTCCAAATCAATTTCAGAAAGGGTCGCTGTAAGTGCAGTTCGATGGCCGTTGTTGGAAATTGACTGTACGGGCCTTGATAAAATTATTAAAAATAGTAATAATTTGTGTAAAATCATAAGAAATGATTTGGTAAAAATTGGGATGAAAAACTCCATATTTAAAAAGATAAAAATAGATTTTTATCGAAATGAACTAGTTTTGAACAAAGATTAAAACTCATTTATTTTTAAATAAATAAATTGGATTTGAAATGGGTTTTAAATAGAATTGATTTGTGGGTTTATCGTGAAGGGTGTTTTAAATAACACTAGTTCTTTAACCCGATAATAAATAGAATGTGATTTGGGTTTATCGTGAACTGTGTTTTAAATGACATTAGTTCTTTAACCCAGTAAAGGGAGTTTTAATGAATCTGCAATTAGATTGAAATGTGAATTAATAATTTAAATTATCAAATTTGGAAAGTGAGCGAGAATGGAGTATCACCAGTTTTGCTCCAAAGCGATAGCTAAATCTTTAATTAGATTTGAACGTGAAATGGTAATTAATTTTACCGATAACACCGTGGTGTTAGATATGGAGTATTACCAGTTTTTCTTCATGGGATGAATAGGTTGGGATTGGGAAATAAAATAAATAATTACTTCTGTGTGGTTCACTAATCTCGACTAGTTTGGAAAACCATAATCTGGTTTGAAATGATATCCAAAGGAAGATTAAAGAATAAATTTTAAAGAATTTATCTTTAATAAAATTAATGGGAACCTTTCCCAAAGAATGTGAAATTTAGAAACTAGCTGTAGATTAGTTAAGAAGAATGGTTTCCTGGGTATTGATCTGATGTTGGTTTCGGCCTTCGGGGTTAATATTTGGGAAATTGTTCTCTTGCTTGTTTACGGTTAGAGACTGACGAATTGGAATGAGGCGTATGTTGTGTTTGTGTAACATTTGTTTATTATATACGCGGGTCATTCAGAAAGGCCGGGGTTATACCCATTCTGAATAACCGATCCGACGATATGTCGAAGATGAAGACGGTGGTTGAAGACCAGAAGTCTTCACATCGTTTGGGTGATTTCCGATGATCTTGATTGGGCTGTACACCCAAGATGAGGGAATCAGTTGGTGATCGCCCAGACGTACTTGGAGATCGATGGATATGCGAGGAAAGTGCCTCCGGTTTTGTAACAACCCGCAAAAATCCGCAAAAATCAGGACCAATTTAAAAATTTTATTTTAGAAAATTTTAATGAATTTTGACAATATTAAATTATTTATTTAAATAATAATAATCACAAATTTGATTTAAATCGAAGTTAGAATGAATGATTTAATTTTAATTAACAAAAGAGTTAGAAATAGCGCGGTAGTTTGAAAAGTCAAACTTGAACTTTGACTGACCGTACAGGATGCAAAATTTAACGGATTTTAGTGAAACCAAAAGTATTAGAATCTATTTAAAAATATCTTTCGAACGATTCCAAAAAATTGAAATTTCATAGCGGAAATCAAAAGTTATGGCCAATTCAATATTTAGAAAGGTCGCTATGAAATTTATAAAGGTCAGAATGCTACTTTTTGCATACGAAGGAATTTGAACTCGAAACCACTTCCATTGAGTTCAGAATGATGTTTCTACATTGAAAAACAGTAAACACTTATATATTTTGAGTTTCGGGATTTATTTGTTTGAAAATATATTTTTAATATTAAATATATTGGCCTTAAAAATAGTCATTTTTCAAACGACCTCGGTTTTCGATGAAACCACTTTTGTTGGATCCGGAATGTCAAAATATTGTTAAGTTTAATTTTTCATAATTTTTTGAATTAATTTGTGGCCGTGGCAAAAGGATTTCTATTTTGTCAATTTACGGTCAAATTTTAATCGACTTAAAAATAGCTATTTTTCAAACAGTCTCAGAATTCGATGAAATTAGTCTCATTGGAACCGTATCGTCATAAGAAAGCTAAAAGTATTTTTTTTTTTAGATTTTCGGAGTCCGTATGTGGCCTCGGCGGATTTTTGATTGTGTCCGAATTAAATAATAAAAAGAATTAATTTTAAATTCGAAAAATGAGGGCTTAGACAACCTTTTGGGCCTGCGGGACATGGCTAGATGGATCTGGATTAGGGGTTATTGGGTAGGGTAGCTTTTGTTGGACTGGATTCTAAATAATTTGAGAGGAATGGGTTTTTTTGAAAAATCAACAATTACATAATATAAAAAAGAGGAGAACCCTAACTAAATCATTATTCATCTTTTTCAATTAGTAGCCGCCGCCCCCTATTCTCTTCATGGCCGAAAATTCTTGTGCCACTTTCTCCCTCTTCTCTTCAAATTAAATCCTAACTCCTATACCAAATCAAAGAGCATCTTCTCTTCTCCATTCTCATAAGGTTAGATCTTCTCTGGAGCCACCATCTTCTCCTCTCCATTCTCATAAGTACGGCCGATCCTATTTGAGGAGGAAGAAGGGTAATTATCTTAATTAATTAACTAATTAATTAATTTAAATTATTTTAAAAACTTGTTTTGACCATGACTCGTTCATTTCAACTTAGAATTTGACGATTTCAAAAACATTGGAATCGTAATAGCAAATAGAACGGTTCGAGACTGATTGGAACATTTTCTCGACTGTTTGAATCTTTAGATCTGAATTAACGGAAGGTGAAATTTCTTTAATTTAAATTAATTAGTTGATTAATTTATTTATTATATAATATTCGTTCAGATCTGAATTGTATAGTATGTTATGTTGATTTTCTGTTTGATGAAGGTATTGTTGTATTGGTTGTTGTGCGAACTTGGATACGTTTATTTCAGATTTTGTTTTTATTGAATTGAGTTTGATAATCAATTCAATATTCATATTGCGATGGAAAAATACACATGAGAAAAATGTGTTTATTTTATTTTTGTGTTCCAACACAAAAATTATACATAGAAATAAAAAAAAGATTGTTTATTTTATTCTTTGTGTTCCAACACAAAAGTATACATGAGAAAAAATGTTTATTTTATTTTTGTGTTCCAACACAAAAATCTACAAAAAAAAAAAAAGTTTACTTTATTTTTGTGTTTCAACACAAAAATCTACATGTATGAGAGGTGTTCATTTTATATTTGTGTTTCAACACAAATAACAATATTCAAAAGAAATGTCTAAACATAAAAGTTTATAAAAAAAAATGTCTTTTTATTTATATATTGGCACATACATTTACACAGGAATATGAATTATTTTATTTTTGTCTTAAACACAAATAAATACTTCGTCATCAAAGTTTTATTTTTATTTTTGTCTTAAACACAAATAAATACTTCGTCATCAAAGTTTTATTTTTATTTTTGTCTTAAACACAAATGAATACACCGCCATTGAAATTTTATTTTATTTATTTTTACTTGTGTTCCCTACACAAATACATGTACCGTACATCGAAAGTATTTCACTTGTGTCCCTAACACAAATATTTACATCGTTAATTGATTAACATTTTGATTTGTGTTTTCAAACAAAAATTTTATATGATGGAAAGGGAAAGTGTATTGTTGCATTCCTTAATGTCAACAAAGCATAGGAACTCATCTCATTACAATTCGTAATAAAAATTCAATGTAGAAAGAAATAATATATATGATTTTCATTATTTTTGTGTTTGCATACATGTGCAAACGCTTCATAAAAAAAATATACATTTTTGTGTTTGAATGCATATACAAACGCTTCATAAAAAAAAAAAAAAAAATTGCATTTTTGTGTTTACATACATATGCAAACGCTTCATAAAATTAAAACATACATTTTTGTGTTGTATGAAAACGTTTCTTAAAATTTAAAATTTACATTTTCGTGTTGCAATTAAATGCAAACACTACATGTAAGAGGGAAGAGACAGTTTTATTTTATGATTACATTTTATAAAACAAAAGTAGAGAAAAAAAAAATCTTTTTGTTTGCAATTTTAGATGCAAACAAAAGTAGAGAAAAAAATATATACCTTTTTGTTTGCAATTTTAGAGGCAAACAAAAATAGAAAAAAGAAAATAATATCTTTTTGTTTGCAATTTTAGATGCAAACAAAAGTAGAGGAAAAAATATATCTTTGGGTTGCAATTTTTGATGCAAACGAAACGTAGAAAATAGAAAATACATTTTATTTGCATCCTACCATGCAAATAAAACAAGAAGAAAGAAAAAAAAATTACATTTTTTTTGTTTACAACTTTTGTTGCAAACAAACAAGAAAATAAAATTTGCATTTTTGGTTTGCAAATTTAGATGCAAACTAATTTATATTTTTTATATTATTTGCATTCCATCATGCAAATAAACAAAGAGATAAAATTTCATTTGTTGTTTGCAACCTTAGTTGCAAACAAACAAGACAATAAAAAAATTACATTTATATTTTGTTTGCAAATTTAGTTGCAAACAAATTTATTAAAAGCAAATATTTCATTTTTGTTGCATGTTTTTTAAATGCGAACAAAACATTAAAATAAA
Organism: Allium sativum; assembly: GCA_030737875.1. Lineage (NCBI taxonomy): Eukaryota > Viridiplantae > Streptophyta > Magnoliopsida > Asparagales > Amaryllidaceae > Allium > Allium sativum. Next base: position 721,479,964 of record CM060920.1, read on the forward strand.
GGTTATAATTTTTATTTATTTACTTCACTTGATGTAAATAAACATAAAATAAGAAGTAGTTATTTTATTTACATTTCTTGATGTAGATAAAACTAGAAAATAAATATTACATTTTTATTTGCATTACTCAACGCAAATAAAAACATGAGAATAAAGGATACATTTTCATTTGAAATCCTTAATGCAAATAATTTATGAAATGAAGAGTCACAATTTTATTTACATTCCTTTAGGTAAATAAACCTCAAATCAAAAAGCTGAATCTTTATTTGCATTCTCTAGTGCGAATAAAGCATGAAATGAAACGTTATATTTTTGTTATTAATTATATTCCCTATTACAATGGAATTAAAATATTACATTTTTCTTTTCATTTATTTACAATGAAAAGAATAGAAATAAAGATTACATTTTTATTGACATTTTACATGCGATAAAAATAATAGAAATAAAAGAGACATTTTTATCATCGTGTTATATATTGTGTATTACACTGCCATAGGCAAGTTACCTGACTTGTTTATGTGATTGGGTCGATTATTTTTACACATCGCCCAAGTGCACAAATAATTTATTATTTGTTTTGCTGGCTGAAACCCCACACGGGTGTTGGGATGAAAATTAACATACACTAATCCCAATATTTAGTTGTATGTTGATCGTTAGATCGACAGGCCGCGATGAGCGTTATTATTTAATTTTAATGCTTACACAGTTGGAATTTACACTTTGGATGTAAATGGATGACTTGATGATTATGCTGTTATTGATATGTGTGGAATCCATATAATCCAAATTATATGGTAAATGATTGAGTCGCATTTCGATTCGGATGTTCTTTTAAATAAGAATATTTTTACATTAGAAATTCTTTTTATTTAAATATATATATATATATATATTTAATTAAGAATATGTTAAAACAAAGAATATTTGTAAAGATAAAAATCTTTTATATAAAGAATATTTTCAATGATTATTTTAAAAATATGTTTCTATAATAATAAATTAATTTTTAAAGAGAAATCTTTTATTTAAGATTATTAGAATTTGCAATTGTATTTTGTGATATGAAATAATTGAGATGTGAAGTGGATTTATCGTGGACGGTGTTTTTAAATGACATTTCTCCTTTAATCCAATTTACATTGAAATTATTATTTGGAATTTATAAATCTATTTTATAGATTTAAAAAGAGCATTTCCTAAAAATCTAGTTTTCCATTTTAATAAAATTAAATTGGAATTAAGTGGAAAATTCGATTGGTAATAATCGAGATGGGCTTCTGTAATAGAAGACCGATATTATATATGGAATTTAAGAGGCTTTGCCGTTATTCCATGTATATTGTTAGTCCGATACAGAAATTCACATCGATTATGTATTGATTGATTTCTGTGGAATTCCATATTTTGGAAATTGATTTATGGGTTTATCGTGAAATGTGTTTTAAATGACACGAGTTCTTTAACCCGTTTAAAAGAAGATTTATTCTTTAAAATAAATAATCTTGTGAAAATGATTTTTGATATTAAATCAAATTTAGAATTTTTAATAAATCTTTTAAGGAAGATTTATGATTAAATTTATTAATTTATCTTTGATAAAATTAATGAGAATCTTTTAATATGAATATCTTATTAAAAGAATATTCTGAGTGGGAAATGTGGCGTAATGTGTGATTTTCCAATATTTGATTTTTAATCACAAAATACGCGAGTTATTCAGAAAGACCGGGTTTAACCCATTCTGAATAATCATCACGACGATCAAGAGTCGAAGATGAAGATGGCAATTGAAGACCGAAGTTTTCACATCGTTGGGATGATGATGACTAGTATCTTGAATTGAGACTGGACACTCCAAGGCAAGGTATTTGGTAATGATCGTCCAAATGTATTTGGAGATCGACGGACACGTTGTTTCGCTCAGACCCAGAGCGGACTTGTAAATAGATTGTGTGTCTGACATTGTATGCTTTTCTACTGTATTTGTTGAACGCTACTGATTATATATTTCTGTTTGGTGGTGGAGAATTTATTCTTCATTTAACCCCCTTCTCTAAGACGTATGAGCTTAGAGGTTATATATATATTGGTAGATGATCAATGATATGGTAGAGTCTGACAATGTGGCATGCTAAGATGCAATTGATCAAGGCTTTGTTGAAAAACAGGCCTTGTGGTTGATGATCAAAGCACAGTCTATTTAGGCATAGCTTTGTGTATATCGTGACTTCGCGAGCCTCACAGCCCGGTAGAGTCTAAAACGGGAGAAGGGAACGCAGGGAGTGCACACGTTTCTTTCTAGCTAGAGTAGTGCCAGGGACCTACCAGTGCTGGCATTTATTCATTGTGGTTGTTGGATTTTTCGAGGCATCGGTTTATGCGGTCGCCACTGGCCGTATTATAGGTCCAAAAGGACCGGGGAGCGTGTGTTCAGGAATTGCCAATCCATTAAGCGTTAACGTATGGACCGGCCCTGCAGCTATCCAAGGGTTGGACAGAGTACCAATCCTGGGGCATTTGCTAGAGTGTCTCGAATCGGTAAGGATCTCCTCCCTAGCCTTGACTCAGATGGAAACCCAAATTTCCAATACGACATCACGCGGTTTTGATTGTATACCTATATATGGCAACATAGTGGGATGGGGCACTCATGCCGTCTAGGATTGATACATTTACTTTGATGTATTTCAAATTGGTTGCACACTACTATTATATAATACCGTGTTTATCGTATCAAGCATCTTTTGATCATTATAAGGTAAAACCCTATCCTTCGGTTTGCGTTGCACTGTGTGATGGGACTTGGGTCTTATAATGGTTTCGTTTTTCTAAAAAGCATTACGTTATTTTGACGATTTACTTTAGTCTTGCACTGGCAATTCATAGGAGAAAACCCGTTCCGCGAAAGTGGCGTGGTCCTGTGATTAGCCTTATTATATTATATAGGTTAAGTAGAATTCTCACACCAGTCCCATGACTGACCTGTAGTTTGTCCACTGGCAAACTCGGGTGCCCATATTTTCCACACGGGCAGTCGAGTAGCTATTTTTGTAGATATATTAAACAGGATTCTGGGTTGAAGCTTAAAGCTGTGTCCAGAGATAGAGAGTCTTCCGCTGTGTTCTTCCGTTGTAGTATATTACATTTTATTGTAACTTATTATTTCCGCTGTAATTATATTCCAATGTACTCTGATATGTATATTCTGTACTCTGATGTAACATTTATTATAGTGTTATAAAAGTCTTCTGCTATCTGTTGTAATGTGTTGTATGCCCAAAGTTAAAGTATTCGTAGATTTTCACTTTTTGGGTCAGACCTGTGTGGTTTATGGTCGATTCAAAGGGTGGGGATTTGCGGGTCTTTACTGTTGGTATCAGAGCTCAGGTTAGCTCAAATCTTTGGGGTACAACTTGTTAGAACTGAACAAAAGACTCATCAGAGATTGGATTAGTAATGTCCAATAAGAATACTCATTAGAGATAGGATCAGCAGTATCCTAGAATTAGTAAACTCGTTAGAGATAGGGTTAGTAATGCCCTAGAACGAGTTAAGAGTTACGAATTTATAATTAACGTATTTTTGATATTTATAATCTATTCTTTGAAATATGATTTTTATATATATTTTGAAAAGATAATTAACCATTAAAATTTAAAATTAAGATAGTTAATTTTACAAGTTTTAGCTACGTTCCTTTTCGAGGACGAAAAGTTTTTAAGTGGGGGTGATTGTAACAACCCGCAAAAATCCGCAAAAATCAGGACCAATTTAAAATTTTTATTTTAGAAAATTTTAATGAATTTTGACAATATAAAATTATTTATTTAAATAATAATAATCAAAAATTTGATTTAAATCGAAGTTAGAATGAATGATTTAATTTTAATTAACAAAAGAGTTAGAAATAGCGCGGTAGTTTGAAAAGTCAAACTTGAACTTTGACTGGCCGTACAGGATGCAAAATTTAACGGATTTTAGTGAAACCAAAAATATTAGAATCTATTTAAAAATATCTTTCCAACGAATCCAAAAAATTGAAATTTCATAGCGGAAATCAAAAGTTATGGCCAATTCAATATTTAGAAAGGTCGCTATGAAATTTATAAAGGTCAGAATGCTACTTTTTGCATACTAAGGAATTTGAACTCGAAACCACTTCCATTGAGTTCAGAATGATGTTTCTACATTGAAAAACAGTAAACACTTATATATTTTGAGTTTCGAGATTTTTTTGTTTAAAAATATATTTTTAATATTAAATATATTGGCCTTAAAAATAGTCATTTTTCAAACGACCTCGGTTTTCGACGAAACAACTTTTGTTGGATCCGGAATGTCAAAATATTGTTAAGTTTAATTTTTCATAATTTTTTGAATTAATTTGTGGCCATGGCAAAAGGATTTCTATTTTGTCAATTTACGGTCAAATTTTAATCGACTTAAAAATAGCTATTTTTCAAACAGTCTTAGAATTCGATGAAATTAGTCTCATTGGAACCGTATCGTCATAAGAAAGCTAAAAGTATTTTTTTTTTTAGATTTTCGGAGTCCGTATGTGGCCTCGGCGGATTTTTGATTGTGTCCGAATTAAATAATAAAAAGAATTAGTTTTAAATTCGAAAAATGAGGGCTTAGACAACCTTTTGGGCCTGCGGGACATGGCTAGATGGATCAAGATTAGGGGTTATTGGGTAGGGTAGCTTTTGTTGGACTGGATTCTAAATAATTTGAGAGGAATGGGTTTTTTTGAAAAGTCAACAATTACATAATATAAAAAAGAGGAGAACCCTAACTAAATCATTATTCATCTTCTTCAATTAGTAGCCGCCGCCCCCTATTCTCTTCATGGCCGAAAATTCTTGTGCCACTTTCTCCCTCTTCTCTTCAAATTAAATCCTAACTCCTATACCAAATCAAAGAGCATCTTCTCCTCTCCATTCTCATAAGGTTAGATCTTCTCTGGAGCCACCATCTTCTCCTCTCCATTCTCATAAGTACGGCCGATCCTATTTGAGGAGGAAGAAGGGTAATTATCTTAATTAATTAACTAATTAATTAATTTAAATTATTTTAAAAACTTGTTTTGACCATGACTCGTTCATTTCAACTTAGAATTTGATGATTTCAAAAACATTGGAATCGTAACAGCAAATAGAACGGTTTGAGACTGATTGGAACATTTTCTGGACTGTTTGAATCTTTAGATCTGAATTAACGGAAGGTGCGATTTCTTTAATTTAAATTAATTAGTTGATTAATTTATTTATTATATAATATTCGTTCAGATCTGAATTGTATAGTATGTTATGTTGATTTTCTGTTTGATGAAGGTATTGTTGTATTGGTTGTTGTGCGAACTTGGATACGTTTATTTCAGATTTGGTTTTTATTGAATTGAGTTTGATAATCAATTCAATATTCATATTGCGATGGAAAAATACACATGAGAAAAATGTGTTTATTTTATTTTTGTGTTCCAACACAAAAATTATACATAGAAATAAAAAAAAGATTGTTTATTTTATTCTTTGTGTTCCAACACAAAAGTATACATGAGAAAAAATGTTTATTTTATTTTTGTGTTCCAACACAAAAATCTACAAAAAAAAAAAAAAAGTTTACTTTATTTTTGTGTTACAACACAAAAATCTACATGTATGAGAGGTGTTCATTTTATATTTATGTTTCAACACAAATAACAATATTCAAAAGAAATGTCTAAACATAAAAGTTTATAAAAAAAAATGTCTTTTTATTTATATATTGGCACATACATTTACACAGGAATATGAATTATTTTATTTTTGTCTTAAACACAAATAAATACTTCGTCATCAAAGTTTTATTTTTATTTTTGTCTTAAACACAAATAAATACTTCGTCATCAAAGTTTTATTTTTATTTTTGTCTTAAACACACATGAATACACCGCCATTGAAATTTTATTTTATTTATTTTTACTTGTGTTCCCAACACAAATACATGTACCGTACATCGAAAGTATTTCACTTGTGTCCCTAACACAAATATTTACATCGTTAATTGATTAACATTTTGATTTGTGTTTTCAAACAAAAAATTTATATGATGGAAAGGGAAAGTGTATTGTTGCATTCCTTAATGTCAACAAAGTATAGGAACTCATCTCATTACAATTCGTAATAAAAATTCAACGTAGAAAGAAATAATATATATGATTTTCATTATTTTTGTGTTTGCATACATGTGCAAATGCTTCATAAAAAAAAATACATTTTTGTGCTTGCATGCATATACAAACGCTTCATAAAAAAAAAAAAAAAGAATTACATTTTTGTGTTTACATACATATGCAAACGCTTCATAAAATTAAAACATACATTTTTGTGTTGTATGAAAACGTTTCTTAAAATTTAAAATTTACATTTTCGTGTTGCAATTAAATGCAAACACTACATGTAAGAGGGAAGAGACAGTTTTATTTTATGATTACATTTTATAAAACAAAAGTAGAGAAAAAAAATATATATATCTTTTTGTTTGCAATTTTAGATGCAAACAAAAGTAGAGAAAAAAATATATACCTTTTTGTTTGCAATTTTAGAGGCAAACAAAAATAAAAAAAAGAAAATAATATCTTTTTGTTTGCAATTTTAGATGCAAACAAAAGTAGAGGAAAAAATATATCTTTTGGTTGCAATTTTTGATGCAAACGAAACGTAGAAAATAGAAAATACATTTTATTTGCATCCTACCATGCAAATAAAACAAGAAGAAAGAAAAAAAATTACATTTTTTAATAAAATTTGCATTTTTGGTTTGCAAATTTAGATGCAAACTAATTTATATTTTTTATATTATTTGCATTCCATCATGCAAATAAACAAAGAGATAAAATTTCATTTGTTGTTTGCAACCTTAGTTGCAAACAAACAAGACAATAAAAAAATTACATTTATATTTTGTTTGCAAATTTAGTTGCAAACAAATTTATTAAAAGCAATGTTTCATTTTTGTTGCATGTTTTTTAAATGCGAACAAAACATTAAAATAAAGGTTATAATTTTTATTTATTTACTTCACTTGATGTAAATAAACATAAAATAAGAAGTAGTTATTTTATTTACGTTTCTTGATGTAGATAAAACTAGAAAATAAATATTACATTTTTATTTGCATTACTCAACGCAAATAAAAACATGACAATAAAGGATACATTTTCATTTGAAATCCTTAATGTAAATAATTTATGAAATGAAGAGTCACAATTTTATTTACATTCCTTTAGGTAAATAAACCTCAAATCAAAAACCTGAATCTTTATTTGCATTCTCTAGTGCGAATAAAGCATGAAATGAAAAGTTATATTTTTTTTATTAATTGTATTCCCTATTACAATGGAATTAAAAGATTACATTTTTCTTTTCATTTATTTACAATGAAAAGAATAGAAATAAAGATTACATTTTTATTGACATTTTACATGCGATAAAAATAATAGAAATAAAAGAGACATTTTTATCATCGTGTTATATATTGTGTATTACACTGCCATAGGTAAGTTACCTGACTTGTTTATGTGATTGGGTCGATTATTTTTACACATCGCCCAAGTGCACAAATAATTTATTATTTGTTTTGCTGGCTGAAACCACACACGGGTGTTGGGATGAAAATTAACATACACTAATCCCAATATTTAGTTGTATGTTGATTGTTAGATCGACAGGCCGCGATGAGCGTTATTATTTAATTTTAACGCTTACACAGTTGGAATTTACACTTTGGATGTAAATGGATGACTTGATGATTATGCTGTTATTGATATGTGTGGAATCCATATAATCCAAATTATATGGTAAATGATTGAGTCGCATTTCGATTCGGATGTTCTTTTAAATAAGAATATTTTTACATTAGAAATTCTTTTTATTTAAATATATATATATTTAATTAAGAATATGTTAAAACAAAGAATATTTGTAAAAGATAAAAATCTTTTATATAAAGAATATTTTCAATGATTATTTTAAAAATATGTTTCTATAATAATAAATTAATTTTTAAAGAGAAATCTTTTATTTAAGATTATTAGAATTTGCAATTGTATTTTGTGATATGAAATAATTGAGATGTGAAGTGGATTTATCGTGGACGGTGTTTTTAAATGACATTTCTCCTTTAATCCAATTTACATTGAAATTATTATTTGGAATTTATAAATCTATTTTATAGATTTAAAAAGAGCATTTCCTAAAAATCTAGTTTTCCATTTTAATAAAATTAAATTGGAATTAAGTGGAAAATTCGATTGGTAATAATCGAGATGGGCTTCTGTAATAGAAGACCGATATTATATATGGAATTTAAGAGGCTTTGCCGTTATTCCATGTATATCGTTAGTCCGATACAGAAATTCACATCGATTATGTATTGATTGATTTCTGTGGAATTCCATATTTTGGAAATTGATTTATGGGTTTATCGTGAACTGTGTTTTAAATGACACGAGTTCTTTAACCCGTTTAAAAGAAGATTTATTCTTTAAAATAAATAATCTTATGAAAATGATTTTTGATATTAAATCAAATTTAGAATTTTTAATAAATCTTTTAAGGAAGATTTATGATTAAATTTATTAATTTATCTTTGATAAAATTAATGAGAATCTTTTAATATGAATATCTTATTAAAAGAATATTCTGAGTGGGAAATGTGGCGTAATGTGTGATTTTCCAATATTTGATTTTTAATCACAAAATACGCGAGTTATTCAGAAAGACCGGGTTTAACCCATTCTGAATAATCATCACGACGATCAAGAGTCGAAGATGAAGATGGCAATTGAAGACCGAAGTTTTCACATCGTTGGGATGATGACGACTGGTATCTTGAATTGGGACTGGACACCCCAAGGCAAGGTATTTGGTAATGATCGTCCAAATGTATTTGGAGATCGACGGACACGTTGTTTCGCTCAGACCCAGAGCGGACTTGTAAATAGATTGTGTGTCTGACATTGTATGCTTTTCTACTGTATTTGTTGAACGCTACTGATTATATATTTCTGTTTGGTGGTGGAGAATTTATTCTTCATTTAACCCCCTTCTCTAAGACGTATGAGCTTAGAGGTTATATATATATATATATATATTGGTAGATGATCAATGATATGGTAGAGTCTGACAATGTGGCATGCTAAGATGCAATTGATCAAGGCTTTGTTGAAAAGAAGGCCTTGTGGTTGATGATCAAAGCACAGTCTATTTAGGCATAGCTTTGTGTATATCGTGACTTAGCGAGCCTCACAGCCTGGTAGAGTCTAAAACGGGAGAAGGGAACGCAGGGAGTGCACACGTTTCTTTCTAGCTAGAGTAGTGCCAGGGACCTACCAGCACTGGCATTTATTCATTGTGGTTGTTGGGTTTTTCGAGGCCTCGGTTTATGCGGTCGCCACTGGCCGTATTATAGGTCGAAAAGGACCGGGGAGCGTGTGTTCAGGAATTGCCAATCCATTAAGCGTTAACGTATGGACCGGCCCTGCAGCTATCCAAGGGTTGGACAGAGTACCAATCCTAGGGCATTTGCTAGAGTGTCTCGAATCGGTAAGGATCTCCTCCCTAGCCTTGACTCAGATGGAAACCCAAATTTCCAATACGACATCACGCGGTTTTGATTGTATACCTATATATGGCGACATAGTGGGATGGGGCACTCATGCCGTCTAGGATTGATACATTTACTTTGATGTATTTCAAATTGGTTGCACACTATTATTATATAATACCGTGTTTATCGTATCAAGCATCTTTTGATCATTATAAGGTAAAACCCTATCCTCCGGTTTGCGTTGCATTGTGTGATGTGACTTGGGTCTTATAATGGTTTCATTTTTCTAAAAAGCATTACGTTATTTTGACGATTTACTTTAGTCTTGCACTGGCAATTCATAGGAGAAAACCCGTTCCGCGAAAGTGGCGTGGTCCTGTGATTAGCCCTATTATATTATATAGGTTAAGTAGAATTCTCACACCAGTCCCATGACTGACCTGTAGTTTGTCCACTGGCAAACTCGGGTGCCCATATTTTCCACACGGGCAGTCGAGTAGCTATTTTTGCAGATATATTAAACAGGATTCTGGGTTGAAGCTTAAAGCTGTGTCCAGAGATAGAGAGTCTTCCGCTGTGTTCTTCCGTTGTAGTATATTACATTTTATCGTAACTTATTCTTTCCGCTGTAATTATATTCCAATGTACTCTGATATGTATATTCTGTACTCTGATGTAACATTTATTATAGTGTTATAAAAGTCTTCTGCTATCTGTTGTAATGTGTTGTATGCCCAAAGTTAAAGTATTCGTAGATTTTTACTTTTTGGGTCAGACCTGTGTGGTTTATGGTCGATTCAAAGGGTGGGGATTTGCGGGTCTTTACAGGTTTCGTTCAGACCCAGAACGAACTTGTAAATGGATTGTGTGTCTAACATTGGATTTTATTCTGTGTTGATTGATTTCTGTTAAATATATATCTATTTGGCGGCGGAGATTTAATCTCTTGCTTAACGCCCTTCTCTGAGACGTACGAGCTTAGAGGTTATATATCGATAGATATCAATCGCATGGCATGAATTGCCCGTGTGGCACGCTGAGTTGCATGGATCAAGGCTTCTGTTGAAAAGCAAAGTCTTGTGGTTGATGATCAAAGCATGGCCTACGTGGCAGCTTTGTGTATAGCGTGGATTCGCGAGCCTCACACCTCGGTATGAGTTAAAAACGGGAGAGTGACCGCTGGGAGAACACGACGTTTCTTTCTAGCTATGGGTGATGTCAGTGACCAACCAGCCCTGACATTTATATACTTCTTACCCGCGTGGTTGTTGGATGCGAGGCGCCTCGATTATAGGTCTGTAAGGACCGGGAGACGTGTGTTCAGGAATAACTAATCCTCAAACGTAAGAGAGGACCGGCCCATCCGATTCCAGGGGTTGCCCAGAGTGTGTAGTCCCGAGGCATTTGCTAGAGTGTCTCGAAGCGGAGAGGATCTTGCCCCTTGCCTCGACTCATGACGGAAATCCAATTTCCAATACGTGTATCTCGGTTTTATTTGTAGAGCCTAGTATGGCGACATGATAGATGGTACCCATGCCGCCTAGGATTGATATTTATGATTGAAAATGTTTTGACACTATACACTTATTATAGTATCAAATGATTTGTTTTAAACGTACCAAGCATGTTTGGCTATTATAAGGGAAAACCCTATCCTCCGGCTTGCGTTGCATTGTGTGATGGGACTTGGGTCTTATAATAGCTTCATTTTTCAAAAAAGCATTGCGTTGTCTTTTATATGCATTGGTATTCTTGGGAGGAAACCCGTTCCGTGTTATACGGCGTGGTCCCTTGAATTACTCTCTTTTAAAGTAAAGTTTTTAAATAACTGTTTTAGTTCTCACACCAGTCACATGACTGACCTGGAGTTTATTGTTTTAACCTAAACTCTGGGTGCCCTTATTTTTGACACGGGCAACTAGTAGTTTTGGTTTTGCAGATTTATATTCACAGGATCCTGATTTACAGCTGGAACAATGCTCGGAAAGCTCTGTATCCGTGCATTACTTCTAGTTGTGCTTTTGTATTATTTTCCACTGCGATGTATTTAAATGTAATTTAAATCTCTGATATTTGTTGAATGTAATTTATTCATTTATACTCTGTATATTCTTGTATTCTGATGGAATTGTTGTAATTAACAATGAAATGTTCTTCCGTCTGCGTTCTTTTATGTGTTGTTCTCAAGATAATCCGTGTTTTCCTTACCGGGGAAGTTACGGGCTATCACATGCAGTGAACCCATCATCTTTCAAATGTGAGCTTTGAGTATGTTAACGTGTATATAAATGATATATTATATTAATGTTAATATATATGTACAATTTCGTGTGATGTATACGTGACCTCTTGCTAAGTATAATGTATAGTGACATATAAAACTTGTATGCATGTATACACGTTGTTGTGTGTATGGTTTTTGTTGTGTATACATGTATATGTATAGTAACGTGTGTGTGTATATATATATTGCTTTCATATGGCTTTAGAACGTGTACCCTTCAAATCTGAACCCGTTAGCTTTCATTCGTTGAGCTACGTGGAAGCAAGATCAGTGATCTATACTTATCGTCTTTTGTAGTCAATTCTAGAACTAAAATGGTCAATTGAAATGTTAGATTGTTTAGAACCATCGCGGTTATATTTATGTAGTTGTGCATGTTACGACATTAATGATACGCCATATTGATATGCACACATAATACATATTTGATATGTATATTATTTTATGTTGTAACATATGGATATGTTGTATATGCATAATATAATGAAATTGTATACAATGTCGACATGTGACACATGCATGACATAAACGTGCATGAGATTTATTCATGTTATAATTAAATGTTATATCAGATTGCAAGTTCCTTTAGATCTAGGAAAATTATTATGGGTGGAAATGATACATACTCGAGCAGACATTAGAATAGGAAACAATCGTTATGGATTAAAATGATAGATCCACACAACTTTTTTTAGAATTGAAATATTTAGGATTTTCAGGTTGAAATGACACACCCAAAATTTAATTTAAAACGGACTGAATTGATATATATCTGTATAACTTGACCGTAGGGTAGAGAATCATGTACGTACATTATTGGTCATATTTTCGAAGTAAACTATTTTTAAAAAAAAATCAACTTCTAACTATAACTTAATATTTCATATGTACTTAATTTATAAAGATTTTGGACTTAAATTTTTGTAAAATTTAAATTATATGTTTCAAAGTGATTTTATAAGTAAATAAAGGTTTAAATATATATTTAAGATTTTACTTATAATTTTATTTGTTTTTAGAGCTATATAATTTAACAATAATATAATCATATAATATTTTTAAACTTAAATTAATATATTTTTTATCATAAAATAAATACTTCTAAAATCTATTTTATAAATGATTTATAAATAAATACATATACATATATTTCAAATTTTAAATTTAAGTATATTTTATAAAATTTAATAATAAATTTAAGTTGGACAAGTTAAGGTTTGAGTTTTAATTTTAATTACTTAAGATTCAATTTAAGTAATGTTATTATAAATTTATTTAATATGAAATCACTCATATAAAGCGTTTAATATGAATTTGAGTTATAAATTTATTTCACATGAATCTGATTTTATAAATTGATTTTATCGTGAATTAGATTTAACATTTAAATCAAATCATAATGAAAAAAATATAAGATTATCTTTTTATATTACTGTTGTCTTCACATAGTCATATATACAAGGTAGTATCAGATAAAAAAGATAAATAATTTTATCTTATTAACCACACAATGTTTTTTTTTAAACTAGAAGATTTACAATCTTTGACACAAAAAGTCAAAGTATTTTGTGCATGTAATAAGTAATTTATGGTTGTGTTTTTTGATGTAAAATTAAATTTTACTACTTTGAACGATAAATAGAAATATTAATTTACTCAATTTATAATGATAAAAAAAGATAAATAAATTTATCTTTTTAAATAAACATTGTTATCTTAAATAGAATATTTATACATTAATTGATACAAAATGAATTTATTTATAAAGTGACTTAATATGAATTTGGAATATACAAATTGTTTGCTTATGGATTTGATTATATAAATCCATTTGATATTTCAAACTAAAATATAATCAATGTAAAATATTTTAGTGCTGATTTAAATGGTATATATTTTGAGATTTTTAAAGATACGATTTATAATTTGATTTGATTAAAAGTGGTCAAGTGAATATTTTTGATAATTCAATATAATTAAAGTTGGATATTTAATTATTGATTTCAAATTTAAATTTACGATTTTATATAAATGTTTATAAGATGATCTATAAAATGACTATGGTGTTAAATAAGCGTTTGGTCGTTGAAGAGATCGGGGTCAGAAATTGTCATATTCACTACCAATACTGGAAACCACTTTAACAACGATTTATGTTGGTGGAGAATCTGGAATGAAGTAGGTTGGTTAGACGAATGGTACTAGAATGAAGTAAAAGAACCATGATGGGTAGCCTTGACATTCAGGTCATAATAAAAAATGACTAAAATAGGTTCTTTACCGAGACTAAGTGGGGTTATTCCCCCTATCGAGCATGCTTCTTCAAAATCATTATGTTACTTTTATGATTTGATTTGGTGTGCAGCTTTAATTTTTGGAGTATGTCGCAAGGTGGGCGATAGTTACTGCTATGCGTTACCCCTACTCTGGTTCTGCAAATGGTGGAATCTCACCTTGGGTATTGCCTTGAGTGCCCTGTCATATTTATCATGATTGCAACTACTTTGAGTTTGGTTTGTATCATACCTATAGAGTGCTCCCTGAGTATTCCGCCAGTTTGGAGGGGATTACAACACTGTATAGACTTTGGGAATACATAGAAGTTGTAAGGGTAATATGGCAATCCCGCTTATACTATTTTGATACTTTTCTTTACTGGAGACACCATTTTAATAGCATATTATATTGTATGTATCTGGTTCCATGGATCCTTAGAGGATGGGAATCGCAAACACCCTCTGAGTTATCGACGCATTTTGTTTGTACATTTTACATGAGTTGATTCACTTATATGAGAATGTAAATCTTTACTCGAGAGTATTACAACATTGAGAACACGTCTTTCAAAGCCGGTGATTAGTTGATGACTTCACTTCTATTTATTGAATTATGTTATTGTCTCATTTATTAATGAAGTCATATGAATTGAACTTCCGTTGTATTTGAAATGTAAACTCTGATGTATTATATTATTTATTCCACTTTAATATATTGTATTATGCTGTTTTTGACATTCTGTGTTTGATTTATTTACCGTACATGCTAAGTATTGCCAAATTTATATAACAATCTATTGTTTTAAGAGATTCAAGTCTGACATGTGTGGACTATTGTTGATTTTAATCGTTTGAAATAGTGGGTCGTTACAAGTGGTACCAGAGCTCTGGTTTTGTAAAGTCTTAACATATAGAGTAGAAACTTATTATTGACAGGGTAGTAATACCTTAGAATGAATTAAATCAATTATAGAATCATCCCTCCTCTAGAGCCTATCTTTCGACCCTATCTTACCCCTTGGATTTTTCTTTTGACCATGATTTCTTCTAATTCAAATCTCTATTGTTGTTTGAAAATCCATTCTTGACTTCATCCTACGAGAGAGCGTTCTTGTATATACATGATTTTATTTTGTTTTATATTCCATATTAATTTGTTTCGTTGAGTATTTATGAATTTTAGTCGAGGCGTCTAGAAAACTTTACCAATAGGGTTATCTAAACATTCGACAGACCAACATAATTTTGTTTTCAAATCGATATATGAGATTTTTCCAAGTATTTAATATATAAAAGTACCATTTTTGAAAATTTATATTGTACATTTTATTCGATTATTACAATCTATTGGTTGATTGGTCAATAATTCCAAACTATTGTTTATTTAAATCAGATTATAAATTTAATGATCTTAAGCTAAGAATTTAATAATTGGGTGCATTTAAAATTTGTAATTTTAAAGTTGTTATAAATAGTATTTGCACTATAGTATTTTCAATTAGAATTTGTTTTCAAAACATTTTAGAAAGAAATAAGTAATTGAAAGCGTTTTCAAGTATAAATTGTTTCCACGGATTTAGAAAGAAGTAAATTCATTAGTCCTCTCTTCGGTTACTAGAAAATAATTTTGGTGATGACTACAGCTTCATTGTTCATTTTCAAGTTAGATTCTTTAAGAAACTATTTTGTGAACTGGTTTTGATTTACATATGACTCGATTTGATATATAAAGGATATATATATATATTTATGTGTGTGTATTATTTTAAAATACTTGTCATGAACCTGGTGTTAGAATTTAAATTCTCTATCAATTATGGATTTTCTATTGCTAAACCAAAGTATTCGGAGTAGGGAATTAAGTCTTGCGATAAATAAAAAGGAAATTTGGAAGATAATCAAAACTTGGAAACAAACCACAAACTTTTTTAATATTGAAATTTAATAAATTGAAGAGAATTATTTGTGTAATACTTAATTTGTATTATTTAACATATACATATCTATATATTACTTACTGGTTTTAAGTTGAGATGTCAGTCTAGATTTACATTGTAATATTACACAAATAATAAACTTAAATAATAAGAATTAAGTAATAAGATATTTCAAACTGAATTTGTTTTGAAGAAATGTTTTAAAATATAAATTTAGATTATTATAAAGAATGTTTCACTTGAATTAATATGTAAATTTGTCGTAAAATGAAATTTGAAAAGAATATTTTTAAATTTAATATTAAATTTGAGATATTAAAACTGGAAATAAATGGTATACATTAAGTGAGACTTAATGAAATAATTTCAAACCAAATAAACAATTATTTGCTAATAAATTTGGTGTCAAGTAAATTATGAAATAAAAATTAGTGTAAAGAATCCAGGTCCTATCTTAAAGAAAATATTTTTATTAGTTTACCTATATTAATGGGAATAAAGTATGGATATTTTGACTAAAAAGTTCAAAAAACCATAAAGCTGAGGTATTGAGTTTATCAAATTTTGAAATTTGTCGAGTAGATAGGTAATTTAAAGAAATTGAAACTTGGATTATAAAATAAAATTTAAATGGGTTAGAACCTAAGTTGAAGTAAAATTGGAACTTATATTACAATGAATGTAAATAAGTATTGATGAATTTGAATAAAATAAATTTAAACCATTAAATGTAAACTTCTTGAAATAAGTTATTATTATAAAAGTTAAACGAATGAAGAAAAACGGTACCGTGATTATTTAGGTTGAATTCAAATTATAGGAGTTAAAGTTTATAATTTAATGAATGTTAGTTTAAAAAATCAGGTTCTGTTAAATACAATGTTAAGAATAAATGTTTGAAGTCAAAAATTTTAAATACATTTTGAGTAAAATTATTGGCATTTAATAGGCTAATGGAATGAACTCATTAAATAAGTTAATCAAAATGAATTTCTATATAAAATAAAATATTGAATGTAAAGGAAATTAATGTAATTTTATTGAATGGAATATAAATTAAATTGAAAGTGAGTCAATTTGGTACAAGAATAATATATGGATATTTACAAATAATGAAATTTTATAAATTAGATACTAACATTTAGGATTGAAATAATTTCATAGTTTTGAATTGACTATTTACATATGATAATATTCCCTATGAATATTTTTAACTTTTTCTTTTTCCACGTTCCATTTCGAAGACAAAAAGTTTTAAGTGCGGGAGATTGTAATGTTCCATTATTTTCTATGATATAAACTCCGATTTAATCAAATTTGGTCTCGGATTCTAGCAGCCGAATTTAATGATGGGAATTTGATATTTGGAATGCATCCATTTAGACATAGAAAGTGGTAATTTTTTATTGAAAAATATGGAATTTTGTTCGGTAACGTTATTTCAATGCAAGTCAGTTCAGATATTAAAGAACAAAAAAATTTCTGAAACCTACAAGAAAATGTGTTATTAATAACGCTATTTAATAACCCATTTTTCTAAAGTGTTATTGTTTATGGGTAAACATTTGTTTTTTTAATTCATTTTGTTTATTTGTGCTATGTAACGCCTCCAAAATTTTTGTCTCCCTCCAAGATAACAATTAACCCGTATCACCCTCTTCCAAATACAATCCTTTTCATATCCCAAATGTTATCTCCAAACAAACAAACCCTGATCAAAACTTTCACTCCATCTCAGATCTTCGCAGTCGTTCTCCTCCTTTGCTCCTCACTAGTCAACTCAACGATGTCTGAAACCCTAATCTCTTATCTTCGATTTCGCCTTCCATTAGTAGTTTTCGGATGCAGAATTTTTTAAGGATTACCCGACTGTCAATCTCCAGTCTCTTTTGTCCTCGTCTTCACGTACGTAGGTCGAAATTAGTTCATTTTTTGCTCATTAATAGATCGATCTATGTGAATTTGGTGCAATGAAGTCAAGCAACGAAGGGGTCATCATAGGAGGAGCAGTGGGCGACTCCCTCCTAATTTTATTTCCGCTCTTATTATTTTTATGGTTAAGAACATCAAACATGTCGAAAATTGGTGGAAGTGGTAATTTATCTTTCTATTTATTCATCTTACTTACTAAAAATATCACACCAAGTCTAACGGATGAGCACAAAACTGCCCAGCCACATGAAAGAAGTTGATAAAAATAGGGTAGCAGTGAATATCAAATGCATTGCGGCTGGCATGCCTGGTTGTTTGTATGTATTATATAGAAGAGACATATAGCATTGATATTGAGCTGCTCCAGGTATCAGACTTTTTCGCTCCAACTAAGTTAGATTTTAATTAGCACTGTCATTGTTTTGCTCTTCAGAAATTATTATTCAATTGTTTTAAAATTTGTTAATCTGCAATTACAAAGTTTGGTAATTTCAACATCTTCGTCAATGTTTTTTGGTATTTGATCTTTACAACAAATGCAGATTAACAGGAATAACAAGTCTTCTTATAATTTCATGGATAAACATTCATGGAAAAAGGTTTGCAAATTGCAATAAGAAGTTACGAATAACAGAAAAGAGTTTACAATTGATCTTCAAAAAAAAAAAATATCAACATATTTTTAGAAGTCCTCAAATTGCAACAAGAAGTTATAAATAACAGAAAAGAGTTTATAATTGACCTTCAGAAAAAACCTACAAACTGCAAAAGCAATGATATTTATAACTAATTATCTATTGATAAGAAGAAAAGATTTTTACAAGAATAAACATTCATGGATAAAAATATAAAAAACAAAAAAGAAACACGAATCGTGAACCGCGCTCAATATACAAAATAATTATCAAGCAAATGATCCGGATCCAATTGTATAAACTCAATTGTAAGCAAAACTATATGCTCAGACGATGTGGTAGTTGTTTCTCCAGATGTTGGAGGTGTGGCAAGAGCACATGCTTTTGCAAAAAATGTTATCCGGTGCTTCTCTTTCCATTGTAGATAACGGGCGTCAAGGACACAATGTTGCTGGGGTGATGTTAAAGGAAAAGTTGCTATTATGGTCGATGACATGATAGATACCGCAGGAACTATTGTAAAAGGAGCTTCCCTTTTGCATCAAGAGGGAGCAAGGGAAGTGTATGCTTGCAGCACCCATGCTGTTTTTAGGTAACCTACAAATACAACTTATCATTAGCTAGTTTAAACCTTTTTTGTGCAAGCATTGAGCATATTGTCTTATATTTTTTTACTGCGAGGCACTGGTAGCACAAATTTGCTGTATGCATTGAATATGAAGTGTACATAACTTAAGATTTAATCCGAGTATCATTCAACTGTTCACCACAAGAATTTTGGATATGGTTATTATGTTTAGCATCAACTTATAAGGTATAGCTTATAAGTAAACAAGTCATCAGTAAATAATGAGAAAGAAATCAAGAACATTAAATTCTCAGAATATTTTTAGTTGTCCCTGAAATACTTCTTGGATAGGCAGTTCATTGAAAACATGTGAATATGCTATGTTTGGATGTCATCTGCCTTACGTCTGGCAACGGAGCTTCTTTTTTCTCTTCAATTTCATAAGGTATTCCCATCGATTACCTAGCAAGTTCTGTAAAAGTGTTTTATAAAGCGGATTGTGCAATATTATTGTTTAAAGATGAAGAACAAAATAAACTCAAAAAGTAATGTAGGGGTTCCCAGTTTAAATTTTTGTTTGCGTTCATCCAATTTTCTTGCTAATCCCCTGTCATGCTACTCGATGTTCTTGTTTCTTGGTAGAAAGCTGGGCATGGAAACATTGTGATGCTTTACCTCCTTTTGTTAGCCACTTAATTTCTTTAGCATTGTAATTTTTTATGGCCATCTTATGCGAAATCTTGGATTGCTGGTCATATTTTTGCTTATGGAGATCTAGAATAAAATGTTATTAGGCTGTTTTATTAAACTAAAATGGATGACATTCAATTCCATCCTAAGCACCCTTGCAGATTCTGTTTTATTATCAAGTTCTTTGCTTCATAGCCGAAGTCTATCTTTTACGTTCTTTAGTTTTGACATTAGCTGAACAATGGGATTCCCATGGTACACACTTTCCTATTCTAGACCGACTAGGCCATGATATTCTACATTTGAATGCCATAGGATGTTATTTCATAAGAGGATACCTTTGTCGTAATACGTCAGGGGTAGCCAAATAAAAATAATGGTAGGCGTATGGTCGCTGACAGAATAATTGGCAAAGTTGTCCAAAAAACTAGAGAATTTGTCTAGACATTCCTTATTAGTCAAGTATATTAATTTTTATGCTAGGTGGTTTAAAGAGACTTGTTGCTTCAATACATTGAACAAAATCATTGTTTGGATTGGAACTTCAATTGACATTGTTAATTTTGTCTTTACAAAACGAAACAACATTGAAATCACCTACTAGTAACCATGAAATTTTAAATATTTTATAAATTGTTTGACATGGTGTTGCAATTTAGTTCTTGTTTCCGGTTGATTATCACTGTATATGCAAGTGCATGAATGCCAAAATGTGACGACCCCGAATCCCGTACTGACGGTGACAAGGGTAATCTTTGGAATATAACACATAAAAAGATAATAGCAGAACATAAATAAATAAATACACCAGATAAGGCACAATAGAATATACTGGATAAATGTAATCATCGGAGTTACACAGTATACAGGATCATACTTAGTACAAATACAGTTTAGCTATACATAAATGTCTACAGCGGAAAAAAAACATAATGTACAATAGGAGCTGAACAACATAAAAAGATATAAATGATAGAATCCATCTTCAGCTCCAGCTATCCAGAAAGAGCCAACTAAACTTGAATACAAGGCTGCCCGTGTAGAAAAAGGGGCACACGAGTTTGAAAGTGAAACAAACTACGAGTCAGACATGGGACTGGTATGAGAAATCTACTCAACACATTTAAAATATGGATAATCACAGGACCACGCCACTTTCATGGAACGGGTTTACTCCATCGGATCGCCAGTGCTTTAAAACAAATAATTCTTTTACACATCGCAATGCTTTTTATAAAAAATGAAGCCATTATAAGACTCAGTTCCCATCACACAATGCAACGCAAACCAGAGGATAGAGTTTTACCTTATAATGGCCAAACTATGCTTGATACAAATAAAACAAAAGCATTTGATATTATTACTAGTGTTTATAGGTTTCAAAAACAATTTCAATCATAACTATCAATCATAGACGGCATGGGTACCATATATCATGTCGCCATATATATATATATATATATATATATATATATATATATATATATACACAATCAAAACCGCACAGTCACGTATTTGGAAATTGGATTTCCGTCATGAACCAAGGCAAAATATAGTCCTTACCGACTTCGAGACTCTCTAGCCCGAGCCTCCGGACAGCCGCAATTGCCCCTTGGAGCGACAGGGCTGGTCCACACGGAGTGGATTATAGTGCCTGAACAATACGTTTCCCCGCCCTTTGGGGTGTAAATGAGCCAACAAATGACTCCATCGACTCCACATAGTCACCGATATATCTGAGGCGCCTCGCAACAACAACAACCACATAAGTCAATCTCGTCAGGGCGTGTAAAACCACTGACGCCACTTCTAGCTAGAAAGAAACGCATGTCCTCCCTGAGGTCCTTCTCCCGTTTCTTGTTCATACCGGGGTGTGAGGCTCGCGAATTCACGTTATACACAAAGCTACGCCACATAGGCGGTGCTTTGATCATCAATCACAAGACTTTGCTTTTCAACAGAAGCCCTGATCACTGCATCTTAGCATGCCACACAGGCAATTCACGCCATGTAACTGATGGCTATCAATCACACAGAATGAATTCCAATGTCAGACACACAGTCCGTTTACAAGTCCATTCTGGGTCTGAACGAAACCGAAGGCACTATAAACCTCGCAAACCCATCGATCTCCACGTACATCTGGACGATCACCACTCATTATCCATATTTCGGGATGCCTCCCAATCAGGACATCAGTTACCATCCAAATGAGGTGAAGAACTCCGGTCTTTGACCACCATCTTCATCTTCGATTTCTTATCGTTGATTCAGTTATTCAGAATGGTGTAAACCCGGTCTTTCTGAGCAACTCGTGTATATAATAAACAAGTGCAACACAAACACACATACGCATCATTTCAATTCATGAGTTGCTAACCGTAAATCAGTAAGAGAACGATTTCCCAAATATTAACCCCGAAGGCCGAAACCAACATCAAATCAAAACCCAGGAAACCATTCGACTTAGCCAACCTTCAGTTAGTTTCTAAATTTCTCATCCATATCGTTTATAATATTTTATAACGATTTATCGCTATTTTTATTTATTTTAAAATAGCCAATTTATTCAAACGACGTTCGGGCCATAACACGGCCATGGCTCTGTTTTTCTTCAGATTTGATTTACACATATCTGAAAATCTAACCATTGGACCTTCACAAAATTTACATCATTAGAAAGATCTTTTCAAAAAGAATCCAACGGTTCCAGTTTCGGGAAAATCCGACGGTCGGATCTCCCGGTATAATCGTTTGAAATTTCGATTTCAAAATACGAACTGCAGCGTCGTTATTCGATGTAATATAATTATATATATATATATATATATAATCGATTCTGGCGCTGTTTTTCTTCAAATTTGAATTAAACATTCCAGACAATCCAACCGTTGGATTTTTACAAAGTTGGTATCGTTGGAAAGATATTTCCAAAGCGAACCCAACGGTTTCGGTTTCGGGAAAATCCGATGGTCGGATCTCCCGTACTAATCGTTTGAAATCACGGTTTCAAAACATGAACTGCAGCTTCGCTATTCGATATATTTTAATTCTATATATATATATATATATATATATATATATATATATATATATATATATATATATCGATTCTTCGATTTCAAAACTACATTCTTTTTATACATTTGATAAAAATGATATTTTTATCCAACCGACTATTATTTCAACTCTTCGCTATTTTCAAATATTCGTGTATATAGTAAAAATGTGATTTTTATTGTAAAACAATTTATTTCAAAACACGATTATTTTATACAATTCATATAGATGTTAAAAAAATATGATTTTTATTATAAAACAATTTATTTCAAAACACGAATACCATTCAACACATGAATATGATTCAACGAATGAATTTCTATTCAACACATGAAGGTTTTCTATAGTTTGTATATATATAGTAAAAATGTGATTTTTATTGCAAAACAATTTATTTCAAAATACGATTATTTTATACAGTTCATATAGATGTTAAAAATATGATTTTTATTATAAAACAATTTATTTCAAAACATGAATACCATTCAACACATGAATATGATTCAACGAATGAATTTCAATTCAACACATGAAGGTTTTCTATAGTTTGTATATATATATATATATATATATAGTAAAAATGTGATTTTTATTGCAAAACAATTTATTTCAAAACACGATTATTTTATACAGTTCATATAGATGTTAAAAATATGATTTTTATTATAAAACAATTTATTTCAAAACACGAATACCATTCAACACATGAATATGATTCAACGAATGAATTTCTATTCAACACATGAAGGTTTTCTATTCAACACACGAATATAGTTTCAACACAGGAAAATAATTCTAACACATGAATATTATTCAAAATTTCGGCAGTATAACGGCAGGGTAGTTAAAACCGGGACCGTCGCTAGTACGGCTCCTCGCTCTACCTTAAATCCTCGCAGCTTTTGACAATGGGGAATCATGCATCTAGTTCGCACACAGGTGGCATGTATATTTTTTTCATTTCCACAAACTAATCCTATGTGGTTTCAACCAAATAATTCTCAACCACAAACGGGTCTTTTTCAACCACAATCAATGAATTTCAACCACAAACAATTCTAATCAACCATTCGTAATCAACCAATTTCACACCAATCACAACCAATAAATATCGTCCATGGTTTGTGGACGAGGGGCGTATATATATATATATATATATATATATATATATATATATATATATAAGCATTTCACTTCTATTCAACACATATATAATTTTTACAACGCATATATAACTTATATATCGAACGTACAAGTTATACAATGCTTATACAAGAGGTGTACAACGATTATATAACTCATACATCGACTATATAATTTATACATCATCGTTTTCCATATCGTTTATAATTTAGAAATCTAACATTGGGTTCCACTTCACCAAAAATAGCAGAAGGCTCAGAAAAATATGCGGTCTCTTCTAGAAGGTAGAAGACGTCCACACGAGTCCACTGTCCCTTGTTTCACTGAATTTCGTCAAGAAACGAAAAAGATATGATTTTTACAATGAAATCAAAATCGTAGCGCTTAGAAGTGCTATAATATAATTTAATATATAACAGCCGTTACCTTCACAATTTGTTCGAAACTAGGTTTTCAGATTTCACGCGAATCGATGCGCGATATGACGATCAACCTTCACCACGAGGAAGAGCTACGAGAGGGCTTCCTCCCGCTACCCACAACACCCAGCTCGACGGTCCCTAGGGTGGTGAAAACGAGGGAGAGCGGCGGGTATTCACGCTCAGAAATCTCACTCGATACCTCACGATCCTCGATGAATTTGGTACCGATTTGAAGAACGTGAAACACGCTTTGATTTTATCTGAAGAATCGATTGAATTCGTTAAGTGGTTTGAGAGAAAGAAAGGAGGAAAGAATCGAGCAATATCCGACGTTGAACGTTATCGTGGCGGCTAGGGTTAACGAGAGGGGGAGGGGCTTTTATAGAAAATTATTTTATATTTTTAAAAATTCGAAAATACCCCTTATCTCCTACGAACTCCAATCCAAACCCAACGACTGTCATCCCTAGCATTTTACCCCCATTCTGAACATAATGGGATATGTTTCGAAGGCCCATTCTATTGTTTCAGTCAGTTTTCATTCAATTTAAAATATATAACATTCAATATTCGATTTGAACGTACATTTCAATTTGCCAGGGCCACAAACTAATTCGAAAAATTCCAGAAAAATAAATCTGGCTATGATTTGACGATATGGTCCCAACAAAACTTGATTCGTCGTATTCTAAGACCGTTTGTAAAATGGCCCTTTTCTGGTCGTTCTAATTTAACTATAATTGACCAAAACACGTTTTCCTTTGCCACGCTCACATACTAGCTTCAAAAATTATGAAATTTGAAACCTAGCAATAACTTCACGTCCCGGATCCAACAAAAGTGGTTTCGTCGAATTCCGAGGTCATTTGCAAAATGGCCATTTTCCACGGCTATATAAATTCCCTAGCGACCTTTCTGAAAATTCATTTAGCCATAACTTTTGCTTCCCGCTATGAAACTTCGATTTTTCAGATTCGTTAGAAAGATAATCACTAACAGATTTAAATATTTTTGGTTTCACTCAAATCCGTTTTGTTTTGCACCTGGTATAGTCAGTCAAAGTTTGAAATGAAAATTTGAAACTACCGCGCCATTTCAGGCCTTGTTTATAATTAGAATTAATTATATTCGTTTTCAAACGTCGATTTAAACTCAGTTTTCATCGTTATTATTTAAAATATTTATTTTAAATATTTAAAATCCACCATTTTAGCCAATTTAATTTTTTTAAATTGGTTCAGATTTTCCGGGTTGTTACAATCTCCCCCACTTAAAACTTTTCGTCCCCGAAAAGGAACAAAGTCGAAAGTGGTTTGATTTATCAGCTCTACGTTCAATCTGGCTTCCATTCTCCAACTTTTCAGTTTCTGAGAATTTTCAAATTCTTCAAAAATTTGGCTAACACCCGGAATTTTTGAAAAATTCGCCATAACCTCCTTTGTTCGGGGAGGGGTTTGGAAATTTATTGGGCCGTATTAGGTACCCAATAAATCCTATAAAGCATACACATATTTATAGTGATATATTCTAGTGTTTATAGGGGAGCGTGTATAGATAATAACTCCAGAGAATAAATTCTCGTCACCCTGTCAAAGCTTGAGGGAGTGTGTATTTTAATTGCTCCAGAGGATAAATCCTCGTCACCTCGTCCCGTGTGGGAAATAAATAATCCATGTGCCGTATCTAATAAGTAGAGAGACATGATTATTGTCAACTCCAGACCCGTGTGGGGTTTTTATTAATCTGGGAATTTATCGTTACAAATTTTATATGGTCATATCAGTCATCAGTTCAACCTGTAAAATATAGTCATCGCCATACAAGCCTCTCGCTCGTATGGTAAATCTTCCACCTCGTCACACAAGCTCCAAATGCTTATGTGATATATGATGAAGTATGCCTATCTTCCAGAAGTATGCCATGTAATGTAGTTCAAAATTAATTGTTACTATCCTATGGTGACGTTTATGATTACATACAGAACAACCAGCACTCTGCATCCAGTGGCATTCACAGGAGTTGATATAATAATTTTTCGCATCCAACTAATTAAGGTTTACCTATTTGTCGGGCACGCAAATAAAATCTTTACTCAGCAGCTAATCCATTTACCTATTCAAACATATATGATGCACATGTATATATATCTATCTATTTTTAAATCAGTTCAATGTGTGAGTTAATCGAATAAATCCTACCATTCATTCTCTTATTAATTAAATTAACTATCGTTTCAATAATTTAATTAATCCAATTTACTATCACACAATGCAAACAACAAGCAATTTGTTTTTAACTTTTCAAAAATATACTAATTAATTTCTATATTCTTTTAAAATCATTCAGACTATAGAATTAAAAGTGCACATCCATGGAAAGAAAATAACAACAAAGTAGAAAACTAATTGGTAATGCAAAGTATGGTAAATGTACCTTGCCCCGGAGTCAATCAGAGATATCCACTCGGCACCTAGGATAGGCTTTCTGAATGCCCTCCTCTGTTTCCCAAGTACAATCTCGCGGATCTCCACTCCATTGCACTTTGACTAAGTGAACCTTCTTGTTCCTCAGCTCTTTGGTTTCTTTGCCGATAATCTTTTGCGTCTCTCTTCTCACAACTAATTCTGGAGTAATTTCAATATCTTGCTGTGCAGCCTCTTCCACAACCAAGTCTGGATCATGGACGTGCTTTCGAAGTTGAGATACGTGAAATACATCATGCACTCCAGGCAACCAATCAGACAATCGAACCCTGTAAGCGAGAGTTCCGATCCGTTCCTGAATAGGAAACGGACCAATGAATTTGGGCGCCAACTTCCCAGTTTTGCCAAACCGGATAACTCCTCTCATCGGCGATACTTTCAAATATACATAGTCACCAACAACAAATGATATATCTCTTCTTATTTTATCGGCATAGCTCTTCTGTCGGCTTTGAGCGGCGAGTAATCGTTTCTTAACGAAATCGACTTTGTCGGCAGCTTCGCGGATCATATCTGGTCCCAATATAAGTCTATTACCGGGTTCGACCCAACAAGCAAGAGATCGGCACTGTCTACCATATAACGCTTCGAATGGTGACATTGTCAGGCTCGCCTGGTAGCTGTTGTTATATGAGAATTCAGCCAAATGCAGATGGTCTTCCCATGATCCACCGAAATCTAGAACACATGCCCGCAATAGATCTTCTAGTATACGATTCACCCTATCAGTCTGACCATCCGTCTGAGGATGATAGGCGGTGCTCAAGTTCAGCTTTGTTCCCAGCTCTACTTGAAACGCCTCCCAGAATTTTCTAGTGAATATTGGATCTCTATCACTAACTATACTGAGCGGCACTCCATGTAGCCTTACAATTTCTTTGAAGTATATATGCGCCAGACTCTGAGCAGTTCTGTTTGATCCGACAGGTATGAAATGGGCGGTCTTCGTGAAGCAATCTACGATCACCCAAATACTGTCATTTCCTTTTCTGGTTCTGGGCAAAACATCTATGAAGTCCATTGAAATATGTTCTCACTTCCAACCTGGAACGTCCAATGGTTGCAACAATCCAGCTAGTTTCTGTTTGTCGCTTTTGACTAGTTGGCAAGTAGGGCATCAGCTAACATATAAAGAAATGTCCCTCTTCATCGACTTCCACCAGAAAGTGAGTTTGATGTTATTATACATTTTGCTTACTCCCGGATGGATACTAAGTTTTGACTTGTGGCATTCATCCAGCACTTCCTTTCGGAGCTTAGAAATGTTTGGAACACAGATTCGACTTTTTAGCCTTAAAATCCCATCATTATCAATTTGAAAACTCGAGGGTTCGCCTTTCTGAATTATCTCTCTGATCTTCTGAATGAAGTGATCATCCTTCTGAAGAGAAGATATTTTATCTATCAATCAAGTCGTGATGATAAAACTAGCGATCATTTCATTCTTTCGACTTAACGCATCGGCCACGACATTGGCTTTCCCTGGAGTGTATAGAATCTCAAAATCATATGTTGCGAGGAACTCTAGCCAATGTTGCTGCCTCAGATTCAAGTCTTTCTGGGTGAACAGATACTTTAACGACTGGTGATCTATAAACAGTTCAAATTTCTCACCCAAAAGATAGTGCCTCCAGATTTTCAAAGAGAATACTATAGCCAACAACTCAAGATCATGAGTTACGCAGTTCTTTTCATGTGGCTTCAGCTGACGGCTAGCATAAGCAATAACTTGACCCCTTTGCATTAACACTGCACCAAGGCCTTCTCTAGAGGCATATGTCCAGACTTTCAAGTCCTGATTGTCGTCGATAATGGTTAACACTGGAGCCGTTGTTAATCTTAACTTTAGCTCTTCAAAAGCCTCCTCACATTTTGGAGTCCATTTGAATTTCGAGTGCTTCTTTGTAAGCTTCGTTAAGTGACCAGATATCTTCGAAAAGTTTTTAACGAACTTCCTGTAATAACTAGCCAATCCGAGAAAACTGCGGACTTCTATAGGAGTAATAGGCTGTTTCCAATTTTGAATAGCTGTGATTTTACTTGGATCCACAGCAATTCCTTCTTTTGATACAACATGGCCCAGAAATTTTACTTCATCTTGCCAGAATATACATTTGGATGGTTTAGCTTTTAAAACATTCCTTCTCATAATTTCTAGAACCTGTTCTAAATGCTTTTCATGTTCGGCCTTTGATTTAGAGAAGATTAGAATATCATCAATAAAAACCAAAACAAATTTATTCAGGACTCCTCTGAACACTCGATTCATCAAATCGACGAAGTATGCTGGAGCGTTACATAAGCCGAACGACATTACTAACCACTCATAGAATAAGTCTGGACCTCTGAATGTTGTCATAGGAACACACTCTTCGGCAATTCGAAGCTGATGGAAGCCTGTAGCTAGGTCCATCCTTGAAAATACTTATGCTCCATTTAGACGATCCAATAAATCATCGATTCACGGCAATGGATATTTATTCTTTATTGTCTGTTTGTTCAAATCACGATAATCTACACATAGCCGTAGAGTACCGTCAGTCTTTTGGACAAACACCACTGCTGCTCCCCAATCAGAGAAACTAGGCCTGATTAGACCCTTCCATAGAAGCTGTCTTGTTTGATTGTCTAATTCCTCTTTCTCTTTCAAGGACATTCTTCGAATAGCGTGAACTACTGGCCTTGCATTCGGAATCAAAGCGATCTTGAAATCTATTTCTCTCTGCAGAGGTAAGCGAACAACTTCTTCAAACACATCCTCATAATCCTTGACGACAGGAATATCTTTTACGAGGCCGGGAATATTCTCTGTGACTTCAGGGATATTTTCTATTTGAGCAGGAGAAACATCTAAAGCTACCCAGAAGTCTTTTCTATTTGAATTCTGGCCTTCACAGGGAATGGTTATATAATTCCCTAATTGGGCCTTTGCTTTAACAATTCTCTCGACACACTTAACTTCAGCTTCATATTTTGTCAACCAGTCTAACCCCAAGATAAGATCGAATTCAGTAAAGGTCATGACGATGGAGATGGTAGGGAACTTATAACAGGAAAAAGAGACAGGCACTGCACAAATCCAGCTAAGATCGAGAGACCCCCCAACCGGATTTTGGACAGTGATGAGTTCTTTAAGCTTCCTCAATTTCAAATCCAACTTCCTAACTGCATTCTTGACAATAAAGCTTCTCGACGCGCCTGTGTCCAGCAGTACTTTAACTGGAATATTTTGACATTAAGTGTGCCTTCTAAAACATCAGACCTTACCTGACTATCTGAGGGTGCTGAGGTTTCTGCTACTTCATTTACCTGAGCCTCCTTGGTTGCCTTTAACAGCCGGCAATCCTTCTTTACATGGCCAAACCGATGGCAAATGTTGCATTCTTTGGTCTCTTGAAACTTCTTATTAGACTTAGATCTTTCCTTTCTTTGTTTCTTTAGAGATCAGCAACTTATCGAGAGATGTCCTTGCCTATTGCAGTTAGAGCATACAGCTGTCGTTACTGGTTCCTTCTCAGATTTGGCCCTTTTTCTCTTGGCACTGGGCTTCTTACTGACCTCTGACATCGTACGGGCCTCAGGACAATCAGTTTCAGACTCAACTTTATTACTAGAACTGACCTCCTCTTCGTAGCGTAACATACCTTTCTTGTCTAGATCTTCATACTGGGAAGCCATGTATATCATTTCAGAAAAAGGAAGCTTCACATTCCTCATTACACTGTTCTGATATTTTCTTTGAAACCCATTGATAAATCTCAAATTCTTCCTCTTCGGATTCTGAATTAGATGAGCGGCGAAGTGAGAAAGTTCATTGAATTTCTTATGATATTCTGGAATGGTCATATCTCCTTGTATCAAATAAGAAAATTCATCACATGGTCGCTCAATTGCTTCAGGAGGAGTAAATCTTTCCAGGAAAATCACTTTGAATCTATCCCAGGTGATATCACCTTCTGGATTATCCTTAATAATCGAATCCCACCAAAACAAAGCTTCGTCTTTGAGTGCCCAGGAGGCCAGTAATCTTTTCTGGTCATCCCTCAGCTTTAATCCTTCAAAGATTTTCCCAGCCGAACGAATCCAAGCTTGTTTTTTCATAATAGATTCTTCGCCCGAGAACGGTTTTCCACCCAGATTTCTATATTTCATAAATAGAGCTTCTATATCCGGGTCAATATTACTTCTTCTGTTTCTGGCACTCATTTTCTAGAGCGTCTGCAATTAGCAAACAAAGTGTCAGGTCAATAGAAAAGGTATTTCAAAATATAGAGACAAATACTTGAATGTAAATGTGTCTATCTAGGTGTTATTTCATTCTGCTACTCATACTAGGATATTACTGATCCTATCTGTAATGAGTTACCCATCCTAGAACACTACTGGTTCTATTTCTGACGAGTTCGTTAATATGTTATATCCCAGCACTAAGCTTAACCAAAGCTCTGATACCACGTTGTGACGAACCCGAATCCCGTACTGACGGTGACAAGGGTAATCTTTGGAATATAACACATAAACAGATAATAGCAAAACAGAAATAAATAAATACACCAGATAATTATTACTGTCTTAGTGACAAGGTCTCATATTTATTTTTGTTTATTTGTCAAGATTATATCACTTGAACTTTCAACCTTGTATTTGACTTTCCATTTATGTTTTGTTAATTATTACTGTCTTAGTGATAGTCACTTCCTGCTGTGTACTTGTAAACTGGGAGTTTTTCTTCGAAAGTACCGCCCTAATAGGTGACACATGCTGCTTATGTGATTATAAACTGCAGACCGAATTTCTTATAACCGACTGTATTATTTATTTTCTTTTTACATTCACCTGTTTTCCCCAAAAAATAGTATCTTATGCATTAAATTTATTTGCTAGAAATGTCACAACTATCATATCACATTATCATCTTAAATATTTGCAACTTTCTTACCCTTTCCTTTTTTACTATACTACAGGTTTTGATCCAATGCACGCTGTATTTTTCTTCCTAATTGATGTGTCAATGAATGCGTTACAAACATGTGCAACTGCAACCGCTTGTAGTTCAGTTAGTCAGGCAATCGTTGATCCCCCGGTAAATCATTATATTATAGATTATGTACTTAGTGATCAATATGGATATGCTCTTCAAACAATAGTGATAGTCATGTCTATGTTCTTAAAATAGTATGTTCGGTTAGTCAGGCATTATAATCCTGCTTGCTTTAAATTTCTCATATATTTCTACCTTTTTTCTTCTAGTTTCTGCTTATAAAATGAAATACTAGTTATTTAAATCTGAATTGTATTATTTATATTTGCTTATGATCAAGTGCATTACACATCAGAGGAAAAAAGAGAAATTTAAAGAAGTTACCTTAAAATTTGCACAAGAAAAATTATTTGCATGCATATCTTTGTGTTAAAATCATGTTTTTTTTTATTTGCATGCATTGTAATATTTGCGTTAAATTTGCACAAAGAATTAAAGATGCTGGACCATCTCACATATGGAATACTCTTGAGCTAATGAAGATGAATACTCTTTGCTGTTAGCATGTTATATAAGCATCTTGATTCCTGATATGGAATAGGGTTTTCCTTCAACTTAAAAGAGTACTAGGAAGTTTCCTGTTCTGGTTTATCAACATGTCCTAGTGTGTGCAGCGTTCAACTATAATTTTGCTAATTATATTTGATTTACTAATTATTTTTCATGGATGGTATCTGGTAAGTTATTCATGCAAAGCATGGTTATATATGTTGCAATAACGATTTACCAATATTTTAAGACAATATCAAATAATTAAAATTTAAAAATGCTACATTCTTGCAGTTTTGCAACTGAATTCAATTGTTTAATTTAACAATTCAATTAAATTTCCGTAAAAACTGTTTAAGATGCGTATCCATTGACATACGATATTTTCGCCAAGTTTTTAGATTCTTGGTATAGTAGTTTTAGAATTTGATGATGTAAAGGCTATAATGAGAAATTCTGGAACTGCTATGTTTGGTTTGGTCTTCCTTTAGGCAAGAATAGTGGTAAAGAAGCAGTAGAGAAATCATCTCTTTCTCCGCTTATTGAGTCATACAATTAGTCAGCCACTGGAGTTCTCATGTTTTAATTTCTTCTCGTATATAAGTGCCATTGATAGTACATCTGTTATGTTTGAAAGAACACGAGTTAATTTCTTCTAAATCCATGATGAGGTATACTTTCATTAGCTATTTTATTGCAAATATATATTTTTAACTTGAGAGTAATTTTTAATATTGTAATCTTTTTCATTCTCTCTAAATAAACAAGATATAGTTGGAACAACTTAATTATGTTTATCGACAGATTCAACACATAAATTTTGTAATATTCCTTTTTATCGTATTCCATATGCCTTCCATTATGTGAATTGTGTATCAATTATCTATTTCTATTTTGTATCTTGCATTAACACCAAATGAGCTAAGCTGATAACATTTTACGCCTATGTAGGTGTAGTTGGTTTTGCTTTTATGCTCTTTCAATTTGAATGATTTTTTGATATAGGTGTTATGTTCATTGAGTAGACCATGATGTAATATAGTGCATATATATGATTTATTGGTCTTCATTTTAATTCCTTCCTTGGTCCTATGTTGCGGAGAAACATCCTTTTTGTGATCTCAATGCCTGATAGTACAACAATCCCACTTTTGGGACATACTACAATGTGACCTGAACTAAATGTATGTACAGATCAATCATTTGGTACAACTAAATTGATGTGCAGGCAGTGTTGGAGGGGTGCAACTAAATTTTTTGTTTCTTTTTTCTAATGGATTAAAGTAAGATGACATGGTTTTTCGCACTGATTTTAATTATTTCCATTGGTTTGAGTTTTCAGAAAGCTCTACGAATCACCGAAGACGTGCACGAGCAATTGCATTAAGCAGTTGAAGTTCTTAATGATGCATTAGGTACTTATAGTTTTAAGTACGAGCTATGTTTTGTTTTTTGTTAGCTCAAATTGACATCAATATGGAATTGAAAACATATGTATTGAATTTGGTTACTCATGTATTGGACTTATTTTTTGTTAGTTGATGTCTTATTTTGATATCATGAATATGCGTTACCTTTGTTGATTATTATATTTTGCTCATTTATACATTGCTCTTCAAATGGTTATGCATATCCATGTTGATTTCTATAATTAAAATGTAATATATATGAGCAATAAAAGGATTTAGCAATACCATAACATGTTAATTTAATAGCGTCATATAGCCGCTATCGAATAAACATGTTATAGCGGCAATACTGTGTTATAAAATATTTCACTTTCATTGAGATTTAGATGGTTATAGTGGTGAGCATGAGCTACTATAATAAAATAACATAGCGGTCAAAATGCGCTATAAAACTATATCTTTTATAGTGGCTAGTTAAGCGTTTTAACTAAGTAGCAGTTTTTTAAAACATGTTGATATATAGCATTTATCGAACCGCTATAGTTATTATTCATAGCGGCTATAGGCCGCTATAAAATGCCAGTCCTATTGTAGTAATAGATGGAGAAAAATATTTTTCTCGTTCTGAATTCAACAGCATTATTCGTTTCATGAAATTCGAATGTTTCTATATCCATAGGAATTTTTCCGCATGAATTAACTGCGAATCATCGTTAAAAATTGATGTTTTGAAAGGAGGGTGATGACACTGATATCTATGTACCATTGCGTCTGCCTCGTCACACTGACCAGCACAGTATACTCATTTATGCATTCTCATATCAAATGGATATCCGAATAAATAAAATAGTGTATTGTATCGTTACCCAACGTTGTGTCGTTTTTGTGTTTTATGTCCATACGTGTGTCTGATTGCAATAATCACACGTCCTACACTATTACCCCATAACCCTTTTAATCCATGATTTCTCTGTTTCCTAATATTTGAATTTTCCTCGTGAGACCACTTTTTTCTTGAAACATGGACAAGGGTGCACTATTTAAACTATCATGTTGTTGTTTTACATTGGCAAATGGCCGAAACAAACCTGTGGCCATTATTTTATTGCTTCATCAATCTATTTCCTCTCGCGCTCTTCCATCACCGCGCCATGCCACCAGTCCATGCTCTGACCACCCAACTCCTCTTCCTTCCTTCTCTCTTCGCTCCATGAATTGTTTCCACGTTTAAAAAAAACAAACAACGCAACTCCTTGTAGAAACAAAACTTTCTGTAGCTGCCATCTCCACGTCACTCGGCGAACCTACAAGTTCCTCCACCAGCGATGCGGCCTGTACCATTCTCCTTTGCTTCCTGGAGCCATGAGTTTCTTTTAATAAAAATACGTATCCTGTGTGTGACTGTATATTATATGTATACTAACGTTTTGTTATGTAGCCGGCGAAGAAATTAGATCAATCCCCTGCTGTTGTGTCCTTCACATTGCAGTGAACTAATCAACTTTCAAATGTGAGCTTTGAGTATGTTAACGTGTGTATACATGATATATTATGTAAATGTTAATATATGCATACTGTTTCATGTGATATATACGGTGACTTCTTGTTGTGTATAATGTATATAGTGATATATATAAACTTGTATGCATGTATACAAGTTGCTGTGTGTATAGTTTTTGCTGTGCATACTAATATTAACGTGTATTTTTTTTTCATATGGCTTTGGAATGTGTATGTAACAGCTTGCATTTTACATATCGGAAGATCGTAAAATATTTTATTTTATTCCCTAAGAGTTGGATCATTCTAATATTTTAATATGTTGCTTATGGGGATGTGAGACATGTCCATAATTTTTACCAATTTTGTTTGTGACCATTTTGCCCCTGTCTTGTACAGGGCATAACTTTTGACTCAGGTCGAGTCAGGTGGTGAGACCTATGCCATTGGAAAGGAAATGATGATTGCCTTTCCGTAGATTGGTTACATTAAAGATTTGGATCAGCAATTTGGGGAGAATCGCTGTTTAAAAGTTTAACAGTTGGTTGCTCAGGATTTTAAGCCATTATGGGCTGATTTGGAGAGGCCCATTAGTGGGCTGGTGAAAGGTATAAATAGGGGATGGGAGGTATCAGAAATAGTTTAGTTTCTCTATTCTCTCACTTGATGGCCTATGTTCCTCCTTTCTCTAACAACTTTCCACCATTAAAAATCAAAATCCAAGGGAGGAAATCGTAGATCTACACCATTGGAGGTTAGATCTACATTAATTGAAGTGAGAATTCATCGGATCGAGGGATTTGATTCGAGTAGCATGCTGTTCAAAATATTGTTACATTGATTTTTGCTTGTTTTGGAGAATTGGTAAGTGATATGCATCTCTCACATGGATACAATCAAGTATATGAGTAATTGTTCATGTTTTTCATTGAACTCAAGTCGATTTCTTATAGCTACACCATGTAAGTCCATTTTCATATGAATCATCATAGGATCCAGGTTAGTAAGTTTAAACTGGTAATTTCTATGCTATTCCATATGATTATGCAAGTTAGATCTATAGTTTTGTTCATATATACATTTATGATGATTTTGGTGAATTTTACGTAATTATTGATGAAATTGTCATATGGGTGTTGTTATTGATTTCATAACATGCCTGTCGTTGTATTGGATGAATCAGATGAGTTGGTTTCGCCGAATTTGTCGTTTGGCGAAATTTTGGTTGAATTCGGGGGAGAATTGGATATATCCAGGTTTTGGGTCGCACAGGTTAGTCGGTCGTTCTTGCCTGGTCGGGCTGAAAAGCATGTCTTGGGGAGCAAGTTAGACCTGGTCGGTTAAGCAGGCTAGGGAATTTGTCTGGGGTTTTAGTTTTAAAGGGCAAGCGGATGGGTCGGTTGCTCCTAGATGAAAGGATCGGTCGTTCCTGAATGGTTGGGTCGTTCCGGATAACAAGAGGTGAAGGTCTTGGATAAGGAGATGGATGAGGAGGGTCGATCGTATTACATGGTTTGGGTCGGTCGTGCAAAGGGATGTTGGTCGGTCGGTCCATGCCTGGTCGGTCGGTTATGAAGTTGGAGTGATGAAGCGGTGGGTCGATCGCTCCTAGTTGAATGGGTCGGTCGGTCCCAATTGGTCGGGTCGGTCGTTCAGGTGTGAAGATGAGGGATTGAAGTGGAGGTTGGTCGTCGGTCGTGCGGAGCTGGTCGGGTCGGTCTCCATATTGAAGGTGGGTCGGTCCTATACAGGTCGGTCGGTCTTATCCTGGCCAATCGCAATGAACTTTCAGCAGCGCTTTTAAACGTTGTGGTGGATAACGTAATTGTAATGTTTTGTTTTCTTTAGCAAATTGATGTGATGTTACGGATTGTTTTGGACCCTGTGATTGATGTTTTCTTTGGTTCGAGAAAGGTGATAACTTCGAGGTGAATTCAATGGGGAATGTCGAAGTAAGGTGATGTGTACGTTGCCAGTCGTAGTGCAACGGGTGTAACTACAACTCAAAGGTGATCTGAGTTAGGTGATAATGGTGGGAAAGTCGTCATTGATGACGACTAGAGATACTGAAGGCTGAGAGATTATCGTTGTTGTAGGTTCTAGCGGGCTCAAAGCAGGGGTTACACAAATTCGTCGTAAGGTGAGTATCCTGGGTTTCGTTATATGGCCTAGGAACATTTCGTCGCATTGTGTGTGGGGCTTTAGCTAGAACAGGGTTTCACCATTGGCCTTTGACGGTCAACAAATTGGTTAGCCGGTCATACGATTAACGATGGTGTAAGAGCAATGTAACGCCCTTTATTTCTATGTTTATTAAGTAACGAATTAAAGAATACTTAATTTTAAAAGTGAGAATTAAGGGAAATGTGTTACGCCATTGCGTTCGTCTCGGAATTTTGCTTGAGATAGAGTCCGAGTTTGCGTGAATCGGACTCCGTATGAAGAAGTTATGGAGTTCAGAAGATTTCATGTTTAAACAGAAAATTATATAATTAAATAATTAAATAAACAAAAGTGTTCGAATTTCAAAAATCACGTAGATTAGCTGGGTGGGAAAAATCCCGCCTATAGGGGTCGACATAGGTGTCGACCCCCCAAGAGGGGTGTCGACTGGGGTGTCGACCCCCCCCCCCCCCGATAGGGGTCGACCACCTCGCCCAGATACAAGCAGT
The DNA here is from genome assembly GCA_030737875.1 of Allium sativum. Taxonomy (NCBI): domain Eukaryota; kingdom Viridiplantae; phylum Streptophyta; class Magnoliopsida; order Asparagales; family Amaryllidaceae; genus Allium; species Allium sativum. Next base: position 721,518,105 of record CM060920.1, read on the forward strand.
GACGATTTCTGAGTTGTTGCTGAGTCACTAGGGCAGAGGTGGCAATTTCTGGATAGCTCTATCTTGTCTGGATGGTTGTGATTGCTCATAGGTTGATCTAATGGTTCACATAAGTCTAAACCTCTATAAAAGCAACCCTAATCCTCAACCCTAAATCACACAATTTCATTCCAAGGAGCCACCATGCTGTCCATGGTCGACCTAGCCTAGCATCCATTTCTTCTTCAACTAGGAAGCAAACTAGAAAGCAAGTTAGAAGCTATGAATCAAATATAATTTAGAGAATTGATAGTCTACGTCAAGGGATTGCTTTTCAGTTTCAGAAAACAGATCCCAGAAAACAAGATTTTCTTTTGTTTGTAAGTCCTGTTATTATTTAGATGTGACCAATTAAAAGTTATGATTTGTAATAAAGTGAAAACTAGAGTTATGCCTAGTTGTAAGATAATAGTGATGCTGATTCATGTCTATTCTTGTAACGATTCTATCATATATGCCTATGAGACGATTGTGGTTTATTGGACTTATTATGTTGTAGGTTAAACCAATCGTGTACTATGTAAATTTGGTGACTTTTCATGTTATATTACATGCAAGTTTTTAGGCTAAGTCATGTATATGTTTAGATCTACATTCTCCTATGTTTAGATCTATGAAAATTGGATCCAAAATGCAAGTTTACATTTACATGACTAATTGGATTTGTGTAATTCTATGTAAGTCCCCGTTCATATGCTTAAGATTCATGTTTATTGGATCCAAAATAAAAGTTTACATTTACATGCCTAGTTGGATTTGTGTAATTCTATATGCTTAAGATTCATGTTAATTGGATCCAAAAATGCAAGTTCATTGTTTATGCCAAATTTATATAACACATGTTTAGTTAGATCCTTATTATGTTGTATGAATGGTACATGCTCCTTTATTTTCCCTTTTGTATATAACTTAGGCTAAATTGCGAGCCTAACATTCTATGTGAATTTTGTGAACGTATGACGGGGGTAACGTTGGGAAAAACCTTAAATTTCAACTTATTGGCATAGTTTAGCCCATAATCATATAAATGATTTGTGGCATAAATTGGTATAATTTATATACCTAAAAATTATGAACATGATTTAGTGGGTAAATGGGGCATGACTAGAATGGAAATAATTGTGGATAATTTACATATAAATATGAAAGGTAAATATATAAATTAGGTGAAAGACAAGTATGCCTAACCCGAGGTTAGATTGAGTTACGGTGTAAGACTGCCCGGAACCGCCCGGGGCATCCAGCAACCATAACAATATAGATCTAATGTAAGAGGTTAGCGCATCAACCCCAAAAGAACCCGAGGTTAGATTGGGTTGCGGTGTAAGACTGCCCGGAACCGACCGGCACATCCAACAACTGCAACAATACATACCTAATGTGAGTGGTTGGTGCTTTAATGAATGAATTAAAGCTAAGACAAGAATGGTAGGGTTAAGTAAATTAAGGCAACACTTAACCAATACAACATGTTAACTAAACTGATGGGTAGGGTTAGGTTAATTTGAGAACACTTAACCATTTTAACATGTTGATTAGGAAACCCTAGAAATGGGGATCCATTTCAGCAGTAACCCACAAAGATGTATCATGGTACCCTGAACTAGGCAGGGTGGGGCACGATAACTGGGCTGATTATAAGCGGTCAAAACAACGGGGGGGGTGCGTCGGTGTAGGTCCCGATGGAGTGTGGGCGTGCACGTACTCCAGAGTGGAAAAAGCAGGCACTGGGCATCAATAGTTATACAATTTGCATCGTGAATTGTGTCGGGTTGCCACCATAAGATTTAATACACCCCATGGTGGGACCAGCACAGATATCTACAATCAAGCGGGGCCGAATGACGCAAGTGGTAAACGTATACGAGCAGGAGCCGATGGATAAAGGGGATCATTTGTCTTGAACACATGGTGCTAGTGGAAACACTTGCAAGTGGGTACATAGAAATAGTAATGAGTGCGATAGCATATTTAGTCTTATTATCTTATTTCTAGGGTGCTATCCTAGATTCAGTTTATTCATGGCATAATCCTTTTTCCTGGTTACATGCTAAATTATCACTGGACTTACCAGACTCACGTCAGACTCATTTTCTTTCGTCTTCTTTTCTTCCGTTTCCCCCTAGGTCTGCAGGGAGGGAATGCTTCAGCTTAGTTTGGACCATTTCCAGCTTGAAGATAGTAGATGTATTGCTTGGATCTTCTATCCTTGGGCTATGGCTTTGGATACACTCTTATTGGGGATTTATGCTACCTTATTGTTATTTCATGCTTCTTTATGTTTTAATCAAGACAGAGATTTTGTTGTAATGATTTGGAAGTTAGTTTGAGACAGTTGTTGTAATGTTTTAACTGAACCACGTACTTATGAAATAAATTTAGTTTTTCCGCTGTTTATATGTTTATCTTGTAAATTATCTGTATCTTTTACCTGTAATGCTCCACCGAAGTTAAGGCATTCCCTTTCTGAGTGACCTTAACGAAGGAGTGATGTTTCACTTGGTATCAGAGCTGATGGTTGCCAGATCAGATAAAAAAATTTGGAAACTAATTTTCAAAAAGAAGTTTTAAGAAACACTTTCAAGAAAAAGTGTTGTTTTAAAAGGCATAATCCCCCCAAATCCATATGCACTTTCTTTTTATCCTTTGTTTTGAATCTTTTCTTTCTCGTTTCATCATGTTTGGGGATCTTAACCTTCCAGAGGGCGTACCGCTGTACCTGGCTGGTTCAGAAGATACCTAGAGGCTAGGGCTAATGATGCAGGCCCAGAAGACGTTCCTCTGCCCCCAGTTGCATATGTTCCTCCTTCTCCTCCTCATGCAAATGCTTTCTCAAAGATTTGTAGAGATTTTCGAGCCATGGGTAGAAAGAACTTTAATGGGACTGAGTCATTTGTAGAAGTAAGAAACTGGCTCAAAGAAACCAAGGATTTGTTTGTTATCTTCGAAGTGGATGATAGGCACAAGATATAGTTAGCCGTATTGTTGCTTAAAGATGAGGCCTCTTATTGGTGGGAAGTTACTAATGCTGAGAGACCAGTTGAAACTTGGGAGGATTTCAGAATGAGGTTTGAAATGAAATTCCTCTCACAAGCTAAACGTAGCCTACAGATGGAGAAGTTCTTAGCTCTCAAACAGGGAAGTATGTCGGTCAAGGAATACGTCAACCAATTCAACCAACTGGCTAGATTCGGATTGGAGTTAGTGAACACTCCCCATAAGAAGGCTCTCCGTTTTGTTAAAGGGTTGAATGAGCCACTGCACAGTCTAGCTATGTCCCATATAACTATGGGTGCGACTTATGAGAGACTGGTGGACATGGCACCATCACAGGAGGAAGACAAGGATGGCAAGAAAGAGGCAAAGGTGGAAGTACCTCAAGATAAGAAAGTGGAGAGATCGCAGAATAAGAAGACAGATTCAAAGACAGGCGGGAAGAACAACAAACCCCATGATAAGAGGAAGTGTAATTTTTGTGGCATTCTTGGACATCTGATTAAGGACTGTAGAAAGAAAAAGAGGAAGATGGGTGGTTGTTTTCACTGCGGCAAGATAGGTCACATGGCTAAGGACTGCCCAAGAAAGCAAGGGCAAGGGAAGAGGACTGGATCTACTTCTGGAGGGCAGGTTCACGCTCTCATAGCACCTCTGCAAGAACGAGGTAGAAATATTTCTGTTGAGAGTTTAGTTTACCATTTTGATCATCCTGTTCGTACACTCTTTGATTCTGGTGCATCGCACTCTTTTATATCTACTTCTTTTGTTGAACCTCTGCACCTAGACACCAGTATAGTAGAGGATCCCTTAGTTGTTTCAAATCCAATTGTGGGATCGGCTTATTTGTCAATGATTTGTTTGGATTTGGAAATTTTTATACTAAGCATTGGGTTTAGATATAATGCCTATATTTTGGGCTTCACAGGCTATGGATTGATTCTAGGCATGGATTGGTTATCCAGTAATGGTGCCATCCTCGATTGTGAAAAGAGAGTGGTCAGACTTATGACTCACCTCGGTAACACTCTCGAAATCTCTTGTAATCCCATGCATTCTGTTATGCTTAGCTACCTAGAATCTCTTGATGCATCTGTTGAAAACTTGCAGTCTGTTAGAATAGTTCGTGAATACTCAGATGTATTTGAAGAAGTGGAGGGCTTACCTCCAAAGCAGAAGATAGACTTCCGCATATACCTTGTTGATAATGCAAAACCGGTAGATCTACCAGTTAGACACATGGCTCCAAGGGAGAGGAAAGAGCTTAGCAAGCAAGTTAAAGAGCTGCTCGAAAAAGGGTTTATAAGGCGGAGTATTTCTGAATGGGGTGCTCTAGTAGTATTCGCAACCAAAGCAGATGGTTCCCTTCGCCTATGCATTAACTATAAGGAGCTAAACAAACTGACCAAGAAGAATAGGCACCCACTTCCAAGAATAAACGACTTGTTTGATCAGCTTGTAGGTGCATCGGTTTTGTCCCAACTAGATCTGGCTACCGGGTTTCATCAGCTAAGAGTGGCTTAGGACAGCATTGATAAGACCGCGTTCAGAACCTCGGATGGTTTCTTCGAATGGCTTGTCAAGCCTTTCGGCTTGACAAACGCACCCGCTTATTTCGTTGACTTGATGAGCAGGGTGTTCAGGGAGTTCCTTAGTAAGTTTGTGGTGGTCTTCGTAGACAACATTTTGATTTTCTCAAAGAATAAAGAAGAGCATGCCTTGCATTTAAGGGAAGTCATGGATAATCTTCGTGCACATTAGCTGAAAGCCAAATTCTCCAAATGTCATTTTTGGAGAGAATAAGTAAGGTTTCTTGGACATGTGGTGTCCAAAGAGGGGATAACTGTGGACCCCGCAAAAGTAGTTGTGGTGCAAGATTGGAAGGTTCAACAGAATGCAACCGAAGTCCGAAGCTTTCTCGAGCTAGCGAGCTTTTACCAAAAGTTCATTAAAGACTTTGCAAAAATCTCAGCCCCACTCACAAGATTGACAAAGAAGAATCTAACTTTCGTTTGGGATTTGGATTGCGATTTTGCTTTCCAACGTTTGAAAAGGGCTCTAACAACATCCCCAGTTCTGACATTGCCTGATGGGAGAAAAATGTTTACTGTATACACAGACGCATGCGGTACAGGATTAGGCGATGTCTTGATGCAAGAAGGCAAGGTAGTTTGTTATGGGGGAAGGCAATTGAAGGCACATGAGAAGAACTACCCAACTCATGATTTGGAGCTAGCTGCCATTGTTTTCGCTCTTAAGTCATGGCGTCATTACCTGCTAGGAGAAAGGTTTGAACTGTTTACTGACCATAAATCGTTAAAGTACCTTTTCTAACCGAAAGATCTTAACTTAAGACAACAAAGGTGGATGGAATTTCTGGCCTCATATGATTTTGAGATTTCCTGTACCACTGGCAAGGGCAATGTAGTAGAAGACGCCTTGAGTAGAAAGAAGCTGACCTTATGTCCTCTCTTTGTAGAAAGGCAAAACTTGGAGTACATAGCAAACTTTGACTTTAGACCCTCCTCTGAATTCGTACCTGGTCTGTTAGCATCGCTAGAGGTGCGGCCTACTCTTTTGGAGTAAATAGGAACAACGCAACGAGAAGACCCTCAGCTAGTTGATATGATGGATAAGCTAATTAGGGGTGAGACTTCTAGTCACCTCAATAGATACTCCATCGATGATAAGGGTTGGTTGAGACAGGATGGAAGACTATGCGTCCCACAAGCAAGGGATTTGGTGAAGACGGTTCCCGAATAAGCACACTATTCTAAGCTGACCATACACCCAGTGGAGACAAGATGTATAAAGACATAAAAAGGGTTTTCTTTTGGAATGGCATGAAGAGGGACGTAGCTGAGTTCGTCGCTAAGTGTTTGATATGCCAGCATGTCAAAGCGGAATAAAAGAAGCCTGGTGGTCTGCTTCATCCTCTAGAGGTCCCAAAGTGGAAATGGGATAGCATTTCGATGGACTTTGTTGATGGGTTGCCTAGGTCAAGAAGGGGCAATACTAGTATTTGGGTAATAGTGACAGGCTCACTAAAAGCACTCACTTTATGCTTGTTAAGAGTAGAAGGACTGCCTCATCCTTAGCATCCATTTGTCTTAAAGAGATAGTTCGACTCCATGGGATACCCTCTAGCATAGTAAGTGATCGAGATCCTATCTTTACGAGCGAGTTTTGGAGGAGTTTGCAAGAGGCTGTAGGCACACAACTATGCTTAAGCACGACCTATCACCCCCAAACCGATGGTCAGACGGAAAGGGTGAACAGAATATTAGAAGACCTCTTCAGATTGTGCATTCTTGACTTTGGAGGAACATGGGAGGATCATCTTCCTTTGGTGGAATTCGCTTACAACAATAGCTGCCAAGCCACCATAGTCATGGCACCCTTCGAGGCTTTATATGGAAGACCATGCCAATCACCAACTTGTTGGTGGGAGTCTACAGACAAACTTGAAGTTGGGCCAGACATGATTAGAGTAACTTCAAAGAAGGTGGACTTGATAAGAAGATGAATGAAGACTGCACAAGATAGACATAAGTCCTACGCAGACAAAAGAAGGACTGACCTTGAGTTTGAGGTTGGAGATAGAGTGTTCCTTAAAGTATATCCTTTGAGGAATGTCATTTGCTTTGGGTGATTTGTAGGACCATTTCCTATCATTGAAAGGATAGGGATGATGGCTTACAGAGTACAGCTACCCGAATGACTGGCTGGAGTTCATAATGTTTTCATGTTTCTCAACTACGAAAGTGCTTACATGGGTCTGCGGGAGTTGTGGAGCCAAGTATACTAGAGGAGCTAGAAGTGGAACGAGAAGCGACTGTGAGAAGAGTTCCAAGTCGTATCTTGGGTACGAAAGTCAAAAAGCTATGCAACCGTGAAGTCAAGCTTGTTAAAGTTCAACAGAGTGACGCTGAGAAAGACGCGACTTGGGAAACTGAGAGAAAAATACGCGCAGCCTACCCTTTTCTTTTTAGGGTACCTCCTTGATCTCTTATTCCATAAGTTTATGCATGCTTATATCTACCTTTTTAAGTATATCTCCTCGGTCCTATTCTTGATCCTTAGGTAGAAACCAATGGATGTAAACATGTATTTGAAACATTTTATGGGTGATGGTTGCAAGTGGTTGCTAGTGGTTGCTCGTGGATGCATATACACACACATTAGGTGTTAGATCGGCTCAGTCACTTTCATATTGCATATGCATATATGTATTTGTATATGGATTGAAACTTGGAATGTTATCATATGGACGCTGCATTTGTATGGATGATAGTGCACTCATGTAGAAAGTATGATTAGGAATAATTGCATGCATAATGGACTCATGGCACTGACATAATTTGCATTAAGGAGGTCAACTGAATCAGTAGACCTCCTGATTTTGCATTAGATAAGGACATATATACACACTATGCATACAATCATGAAAGCATTAGAAATCTTTTAAGGACAATGGATGTCAGTGTTTGATGGTTGCGTAGATGGACGATTGGATGGTAGGATATACATTCTTCGTGACTTAAAGATTTCAGGGACGAAATCCTTTAAGGAGGGGAGAATGTAACACCCTGTATTTCTATGTTTATTAAAGTAATGAATTAAAGAATACTTAATTTTAAAAGTGAGAATTAAGGGAAATGGTTACGCCATTGCGTTGTCTTGGAATTCTGCTTGAGATAGAGTCCGAGTTTGCATGAATCGGACTCTGTATGAAGAAGTTATGGAGTTCAGAAGATTTCATGTTTAAATAGAAAATTATATAATTAAATAAACAAAAGTATTCAAATTTCAAAAATCACGTAGATCAGCTGGGCGGGAAAAATCCCACCCATAGGGGTCGACTCCTCCCGGGGGGGTCGGCATAGGTGTCGACCCCCCAAGAGGGGTGTCGACTCCCCCTGGGGGGTCGACATAGGTGTCGACCCCCTCTATAGGGGTCAACCCCCTTACCCAGATGCAAACAGTGATGATTTCTGAGTTGTTGCTGAGTCACTAGGGCAGAGGTGGCAATTTCTGGATAGCTCTATCTTGTCTGGATAGTTGTGATTGCCCCTAGGTTGATCTAACGGTTCACATAAGTTTAAACCTCTATAAAAGCAACACTAGTCCTCAAACCTAAATCACACAATTTCATTCCAAGGAGCCATCATGCTGTCCACGGTCGACCTAGCCTAGCCACCATTTCTTCATTAACTAGGAAGCAAACTAGAAAGCAAGTTAGAAACTACGAATCAAATCTAATTTAGAGAATTGATAGTCTACGTCAAGGGATTGCTTTTCAGTTTCAGAAAACAGATCCCAGAAAACAAGACTTTCTTTTGTTTGTAAGTCCGTTATTATTTAGATGTGAACAATTAAAAGTTATGATTTGTAATAAAGTGAAAACTAGAGTTATGCATAGTTGTAAGATAATAGTGATGCTGATTCATGTCTATTCTTGTAACGATTCTATCATATATGCCTATAAGACTATTGTGGTTTATTGGACTCATTATGTTGTAGGTTAAACCAATTCTGTATTATGTAAATTTGGTGACTTTTTCATGTTATGTTACATGTAACTTTTTAGTCTAAGTCATGTATATGTTTAGATCTACATTCTCCTATGTTTAGATCTATGAAAATTGGATCCAAAATGCAAGTTTACATTTACATGACTAATTGGATTTGTGTAATTCTATGTAAGTCCCCGTTCATATGCTTAAGATTCATGTTTATTGGATCCAAAATAAAAGTTTACATTTACATGCCTAGTTGGATTTGTGTAATTCTATATGCTTAAGATTCATGTTAATTGGATCCAAAAATGCAAGTTCATTATTTATGCCAAATTTATATGACACATGTTTAGTTAGATCCTTATTATGTTGTATGAATGGTACATGCTCCTTTCTTTTCCCTTTTGCATATAAGTTAGGCAAATTTGCGAGCCTAACATTCTATGTGAATTTTGCGAATGTATGACGGGGGTAACGTTGGGAAAAACCTTAAATTTCAAATTGTTGGCATAGTTTAGCCCATAATCATATAAATGATTTGTGGCATAAATTGGTATAATTTATATACCTAAGAATTATGAACATGATTTAGTGGGTAAATGGGGCATGACTTGAATGGCAATAATTGTGGATAATTTACATATAAATATGAAAGGTAAATAAATAAATTAGGTAAAAGAAGAGTATGCCAAACCCGAGGTTAGATTGAAATACGGTGTAAGACTGCCCGGAACCGCCCGGCGCACTCAACAACTGTAACAATATAGATCTAATGTGAGAGGTTAGTACATCAAGCCCAAAAGAACCCGAGGTTAGATTGAGTTGCGGTGTAAGACTGCCCGGAACCGACCGGCACATCCAGCGACCGCAACAATACATATCTAATGTGAGTGGTTGGTGCTTTAATGAATGAATTAAACCTAAGACAGGAATGGTAGGGTTAAGTAAATAGAGGCAACACTTAACCAATACAACATGTTAACTAAAATGATGGGTGGGGTTAGGTTAATTTGAGAACACTTAACCATTTTAACATGTTGAATAGGAAACCCTAGTAACGGGGTCCCATTTCAGTAGTAAGCCACAAAGATGTATCATTGTACCCTGAACTAGGAAGGGTGAGGCACGATTACTGGGCTGATTATAAGCAGTCAAAACAACGGTGGGTGGTGCGTCAGTGTAGGTTCCGATGGAGTGCGGGCGTGCACGTACTCCGGAGTGGAAAAAGCAAGCACTGGGCATCAGTAGTTATACACCGTGCATCTTGAATTGTGTTGGGTTGCCACCATAGGATTTGATACACCCCATGTTGGGACCAACGCATGTATCTACAATCAAGCGGGGCCTAATGACACGAGTGGTAAACGTATACGAGTAGGAGCCAATCGATAAAGGGGATCATTTGTCTTGAACACATGGTGCTAGTGGAAACACTTGTAAGTGGGTGTAGAGAAATAGTAATGAGTGCTATAGCATATTCAGTCTTATTATCTTATTTCTAGGGTGTTGTCCTAGATCTTGTTTATTCATGTCATAATCCTTTTTCCTGTTTACATGCTAAATAATCACTGGACTTACCGGACTCATGTCTGACCCATTTTCTTTCGTCTTCTTTTCTTTCGTCTCCCCCGGTCCACAAGGAGGGAATACTTCAGCTTAATTTGGACCATTTCCAACTTGAAGAGAGTAAATGTATTGCTTGGATCTTCTTTCGTTGGGCTATTGCTTTGGGTACACTCTTATTGGGGATTTATGCTACCTTATTTTTATTTCATGCTTCTTTATGTTTTAATCAAGACAGAGATTTTGTTGTAATGATTTGGATGTTGGTTTGAGGCATTAGTTGTAATGTTTTACTGCACTACATACTTATGAAATAAATTTAGTTTTTCCGCTGTTTATATGTCTGTCTTGTAAATTATCCGTATCTTTTACCTATAATGCTCCACCAAAGTTAAGGCATTCCCTTTGTGAGTGACCTTAACGAAGGCAGGGTGTTTCAAGCAAGGTTGGCGGTGATAACTAGAGTTAGTCATGGACGTTTAAATGTTTGGTTGTAATGATGGTTGAGTTGCTACTGCGATGTATGAATGGTTGCTCAAATTGAATTGTTGTTCCTTTAAATGTATGGATCATAAATGTTATCACTGTCAGAGGTGGGGAAGGCGGTTATGAGTACTTCTCGAGTGTTTTGGTAGATTAGTTCGTTTATCTACCTATTCTCATATACTTTATTGATGATGTTTGTTAGCTATTTTATCGCTCACTAAGACTGTTGTCTGACTCAAGGTTTTATATTTCCCTCTTATTACCTTGGTATATTCATATGATTGTTTGGATGGGCAGATTAGGTGCCAGGTGATAGGTAAAAGCTTAGTGATGACGATGTTGTTGTTCGGAGGCGAGCAGGAGGCTGGCGTACTATCTCTCTTACTATATTGAATTTGGATTTCCGCTGTTTGCTATTTTCTCTGAGTGTTGTAGTGAGGCAAAATTGTATAAACACTGTTGTTGTAACCCAGGCGTATGGATGTTGCTTTCTCGTTGTTATGGAAGTTTAGTGTTTCTACTTCAGTAATGATACCTGTTGTATATTTTCTACTATATTTTATCCTTGCGCTGTGAGTTCCATGACAGTTTCCGATGATCTTTATCTACCTTGATGATCGTCCACAGCTGTCAGGCATACCTCTCAGTGCATTATTTCTCTTGTTTAGTGCGGGGGTTGTGAGCGGTCGTCACATTTGGTATCAGAGCTCTGGTAAAAGATTTTAGCCAAAATTTAAAGAAGTAACTACGTATGAGAGACGTACTTGTAGTTTTCACTTGGATGCTTACTATATATGTTAGCATATATAGTAGTAGCGGTTGTATTCCTTTAGCAATTTTCTTGAAAATGGCTAATTATTCTAAATTACAGATTTAGAATGACTAGTCGAGCATCGAGACACGCTGCTAGGGAGCTAATACTGGAGGGGGAAATGGAGGTGAACTGGACTGCCCTACCATGTTTGAAGCCATGATGGAGGCATTCATGCGAAGGGTGCCCGCTCTAGTGACAGCTATGGTAGATGTAGGTGTTCAGTTGCCTAGAGTTGTGGATTTTGCAAAGCTATCCAAGGACTTTACATCTCTAGGAGGAAAAACATTCAAAGGTACTGAGCTAGCAGAAGAGGTTCAGAGGTGGATGGATTCTTGTGTCTGAATCTTTGGGGACTTGGGAATTGATGATGTAGTAAAGACAAAGTTTGCATTAAGGCAGCTGCAGGGCATGGCCATAGAGTGGTGGAATTTGGTTACGCTTGAGAATCCAAAAGAGGGTATTTCATGGGAACGATTCCAAGATAAGTTTGAAGCAAAATTCATTTCCACTGCTCAAAAGTTCATTCTCTTCAAGAAGTTTGTAGAGTTGAAGCAGAATGGAAGATCAGTTCTTGACTACATTTTTGATTTCGAAGCTTTGTCTAGATATGCTCGTTCATACATTGACACACCATATCAAAAGAATGAGAAGTTTGTTTTGGGGTTGGACGCTTACATAGGAAAGCCGCTAGTGGATCATTTGGACGATCCATTTGAGAATCTTGTGTAAAAAGCTGTTCGTCATGAGATCTTGTTTCCTAAGGAAGCAAATGTTGTTGCTGCAACTAAGGAAGCTCAGAAATTGTAGCAGGGTGGTAATATTAAGAAAAGGAAACAGTAACAACATAAAGGAAAGGATGGTCAGAAAAAGCAGAAAAGCGAAGTGACTTGCTATAATTGCTGACAGAAGTGTCATTATTCTAAGGATTGTAAAAATCCCAAAGCTGAAAAGAGGTGCTTTAAGTGTGGAAAGCCTGGGCATGGAAAGAAGGATTGTCCAGAATCAAATCAAGGGAAACAAGTGGTTCAGTCTTATGCTTTGGGGGCAGTGTCATCTTCTTCAAGAGCTCCTGCTGCTGAGGAGAAGGGAAAGGGTGTCGTGGTGCAAGGTACTCTTTCTGTTAATGATATTTCAGTTCGCATACTTTTTGATATCGAAGCATCACATTAATTCATTTGCAATGAGCTCGTTTGTCACTTGGGTTTGGAACCTGAGATTTGTGATAGATCATTAATAGTGACTAACCCAGTTGGGGGTTTGTCCAGTTTATGCATGATTTGTCATGGTCTAATGTTGTCGAGTCATGGTAGCTCTTTTGTGTGTGATTTCTTTGTTCTTAACATCGCTGTGTTTGGGATCATCTTAGGCATGGATTATCTCAAGAGGTATGCGACAAGAGTGAATTGCGAGAAGCTAGAGGTTAGAGTCGGGGAGGTTGTTAGCCCTCTTTTTGGCACTAATCTCATCGGGCCTAAACCAAAGCCCAAACGCACAACCAAATACAAATCGCGCTCCAGGAGACCCATCAGGGGCACTACACCCTGCAATGTTATATCGGTCCAAATCCAACTCAGTCAGATTAACTACACATTACCAAGAAAAATCACTCACCAGGACGACCGAGTTTCTCGCTTCCAGAAAGAACTCGTCGACCGATTATCTCAGGCTAGCGTGGAAGATTTCTACAGAGCCAGTCCACTTAATATCCTGACTTCCAAGGAGATAAAGGCGGTCAACCATATGCGGACAAAGCTCTGCTTTTGATATACCTCTCCATGGATGCCACGTCGGCCACAACTTTTGAGGATACTATTTATGAGTAGTGGAATCAGTCTTCCGACCGCAATTCGAGCCAATGAATGAATTCCACGTGTCTGGACTTTCTCGAAATGACCGGATCATTTCGCAACAGCCCAAGCAGCATTTTCCACCTATAAATACCTCCAAGATTAAAGAAAGAGAGAACTCTTCTTGGCCAGAAGGCTTTATCAAAAACTTCTCATCTCTACTCTTCTCCGGAATCTTAATCTCTCAAAAGGAAGAAAGGAAAATAATCATTTCTTTTTCTTCCTCCAAACAGGAAAAGCATTGTATTTGTAATCAAAGAAGAGAGAAATAATATATAAAGTGGACATAGGGCATTATCTTTGCCGAACCACTATAAAAATTCTGTGTGTGCTCCCCGTTGTTTTATTTTGCATTTTATCTTTATTCGTGTGTAGACCACGCGATTAGGGGTTGATCGTCACTAGTGACCAACTTTTGATGTCAACACTTTGGCGCGCTAGGTAGGGGCAGCGCACCAACACCGCCATCGAGCTCCTACTTATCTCAGGTCATGGCGAACAAACGAAAGAAAGATGCAACATCCTCTAGTCCCACAAACGCCGATGCAGCTGATGCCGATGTTGCAGAAGTAAGCCACGAAGTTTCCTCTCATGACAACATGTCCCGATTCCTTACTCGGGACGACATGGATAAAATCAGGGTCGAACTCAGAGACCATATGACATCTCTGGGTAAAGTCCTCGAACGACCACCCTTCCGAGCATGCTTTTGCCGGATCCTCGTACAGAACCCACTCAGGATACAGAGTTAAGTTCATGGCAACGACTCCTTGGAGATGGGAGTCAGCTTCCAAGCATCATCCGACAATTCACTCGGGGCAATTCTTCGCAGCAAGACATAGACAATGTCAATCGCAGCCCCTTCACTAGAGAAATCAGAAATTCTCGAAACCCTCCGGACTTCAGGTTCCCTACCATCGAACCATACAACGGTCGTACTGACCCGACCATTCATCTTATGTGATACATGCGACATAAAGAAGTACTTGGTGCATCGACCAGCTTCATGGATAAGTGCTTTCCACTCTTTCTCACAAATATAGCCGGTATGTGGTTTCGGCAGCTAACAACGGAGTCGATCAGTAGTTGGAATACTTTGGTCACCCGCTTCATCGAGCAGTTTCGAGTGCATATCTCTCGACCGAAAAGTGTCATGTTTCTATCTACCATTAAACAGCGATCCGGAGAGACGCTAAGATCCTTCCTCGAAAGGTTCAACGCAGCCATAGCATTTGTCGATCGGCCCGAGCCATCGATGGTGTTGATGGCAGCCATCGCGGGAGTCCAGAAGAGATCAGAATTCTCTAACTCCTTAACTAGGGATCCTCCCAAAGATATAGATGATTTCTATTCCGAGGCCGAAAGATTCCTCCGACAAGAGGATGCCAGCCTTGAGATGGAGAGTCTTGAAGTCCTGGTAGCCAAACAACAAAGTCCACTCAACGGCAATGGTCCGAATAAAGGAAGAGGAACGGCCCCAGAAAAGGATAAACGCAATGTCCGACCTCGAAATGAAAACAAATATAATCGGTATACCGAGCTCAATTCCTCTTTGCTCGATATCTATCTCGATATGAGCGAGTCCTTCCCCACTCCAAGACCACCTCAACGAGTGCCGACCCAGATGGAACTTGACTCTGGCAAGCATTGTATATTCCACAACGTAGCTGGACATAATACAAATGATTGCCGACATCTGCGCGATCTCATTGAAGGACGAGTCAGAAAAGGGGAACTTGCTGAGTATATCAAAAATCACACCCCGGCCACGCCGCTACGACCATCTGTCCGAGCTCCTCAGGCTGGTCCGCAAGCTCCTAGAAATGGAAAGGACCCTGAAACTAGCACTCGCGGCATTATCATTAATTAGATTTTTTATCTTTTCTCTCGATGTATTTCTTTCAATAACAGGGACGCCTTGATGATATGTAATCAATCGCTGTCCCCGTAGACTTTCTTTGTAATAGTTGCTTAGCAGTTATGAACTTTACTTTTTGCAAAAGTAGATCGACTGTTGTAAAATTTCTAAGCCGAACCAGATTAGTGTTCGCCATTAAGCCAAGCATGGTTAATGCTCCCCCCCCCCCCCCCCCGTTCTATGTGGTTAGTCTACCACTACTTCAAACACCAACCCTTTCAAATGAGAAAGGTCGCTTTTTCTTAAACACGAGTGTGGATTACACTCTCTTTCTTTACACCACGAGCGTGCATAGCTCGTTAAACTAACTAACCCAGCATGAGTCGAGCATATGAAACACTTGCACTAAGCCGAGCATGGTTTATGCTCGCCACTAAGCCGAGCATGGTTTATGCTCGCCACCAAGCCGAGTATGGTTCATACTCGCCACCCTCTAAAGCCAAGTGGAATAAAAAGCTCGACCCATGGTTTGTTTTGTATTTGCAGGAACCAACTTTTGTACCAGTGGCGATCATCATTTCGGCCTTAATACGGTTCCGATAGTTGTTGGTTTTCTGGCCTTAATATGACCAGGCATGGTCATCGGATTTTTGGTCTTAATACAACATCGGACCATCGGTTTTCTGGCCTTGATATGGTCCGGCGCGACCATAGCAGCTCGAGCGTTTGTGCTTCGGTTCAGATTTCAGAATACACCTCCCTCTGTCGATGAAGATATATTCTGAGGAGCAAAGTGTTAGCCCTCTTTTTGGCACTAATCTCATCGGGCCTAAACCAAAGCCCAAACGCACAACCAAATACAAATCGCGCTCCAGGAGACCCATCAGGGGCACTACACCATGCAATGGTATATCGGTCCAAATCCAACTCAGTCAGATTAACTGCACATTACCAAGAAAAATCACTCACCAGGACGACCGAGTTTCTCGCTTCCAGAAAGAACTCGTCGACCGATTATCTCGGGCCAGCATGGAAGATTTCTACAGAGCCAGTCCACTTAATATCCCGACTTCCAAGGAGATAAAGGCGGTCAACCATATGCGGACAAAGCTCTGATTTTGATATACCTCTCCATGGATGCCACGTCGACCACAACTTTCGAGGATACTATTTATGAACAGTGGAATCAGTCTTCCAGCCGCAATTCGAGCCAATGAATGAATTCCACGTGTCTGGACTTTCTCGAAATGGCCGGATCATTTCGCAACAGCCCAAGTAGCATTTTCCACCTATAAATACCTCCAAGCTTAAAGAAAGAGAGAACTCTTTTTGGCTAGAAGGCTTTATCGAAAACTTCTCATCTCTACTCTTCTCCGGAATCTTAATCTCTCAAAAGGAAGAAAGCAAAATAGTCATTTCTTTTTCTTCCTCCAAACAGAAAAAGCATTGTATTTGTAATCAAAGAAGAGAGAAATAATATATAAAGTGGACGTAGGCATTATCTTTGCCGAACCACTATAAAAATTCTGTGTGGGCTCCCCATTGTTTTATTTTGCATTTTATATTTATTCGTGTGTAGATTACGCGATTAGGGGTTGATCGTCACTAGTGACCAACTTTTGATGTCAACAGAGGTGTAAGGGCAAAAGGTGTTGATTAGATGTAAGCGCGAAGACGGTGTCTTCGTAAGCTATCTATATTCGCTTAGGATTTCACAAGAAGGCTTGTCATCTTTGCTGATCACTATTGAGTATAAAGATGTCTTTGACGAAATCAAAGGGTTGTCGCCACATCATGAGATCGAGTTTAGAACGATTTGGTTGAGGGTGCTAGACCAATATTTATGACTCTTAGGCAGATGGCGCCTAAGGAATAGCGAGAGTTAGAGGTGCAGGTTCATGGCCTTCTAGGAATGGGATTCATTTGGAGAAGTGTTTTTGAATAGGGTGCACCAGCGGTGTTTGCTACCAAGGCGGATGGCTCGTTAAGATTATGTGTGGACTATCGTGAGCTGAACATGGTAACCAAAAAGAACAATTACCCATTGCCAAGGATAGATGACTTGTTCGATCAGCTTCACGAGGCCAAAGTGTTTTCTCAGATGGATTTGGCAACGGGATTTGACCATTAGAGGGTGGCGAAGGATAGTGTGCCAAAGATTGCTTTTAGGACCCCATCCGGTTTCTTCGAATTGTTGGTGATTCCATTCGGGTTAACTAACGCACCAACGTATTTTGTGGATCTTATGAATAAAGTTTTTAGAGATCAGTTGAACAAGTTCGTACTTGTGTTCGTGGATGATATTCTGGTCTACTCTCGGAACGACAAAGAACACAAGAGGCACTTGTGAGTTGTGTTGGAAATGATGCAAAAGAATCAGCTGAGAGCTAAGTTTTTGAAGTGTCACTTCTGGAAGAGTGAAGTGGGATTCTTGGGCCATGTAGCTTCTGGAAATGGAATAGCGGTTGACCCCGCTAAAGTAGCAGTAATGCAGGACTGGGATAGACCTAAGAATGCAACGAATGTAAGAAGTTTCCTTGGGTTGGATGGTTATTACCAACGGTTTATCAAGGATTTCTCTAAGATAGATGCACCGTTGATATGATTAATGAAGAAGAACCAAGTGTTCACACGGGATGCAAGGTGTGAACAAGCGTTTGGAATCCTGGAAGAGAAACTGAAAAGTGCTCCTGTGTTGACCATTCCAAGTGGGATTGAAGAGATGGTGGTATACACCGATGCATGTGGTATTGGGCTCGGAGCAGTGCTAATGCCAAAGGATAAGGTTGTGGCCTATGCGAGTCGACAAATGAAGCCGCATGAGAGGAACTATCCAACTAATGATTTGGAGTTGGAGCGATTGTGTTTTCTCTGAAGATGTGGAGACATTACCTATTGGGAGTATGATACGAGTTGTTCAAGGATCATAAATTGTTGAAGTATCTTTTCTCCCAAAAGGATTTAAATCTTCGGCACCAACAATGGTTAGAGTTTCTGGCATCGTATGATTTTGGTATAGCCTATACTCCTGGTAAAGATAACGCAGTTGCAGAAGCGTTAAGTCGAAGACATGCAAGTTTATGAGCGATATTTTAAAAATGGAAAAGCCTCGAGTATTTAGCAAGGTTTGATTTCAGGAAAAGGTGCGAGTTGGAACCTGAAATGTTGGCAAGCTTATCGATAAGGCCTACCCTTATCAAAAGGATTGGCGAGAGCAAAAAGCAAGATGTGAAGCTTGTCGAGTTTATCCAGAAGCTGGAACTATAGAATAAAGAGTTCGAAGTCGATCGAGAAGGTTGGCTTCGAAAGCAAGGACGACTGGTTGTTCCAGATAACGATGGATTGAGAGATGAGGTTCTGAGAGAATATCATCACTCGAAGTTGACGATTCATCCTGGTGGTAATTAGATGTATTAGGACATGAAGTGAACTACTACTGGAGGGGATGAAGCGAGATATTGATAAGTTCATTTCCAAGTGTATGAATTGTTAGTTGGTGAAAGCTGAACAGAAGAAGCCGAGTGGTTTTCTTCTGCCATAGGAAGTTCCTACGTGGAAGTGGGAGCAGATATCAATGGACTACTGAAACACCCCACCTCCGTTAGGGTCACTCTCAAAGGGAATGCCCTAATTTTGGTGGAGGTTTATAAGTATAAGTCACGGATATACAAGACAGATATAGGAACACATATTTGTAAACAACGGAAGAACAACAAACTTTTATTTCATAAAAGCAAATACGTATTACAAAACATCACCATGATTGTCTTACATCTTTTCCAAAAACATAACATAACATTTTCATAATCTGTCTTGAGTACATTATTTAAAGAAGCATAAATAAAACATAGATAAACTGCCAAAGCCCTCATAGTGGATTGACCAAAGCCATAGTTCAAACGAAAAGGTCCAAGCAATACATTTCTCTTCTTCAAGCTGGATGGTAAGGCTGGTCAAGCTGCTGTGTTCCCTCCCTGTGGACCTGGGGGGGGGGAAACGGAAGAAAAGAAGACGAAAGAAAAGCAGAGTCAGACATAAGCCTGAGTAAGTCTAGTACTATTCTGTCTATGAATAAAGAACTGGGTATGATAAGTATAAACAGGAAGTGGGCAAGCACAATAAACTTGGTTAAGTTGTCTAGGGTCGAATATACTATCGTACCCCATGTTAATCTCTGAACCCATATAAACTAGTTTCCAACCGGCACCCCATAATCAGGGTGATGTGATCCGTTCTATGATGATCGGCTCCTACTCGCATAGTTACATGTGTCTTACGGCCCCCGATGTTGTAGTTACCTATGCTGGTCCCACCATGGGGTGTATCAAGTCCCATGGTGGCGGCCCGACACAACCTTAGAATGCACAGGTATGCTACTGGTGTCCAGTGCCTTATTTTTCTGCGTCGGAGTGTGTGCACGCCCGCACCCCGTTAGAACCTACACTGCTACACCACCGCCGTCGATTTGACCTCTTACAATCAGCCCAGTAATCGTGCCCCACCCTGCCTAGTTTCAGGGTATCCTGATACACCTTCTAGGGTTACTGCTGAAAAGGGTCCCCTGTTACTAGGTTTTCTATCTCTAGCCAACATGCTAAGTTGGTTAAGTGTTTTCTAACCTAACCCCCACCAGTCCGTTTAGTTTAGCATGTTTCATTTTGATTAAGTCTTTAGTTCACTTAATCCTAACAATCCTGACTCAGCCTTAATTGTCTTATTAAGGCCCTGACCTCTCACATTAGACAGGTATTGTTGTGGCTGCCTGTTGCCGGTTGGTTCCGGGAAGTCTTACGCCACAACTCAGTCTAACCTCGGGTCCTTATTGGGCTCCATGTTTAACCTCCCACATTGGATAGGTATTGTTGTGACTACTGGACAGCCGGGCGGTTCCGGGCAGGTTTACATCACAACTCAATCCAACCTCGGGTTAAACACATCGTATTTTCTACATTTACATATTTTGTCTTTCTTCTTTATTTTCTTATATGTAAATATTTGCGGCCAATTATTAAGTTAATGGTGTAAAGGTTACACCAATCATGGGCCCAACCCATTCTTGAACTTGGGCCCTTCTATTTTATATTTTCATTCATTAGTAATTTTAACCCAACGTTATTTTCCCCCGTTTTACACGTCCGTTTATTATATATATATGTTGGGCTTAGCCTTTTAAAGCCCAACTTAGCCATGCGAAAAGGGGAGGCTTAAAGCGTGATTACATACACCAAAAAGGGGAAGGTGAGCGCATGAACTTGCAATATGACGTTGGAAATACAAAATAGAAACTGGTGTACTTGCATAGTGGTAACATATACTTTGATCATAAAGCATACGTGACATGAATCAAAGCATGTAAACTTGTAGTTGAGATAAGAATCTAAATTGGGTATCATTATTGACACATAGTCATAACTACAACATGAACCTATATTTTTATTTAGGCATAATGTCAACATAGCATGGCATAAATATTTCTAACATAAGCATGGCATAATGTCAAACATAAGCATGGCATAAGTATAGTTAAATTTGTTCACATAACCATGGCATAAATATTTCTAACATGAAATCATGATTTTTACTTTAGTCATACAAACTTGCAAAAAGGGATTTTTGAACCTAACCTAGCTATGTACCACATATGTCATCATATAATTCTTGTTAACAATTTCAATTATGCAAATTATCAATCATAGCCTAGTCATATTCATAAGTTTGCAAATAGGTTTTCTAGTACAAAAGCATGGCTTAATACATGATGCCAAATTTTCAACATAGTTTCATATGGATTATGATAATCCAAACTTATTCCAATTACTTCACAAAAATGATGTTTGTATAAAAATACACATTATGATGGCATAATAGCAAAGCCCCAAACTTGCATGAATTTCAATCAACTACATACATGTAGCTTCAACATAGATTACATAATTTGCGAATATTCCAAACGTATACTTGCATAGAACTACCGCATGTAGTTCTTTATAACATAATATGAATAACATAATTCGAGAATATCCAAACGTATACAATATCCCAAATCGATAAGAATCATAGTAACGCACAAATATGAATTACTTTACCGCCACAATTCAGGTATACAAACTAACACAGTTATTTGTTCATACCAAAATAATACTCTACTTACAATGGTGTGGCGAATTCTCTAATTTAGGGATTTGAAGATGCGGTTTGATTTGATTGAGTTGCTTTATGCCTTAGAATTTTCCTCCTAATCCTCTCTCCAATTTGGTGGCTACCCCTAGTCGTTCCTCAGCAACATGGCGGCTTTGTTCTTATTTTTGAATGAATAGATTAGGGTTAGTCTAGGGTTGTTTTTATAGGGGAAATGAACTGATTAGGACCATTGATGTTGCTTGGATTGATCGTAGCCATTCATCCTAAGGAGAGACCAATTAGAGCCTGCCACCTAGCCCTAATGACAAAGAAGACCACAGAAAATCGACTAACAGACAATAGGCCAGCCGGGTTAGACTGGGCTCGACCTGGCTCTGGACCAGGTCGACATGCCTGTCGACAGCCCTGTCGACAGCCCTATCAACCTGGTTAGACCAGGTCGACAGCCCAGTCGACCTGGGGCGTTAGGCGGGTGTTTTTCCGCCCTGGCCCATTGGGCCCCATTTTCAAATTTAAACTTGATTTTCTGAGCTATTATATTCTGTTTGAATTTTAAACTTAATTCAGAAACTTCCGAAGGCCATATCTTCTTCATACGGACTCCGTTTTTCGAAAACTCGGACTCTATTTCGTGTATTTTTCCGAGACGAACGCAATGGCGTATTCCGTTTCCCTTAGTTCTTTGATTTCCAATTAATTATACTTTAATTTGTTAATTTCACAGTTATAGAATACACGGGGTGTTACATTCTCCCCCACTTAAAAGGATTTCGTCCCCGAAATCTTCAAGCTAGGAGGAATGTATATCCTAACATCCAATCATCCATCTACTCATCCATCAAACACGAGCATCCATTGTCCTTAAAAGATTTCTAATGCTTCATGATCATATGCGAAGTGTGTGTGTACATGTACTTATCTAATGCAAAATCAGGCGGTCTACTGATTCAGTTGACCTCCTTAATGCGAATTATGTAAGTGCCATGAATCCATTATGTATGCAAATTTTCCTATTCTTGATTCTACATGCGTGCACAATCATTCAATACAGATGCAACATCCATATGACAACACATTAAAGTTCAACCATATACGAATGCAAACATATATGCATATGCAATATGAAGTGACTGAGCCGATCTAAAACCTAGATTGTGTGTGTATATGCAACCACGAGCAACCACTAGCAATCACTTGCAACCACTCGCAACCATCATCCATAACATGTTTCAACTACATGTTTCCATCCAAAGGGTTTCTACCTAAAAGATACGGTCGAGGAAATATACCTAAAAAGATAGATAAAAGCGCAACTTAAGGAAAAAGAAATATCAAGGATGTACCCTCGAATAGAAAAGGGTAGGCAGTACGTATTCTAGCTTCAGTTTCCCAAGTCGCGTCTCCCTCGGCGTCGCTCCATTGAACTTTAACGAGCTTGACTTCACGGTTGCGTAGCTTCTTCACTTCCGTTCCTAAGATGCGGGTTGGAACTTTTCTTATGGTTGCTTCGCGTTCCACTTCGGCCTCTTCGAGGATATTTGGCTCTACCACTTCAGCAGACTCATGTAGACATTTTCGGAGATGTGAAACGTGAAAAACGTTGTGGACTCCAGCCAACTTCTCTGGTAGCTCCAATCTATAGGCCATTTTCCCAATTTTCTCGATGATAGGGAATGGCCCTACGAACCTTGGTGCTAGCTTTCCTGTGGTTCCAAAACGAACAACGTTCCTTAGCGGTGATACCTTGAGAAAAACTCTGTCTCCAACTTCAAATTCAAGGTCGGTCCTCCTCTTGTCGGCATAGGACTTTTGTCTGTCTTGGGCCGTTTTCATCCTTCTTCGTATTAAGTCTACTTTCTCTGAGGTCTCTCGGATCATATCTGGTCCAAGTATGAGCTTATCAGTAGACTCCCACCAACAAGTGGGCGATCGGCACGGTCTTCCATATAAAGCTTCGAAGGGCGCCATTCCGATGGTTGCTTGATAGCTGTTGTTGTAGGCAAATTCCACCAAAGGAAGGTGGTCTTCCCATGTCCCTCCGAAGTCAAGGACGCATAGCCTTAAAAGGTCTTCCAAAACTCTGTTCACTCTCTCTGTTTGGCCGTCGGTTTGGGGATGATAGGCTGTGCTCAAGCATAACTGCGTTCCTACTGCTTCTTGCAGACTCCGCCAAAACTCACTGGTGAAGATGGGGTCTCGGTCACTAACAATGCTAGATGGTATTCCATGGAGTCGAACGATTTCCTTGAGGTAAAGTGATGCTAGGGATGAGGCAGTTCTTTTACTTTTGACAGGTAAAAAGTGGGCGCTTTTAGTAAGCCTATCCACTATTACCCAAATGCTAGTGTTGCCTCTCCTAGACCTAGGCAGCCCATCGATGAAGTCCATTGATATGCTATCCCACTTCCACTGCGGGACCTCCAGAGGATGTAGTAGTCCGCCAGGCTTTTTCTGTTCCGCTTTAACCTGTTGGCACACCATACACTTAGAAACGAACTCTGCCACGTCCTTTTTCATGCCGTTCCAGAAGAAAGTCCTTTTTATGTCTTTGTACATTTTATCTCCGCCTGGGTGTATCGTCATCTTGGAGTGATGTGCTTCCTCGTGAACCTTCTTTATTAAATCTTTTGTCTGTGGGACGCATAGTCTTCCGTCTCGCCTTAGTAAACCCTTATCGTCGATGGAGTATCTGTTGAGGTGACTTGAAGTCTCACCCCTAATTAGCCTATCAATTATTTCCACAAGCTGAGGGTCTTCGCGTTGTGCTGCCCCTACTGAATCCACTAAAGTTGGGCGCACTTCAAGAGATGCAAGCAAGCCTGGTACGAAATCGGAGGAAGGCCTAAAGTCGAAGCTGGCTATAAACTCTAGGCTTTGTCTTTCAACAAACAACGGGCTTAGGGTCAATTTCTTTCGGCTCAACGCGTCTGCCACTACGTTGCCTTTGCCCGGAGTGTAGGAGATTTCGAAATCGTACGAGGCAAGAAACTCCATCCATCTTTGTTGCCTCAAGTTAAGATCTTTCTACGAGAAAAGATATTTCAACGATTTATGGTCAGTGTAAAGTTCGAACTTCTCACCTAGGAGATAGTGTCGCCAAGACTTGAGTGCAAAGACGATGGCGGCTAACTCAAGATCGTGGGTTGGGTAGTTCTTTTCGTGCACTTTCAACTGCCTCCCGCCATAAGCTACTACCCTTCCTTCTTGCATTAAGACGGCGCCTAGCCCTGTCCCACATGCATCCGTATAAACAGTGAACATCTTGCTCCCATCTGGCAGCATCAAAACTGGGGCTGTTGTAAGAGCCTTTTTCAGTCGTTGTAAAGCAAACTCGCAATCCAAATCCCAATTGAACACTAGATTCTTCTTAGTCAATTTCGTGAGCGGAGCTGAGATTTTCGCAAAATCTCTTATGAATTTTCGATAGAAACCTGCTAGTCCTAGAAAGCTTCGGACCTCAGTCGCATTCCTTGGTGTCTTCCAATCTTGTACCGCCACTACCTTAGCGGGGTCCACTGCTAACCCTTGTTTGGATACTATGTGCCCAAGGAACCTCACCTCTTCTCTCCAAAAGTGGCATTTGGAGAATTTGGCTTTTAGTTGATGGACTCGCAAAGTTTCCATGATTGCCCTTAAGTGCTGAGCATGTTCCTCTTCACTCTTTGAGAAGATAAGGATATCATCTACGAAGACCACTACGAATTTGTTGAGGAAATCTCTAAATACCCTACTCATTAGGTCCACGAAGTAAGCAGGTGCATTTGTCAAGCCGAAAGGCATGACAAGCCATTCAAAGAAGCCGTCTGGGGTTCTGAACGCCGTTTTATCGATGCTATCTTCAGCCACCCTTAGCTGATGAAAACCGGTTGCTAAATCGAGCTGGGAGAAAACAGACGCTCCTACGAGCTGGTCAAATAAATCGTCAATTCTAGGGAGAGGGTGCCTATTCTTTTTCGTTAGCTTGTTGAGCTCCCTATACTCAACACATAGACGGAGTGAACCATCCGCCTTTGTAGCGAACACCACTGGAGCGCCCCATTCTGAAATGCTCCTCCTAATGAACCCCTTTTCTAGAAGCTCTTTAATCTGTTTACTGAGCTCTTTCCTTTCTCGTGGAGCCATGTGTCTAACGGGCAACGCAACGGGCTTTGCGTTATCTACAAGATATATGCGGAAGTCTATTTCCCGCTTCGGAGGCAAGCCCTTCACCTCTTCAAAGACATCCGGATATTCCCGGACCACTCTAACTGATTGCAAATTTTCAACAGAGGCATCTAGCGATTCAAGATAACTAAGCATAACCGCATACGAGGGATTACAAGAAATTTCCAAAGTATTACCGAGCTGGGTTAGGAGCCTAACAACCCTTTTCTCACAATCAAGGATGGCCCCATTACTGGATAGCCAATCCATACCCAAAATCAAACCATAACCCAAAAAGCCCAAAACAAAGGCACTACATTGAAATTCTACGCTTAGAATGGAAATTTTCAATCCCAAACAGATCATAGACAAATGAGCTGGGCCCCCAATTGGGTTTGAAACAATTAAGGGGTCCTCTACCATACTAGTTTTTAGGTGCAGAGATTCTACTAAAGCAGACGAGATAAAGGAGTGTGATGCGCCAGAATCAAATAAAGTGCGAACGGGGTGATCATAAAGATAAACTACACTTTCTACAGAAGTATTTATACCTCGCTGTTGCAGAGGTGGCGCTTCCAGCACATGAACCTGTGCCCCTGGGGTGGGTCCAGCCCTCTGCCCCTGTCCTCGTTTCTTTGGGCAGTCCCTAGCCCTATGGCCTGTCTCACCGCAAGAAAAGCACCCACCATTCTCCTTGGCCTTCTTTTTCCGGCAGTCCTTTACTAAGTGCCCCACTTTGCCACAGAAATTACACTTCCTCTTCTCCTTGTTGCCTTTCCCGCCTTTCTTAAAGTCTGTCTTTTTAGGCTGCAAACCCTCTTTCTTCCCTTGAGAGCTTTCCGCCTTTGTCTCCTTCTTGCCCTTATCCTCTTCATTCAGCAATGCCATTTGCACCAATCTTTCATACGTGGCTCCCATGGGTATATGGGTCATGGCCAAACTGTGTAATGGCTCATTTAACCCTTTGACGAAACGGAGAGCCTTCTTGTGCGGGGTGTTGACTAGGTCAAGCCCAAACCTAGCCAGCTCATCGAACTGATTCACATACTCTCTGACTGTCTTGTCCCCTTGCTTAAGAAATAAGAATTTTTCCAACTGCAAACTTCTTTCCGCATCTGAGAGAAATTTAGTCTCAAACCTTGCCCTAAAGTCCTCCCATGTCTCCACTGGTCTTTCAGCATTAGTGACTTTCCACCAGTAGGAAGCCTCACCCTTCAATAGCCATACTGCCAATTGTACTTTTTGTCTATCCTCTACCTCAAAGATGATGAATAGGTCCTCCGTTTCTTTCAGCCAATTTCTAGCTGCCACGAAGGACTCAGTTCCATGGAAATCCTTTCCTCCCATAGATTTAAAATCTTTACATATCTTAGCAAACGTGTTTCCCCGAGGAGGAGGTGGAGGAAAAGGTGCTGCTGCAGCTGGATGATTTCCTGCAGCTGGGGGAGGAATGGTAGGACCTGGCTGTGTGGCCCTTGCTTCTAAGAACCGTCTAAACCAACCAGGTATTGGTACCCCTTCCGGCAAGTTAAGATCTTCGGACATGCTGAAACAAAAAGGATAGATTCAAAACGAAGGATAAGAGATAGTACCTATGGTTTTAGGGAGTGGACTTTGCCTTTTTAAAATAAAATAATATTTTTCTTTTAAAAAATGCTTCTTTAAATTTCCTTTTTGAAAATAATTTTCAAAACTTTTTATCTTATCTGGTAAACCTATGCTCTGATACCAAGTGAAACACCCCACCTCCGTTAGGGTCACTCTCAAAGGGAATGCCCTAATTTTGGTGGAGGTTTATAAGTATAAGTCACAGATATACAAGACAGATATAGGAACACATATTTGTAAACAGCGGAAGAACAACAAACTTTTATTTCATAAAAGCAAATACGTGTTACAAAACATCACCATGATTGTCTTGCATCTTTTCCAAAAACATAACATAACATTTTCATAATCTGTCTTGAGTACATTATTTAAAGAAGCATAAATAAAACATAGATAAACTGCCAAAGCCCCCATAGTGGATTGACCAAAGCCATAGTTCAAACGAAAAGGTCCAAGCAATACATTTCTCTTCTTCAAGCTGGATGGTAAGGCTGGTCAAGCTGCTGTGTTCCCTCCCTGTGGACCTGGGGGGGGGGGGAACGGAAGAAAAGAAGACGAAAGAAAAGCAGAGTCAGACATAAGCCTGAGTAAGTCTAGTACTATTCTGTCTATGAATAAAGAACTGGGTATGATAAGTATAAACAGGAAGTGGGCAAGCACAATAAACTTGGTTAAGTTGTCTAGGGTCGAATATACTATCGTACCCCATGTTAATCTCTGAACCCATATAAACTAGTTTCCAACCGGCACCCCATAATCAGGGTGATGTGATCCGTTCTATGATGATCGGCTCCTACTCGCATAGTTACATGTGTCTTACGGCCCCCGATGTTGTAGTTACCTATGCTGGTCCCACCATGGGGTGTATCAAGTCCCATGGTGGCGGCCCGACACAACCTTAGAATGCACAGGTATGCTACTGGTGTCCAGTGCCTTATTTTTCTGCGCCGGAGTGTGTGCACGCCCGCACCCCATTAGAACCTACACTGCTACACCACCGTCGTCGATTTGACCTCTTACAATCAGCCCAGTAATCGTGCCCCACCCTACCTAGTTTCAGGGTATCCTGATACACCTTCTAGGGTTACTGCTGAAAAGGGTCCCCCATTACTAGGTTTTCTATCTCTAGCCAACATGCTAAGTTGGTTAAGTGTTTTCTAACCTAACCCCCACCAGTCCGTTTAGTTTAGCATGTTTCATTTTGATTAAGTCTTTAGTTCACTTAATCCTAACAATCCTGACTCAGCCTTAATTGTCTTATTAAGGCCCTGACCTCTCACATTAGACATGTATTGTTGTGGCTGCCTGTTGCCGGTTGGTTCCGGGCAGTCTTACGCCACAACTCAGTCTAACCTCGGGTCCTTATTGGGCTCCATGTTTAACCTCCCACATTGGATAGGTATTGTTGTGACTACTGGACAGCCGGGCGGTTCCGGGCAGGTTTACATCACAACTCAATCCAACCTCGGGTTAAACACATCGTATTTTCTACATTTACATATTTTGTCTTTCTTCTTTATTTTCTTATATGTAAATATTTGCGGCCAATTATTAAGTTAATGGTGTAAAGGTTACACCAATCATGGGCCCAACCCATTCTTGAACTTGGGCCCTTCTATTTTATATTTTCATTCATTAGTAATTTTAACCCAACGTTATTTTCCCCCGTTTTACACGTCCGTTTATTATATATATGTTGGGCTTAGCCTTTTAAAGCCCAACTTAGCCATGCGAAAAGGGGAGGCTTAAAGCGTGATTACATACACCAAAAAGGGGAAGGTGAGCGCATGAACTTGCAATATGACGTTGGAAATACAAAATAGAAACTGGTGTACTTGCATAGTGGTAACATATACTTTGATCATAAAGCATAGGTGACATGAATCAAAGCATGTAAACTTGTAGTTGAGATCAGAATCTAAATTGGGTATCATTATTGACACATAGTCATAACTACAACATGAACCTATATTTTTATTTAGGCATAATGTCAACATAGAATGGCATAAATATTTCTAACATAAGCATGGCATAATGTCAAAAATAAGCATGGCATAAGTATAGTTAAATTTGTTCACATAACCATGGCATAAATATTTCTAACATGAAATCATGATTTTTACTTTAGTCATACAAACTTGCAAAAATGGATTTTTGAACCTAACCTAGCTATGTACCACATATGTCATCATATAATTCTTGTTAACAATTTCAATTATGCAAATTATCAATCATAGCCTAGTCATATTCATAAGTTTGCAAATAGGTTTTCTAGTACAAAAGCATGGCTTAATACATGATGCCAAATTTTCAACATAGTTTCATATGGATTATGATAATCCAAACTTATTCCAATTACTTCACAAAAATGATGTTTGTATAAAAATACACATTATGATGGCATAATAGCAAAGCCCCAAACTTGCATGAATTTCAATCAACTACATACATGTAGCTTCAACATAGATTACATAATTTGCGAATATTCCAAACGTATACTTGCATAGAACTACCGCATGTAGTTCTTTATAACATAATATGAATAACATAATTCGAGAATATCCAAACGTATACAATATCCCAAATCGATAAGAATCATAGTAACGCACAAATATGAATTACTTTACCGCCACAATTCAAGTATACAAACTAACACAGTTATTTGTTCATACCAAAATAATACTCTACTTACAATGGTGTGGCGAATTCTCTAATTTAGGGATTTGAAGATGCGGTTTGATTTGATTGAGTTGCTTTATGCCTTAGAATTTGCCTCCTAATCCTCTCTCCAATTTGGTGGCTACCCCTAGTCGTTCCTCAGCAACATGGCGGCTTTGTTCTTATTTTTGAATGAATAGATTAGGGTTAGTCTAGGGTTGTTTTTATAGGGGAAATGAACTGATTAGGACCATTGATGTTGCTTGGATTGATCGTAGCCATTCATCCTAAGGAGAGACCAATTAGAGCCTGCCACCTAGCCCTAATGACAAAGCAGACCACAGAAAATCGACTAACAGACAATAGGCCAGCCGGGTTAGACTGGGCTCGACCTGGCTCTGGACCAGGTCGACATGCCTATCGACAGCCCTGTCGACAGCCCTGTCGACCTGGTTAGACCAGGTCGACAGCCCAGTCGACCTGGGGCGTTAGGCGGGTGTTTTTCCGCCCTGGCCCATTGGGCCCCATTTTCAAATTTAAACTTGATTTTCTGAGCTATTATATTCTGTTTGAATTTTAAACTTAATTCAGAAACTTCCGAAGGCCATATCTTCTTCATACGGACTCCGTTTTTCGAAAACTCAGACTCTATTTCGTGTATTTTTCCGAGACGAACGCAATGGCATATTCCGTTTCCCTTAGTTCTTTGATTTCCAATTAATTATACTTTAATTTGTTAATTTCACAGTTATAGAATACACGGGGTGTTACAACTACCTAGGAAAAAGGCAGGAAATGAAGAACTTGGGTCATCGTGGATCACTTGACCAAAAGTGCAAGGTTCATTCCTGTCAAGTCGACTAGGACGGCATCGAAGTTAGTTTAACTTTATGTGAAATGGATAGTTCGATTCCATGGTATCCCGAAAAGCATAGTGCGAGATCCATTGTTCACAAGTGGATTTTGGAGGAGCTTGCAGGATGCTTTGGGAAACGAGTTGTGTTTAAGTACGGCTAACCATCCCCAAACTGATGGTCAAACCAAGAGGGTTAACCGAGTTTTGGAAGATCTCCTGAGGGCATGTGTTTTAGACTTCGGAGGATCATGGGAAGACCATTTACATCTAGTTGAGTTTGCATATAATAATAATACCAGTCCAGCATTGGAATGGCACCATACGAGGCGTTGTATAGGAGGCCGTGTAATTCTCCAGCCTATTGGTTATAAACTGAACATAAGTTGGTGCTTGGGCCAGAGATGATTAGAGAGACCTCGGATTATATCGAGATTGTTCGGCAACGAACGAAGGCAGCCCAAGATTGTCAAAAAAGTTACGTCGATAAGCATCGTAAAGACTTCGAATTCAACGTGGGCGATATGGTTTTCGTGAAGGTTTCACTATTGAAGCATATGGTTAGATTCAGAAATAAAGGAAAATTAGCTCCTAGGTTTGTGGGACCATTTCCGATAGTCGAGTGTAACGTCACTTTTTTTTATAGTCAAATATTTAATTTAATTTATTATTTTAATATTGATTTGGAATTTTTAATGGATTTAAAGTATATAATTCATGAAAGTTAATTTTATACTTAATTATAAAATGGTCTCATAATGACGCGGTAGTTCATAATAAACGATTCGAACTTTAATTTGAATATATGGATCCGATATAAGTCGGAATTCGGTGAAATAAGAAACGTTTGAATCTATTTGATAATAATTTTCATATAGAAGAGAAAAATCGTGATTTCGTGTTATGGATTGTTAATTCAAATTTCCAAATAGTCACTATGGAATTATTTATAAATTATTGCGATTAAATTAATATTTTCATTCGATTTAAAAAGGGTTTTTGATCATAACTCGAGATAACGATCTAATTAAGCCATGAAACGAATTCTGTTGGATTCGTATTGACGTTTAGAGTCAAGATAGATATATTGTTTGTTATTTTTGGAGACCAGGTATTTTGGGTGCCCAAAATAGCATTGTTTTACGCGTAAAATTGAACAATGGATATGAAAACGAAGTTCGTTTTCAACAAAACTAATTTTATTGAATCCGTAATGATGAGTTGTTGTATTGTTTCAAGTTTCAGGTTATTTGGATTTATTTTGTGACCGTGGGAAATTTAAACGTGTGTTTTTCATGTGTGATTTATAAAGAATTTTCACAGACGATATCGGAATTCGATGAAACCTGTCCCTTCGTGTCTGGAATATTTTTCTATGCTAGGATTATGTGTTTCACCTCGAGCAGATATCATATGTAGGGGATTTTACACATTACTTCATGATTAAGTTTCATGATAATATAATATGAATTTATTCTTCCATATAAATACAGTATAACTCTAGTATTTTGGTCAGCATTCTTCGCTTGGTCAGCAGACCTATTTATCGCGCCTCCAAATATTTCTAAGGCCATAAATTCATCGCTCCTCCTCCTCAAATAAGCAGAGAATCCGCTAATCTTCAAAAAAATTGTTCAACACAAAAGCTGTTCGACTCACTAGGATCTATCTTATGAACTGTTATGATCCTATATTTTTCATTGTGGAGGCCAGAATTCCTCCTAAAGGCAGTCTCGTTTTATGTTGAATTGAGGGAAGGGGGCAATCGAGTCGAGCTGGGCTTGCAGTGAAGGGAGGTAGGGATGAGAAGAGGCGGAAGGAATTCTCTGATGAAGGTCCGACGGGCCAGGGGGTGCCAAGTGATGGAATGGGTTGAGTGTGGTGATGGCATGATAAACGAACAATGGAACAGTGTGAGTAACATGATTTCATGAAGTGCAACTGAGCAAGATGTGCAGGGTTATAATGAGAACGGTGGGCGTTTGTTGAAGTTATTGGAACAAAGAAGCAATGTATGGGAACAAATAAAAGAATATTGCATGAAGACTTAGACAGAAGGGAAAAAAGACAAGGATGGAGGGTAAAGTGCGAAGTGGGAAAGAAAATAATACTATATGGAAAACTAACGAAAGTCAGCTCATTTGTTTTATTTAAGGCAGGCAAAACAATATGCTAGTTTGGTTTCTACGTGAAGACGTGGGGGAGTTGCGTTGAAATGGTGGTGTACAGGGATGAAGGAAGGCGTATTGGATAATCTCAAAACAAGGTAGTACGCAGTGTTGGTTTCTAAGAGGAGTAGTTTTGTAGCAAACAATGAAGGAAGAAAGTCGACATATTCGAATGATACAGGAGTATAGCGAAGTTGAATGTGAGAGACAGAAGGAGCAGGTGCAAAAGATTGGGTCCTTAGGATTTTATACGAAGAGCAAATAATTGGTGAAGAACAAATCGGGCATTTAAATTCAATTGGACAAGGCGTTCTGTACATTGACTAATGGAAAATATAAAGTGAGTAACAAAATGGATCAAGCCTAGTTAGATTTTTAAAAGAATAACCGAAGTACTTAATTTATTTAAACTAAGATTTAGTATTAATTATTATAATTGATATTGTGTTAACTTAGGATATTAATAGCTTCTTGTGGCGGAAACAGAATGGAACAAAGTAAGTTGTATCGAAACCTTATAGGAGAATCGAACATTTTTTGAATCAGTTTTGGAAAGGATTGGAACCAGCAGTAAATCTTAGTTAAATTAAACGATAGTTTAATTTACTGTAACTGATCCGTTTCAGAATAGATCAAGTCAACGTGAGTTTAACTCACTCAGTTTACCCACTTATATTTATATAAGTTAGGTTTATTATTTGTGTGCTATGTTTGTTAATTGTTTGATGGATGCTATATATATTTATATGTGTTGAACTGGTCTGATTAAATTAAACGTTCGTTTAATTAAATTTAAACCAATCGTTATTTTCAACGATTATTTCCAAATGTGGTAACTTACCTCGTTGGTTACGTTTATAATAATATAAACGTACTAAAATAAAATAGGGATGACTGAATTACTGTGATTTATTTATTGTTGAATATGACATCTGTTATTAAGTTGAATAATATTATTTTTGGTAACGTATTTGAATGCAGGGAGAAACAGGTTGGAGGGATCCAACTGGATTCCTCAAATTTATTGTTATTTTCATATTACAATTATATGAACTGTTTCACCAATATAGATTGGACAATAGATTTGGTTGTTGACTGTTGAAGTGAAATTCAACGGTTGTTTGTTTTAACTAATGGGTGATATTGGTTGAGTAAATGGCATCAGATGGCGTAAAAATCAATTGTTTTATAAATATGGATTTACCGGTAGGTAAATCAACAAGATTGAAGTTATAAAATTTAGTTTTATAACTGAAGATAGATTTTTGAAATCTATTAATTTAAATGGAAATTTATTTAAAAGGAAATAAATATTTATTATTAATTATTTAAGTTTATAAATAATTATATAGTGATTTTGTAACGCAAATTCTTATGTAGATAAGATTTATAAATAAATGAGCAGAAATTTAAAGTAACAGTTAAGAACTGGATATTGTTTCTAAGAAACATTTAAACAAAGTTATTTAAATTAATCATATTATTAATTAATTTAAAGGGAGGATGGGTGGAGTTGATTAACGAGATAATCATGGGTTGAGTTGACTAATTCAATTATTTTAATTGGAATTGGTTATTTGATTATCATACTTTTAATTAATCAAATATAATAGTCTAACGAATAGCTGTTTAATTTTAATAAAATTTTAAAAAGGAAATTTATTATTTATTTAGTTAATAAAGGAGTTAACTACTTCTACAGTAGTTAATAATAAAGTAAATTATTATAAATTATTATTTTATTTAATAAGGATTTAAGGGATTATTATTTAAATGAAATTCATTTAAGTAAGTAATCAGGTTCAAAATGAAATACATTTGAGTAAGTAACCGATTTTGGAATGGAATATGGTCGAGATTTGAAAGGAGTTAATAAATGGGTATATATTAAAACCTAGTTTTATAACTAAGTTATAAAAGGGTATTTTAAGCAAATACGATAGCCTAAATGAAATGTTTGCTTAACATTTGGGTTAAGTAAAAAGTAATCGAGATATAAAAGGGGTTTATATAAATCCCAAGCTTTTAAATAAGATTTCTAAAAGAGATGTGGAGTTAAATAATGTCGTTTTGAAGTGGCGATACTTGATAATGAGAGTAGGTGAATGGGTGGAATTGAAATGAGATTTTCAAAGTGGAAAATGGTCGAATGAATTAAAAATGGAATAGTATGGGTTGATAACGAGTTAAGATAAGAATTTGGGACCTAACTAGAGATTGGTTGAGTTGAATGATTTTCTGAATATTAATCTGATGTTATTTCAGTCTTCGGGGTTGATACTTAGAAAATTGTTCACTTGCGAACTTATGGTCAGGGACTAATGAATGTTGAAGTATAAAGATTTAAGAATATATATAGGGATTTCCAAATTAACGGAACAAAGAATTGAGTATATATAATATGATTTCCGTAGTAAAGGAAATAAATGGACTCGAGAATGTATATAAGGAGATTTCCAAGGTAACAGAAAACAAAAGGAGATTGCATGAAAATATCACGATATTTTCAAGGTAAAAAGGAAATGATAAGTTGTGTTTTTAAATACGATTTCTATAAGAATAAGAGTTGTTATTTGTTTTCAAATAATGAAGTAAAAGAGATTCGTAATATTGTTTTAATGAGTGGGGAACTGAAATGATTTTCCGATTGTAGATAATGAGTAATGATATGGTAAATAGTTTTGAAGATAATTGTATGATTTAATAGAAGTGAAATGCTATGTTGAAATATTGAAAAGATTTTTAAGTTGTAAATTAACTATTTGTTTAATTATTTTAATTAAAAAAGCCAAGTGATGTTGAGTACTATACTAGTAAATTTATTTTTATTTTATGATTGAATGACTATTTTATTTGATAGTTAAATAACCGACTATCAAATCTAGCCTATACGACTGTTGGTACGGAAATACCGGGATCGAATTTATATTTGAAAACCATTATGACCAGCAAATACGAAATATTGAAGATATCAAATACTGATCGAGGTGGAGAAACTAAAGACCATGAATATTTATAAAACGTTAGAATTACTTAAAATCTCCGGTTTAGTGGACGGAGATATACTGTAATCCTGTCGTGGTTGAAATCTACGGATTTCCAAGGACTACCCGCTAATGATCTATATGGTGATCCTTAGGATGCTGTAGGAGGGTGCCTTCGGTTCATCCTGTACCTGGATGACTTGTATGGACGAATATCTAACAAAATATTTCTTAAAAATAACATACGTCGATTTTTACAAACGTATTTCTGTTAGTGGCGGAGAATGACTAGTCTCTTAGCTTAACGACCAGAGTATTTTTGTGGACGTCAATTAGTGGTTTGGCGAATCTGACAATATGACATTCAAAGTGAATGGTGATATGATGTTCTAAATGTAGTGTTTGACCTCAAGCCTTTTCAACTGAGAAATGACAAAAATCGAGCAAGTAGCATGGCTAAGTGGGTAGCTCCCAAGTAGGGTGCATAATCACCTATCTAGAGAAATTCATTTCCTTCTTTAATCTATTTCGATGTTGTCCCTTATCGCGAAATGGTGGGTCGTGCTCAACCATTGGTGATATACATTTGATACACTCAAGCGAAATAAGTGGTCGGTAATGTGTGGCCGTGTTACAAGGTGTTCTTGTTGAACCCAGTGTATTTTGCTCTAGAGATACACTATCAGAAGGTGGTTACATACCTTGTCATAGTTTGAACTCCAATCTCCAATAAGATCCCGCGGTTTTGATTATATACTATATATTTGGAACGTGAGGTGAAAGTGTTCCGCTAGATTGATATTTATTTGTGTTTAGACACTATTGTAATATCAGAATAAGCTATGATTTCAAAAAAAAATGGTTTGACTTTAAAATGAAGTTGGGTGATGTTTTTATACTTAGCGAGTTTTTCCCACTCTGGTTCACCAGACTGATCCGGCGTTTTGTAAAAGCTCGGGTTAGACCGGGTTGTACAGGTTTAGGTTATCAGATGCTGTGAAGTCCGGAGACGAGCTGAAGGTGTTTAGACGTATGAAATCTGGAAATTTTTCTGCTTTGTGTTGTATATGAGGACAGACTAAAATAACTATCCAGATGTATTGATGTACTCTGATGATTGTAAATTTTTATTTCAAAGCTCTCAATAAAGTTTTGTTTCTATTTTATATTATTCCGCTGCGATGTGAAACTCTGATGTTGTTGTGTTCTTCTTCTTCTTCTTCTTCTTCTATTCTAATATATCTTTCTTTCTTATCTCACCCTCTATTTTCTTTCATTAACTATCTAGTGTTTCCGATACTTGAGTTTTAGCAAGTAATACTGGGTTATGTATTATTGTTGAAATTCGGGCACTGAATTCCCTGGTTCGTTATAGTGGTATCAGAGCATAAGGTTTAGTAATAACCTTAGCTCTATGGCGTAACTCGATAGAGATGGGGTTTGTAATACCCTAGAATGAGTTAGGGTGTATATATACGAGAGCGCATATTTATAAATTTTATATAGAAACGTTTTGTATTGTGTTATTTGATTGGTTCAGTCTTGAACTAGTAACTGACACGATATCATTTTGTAAAGAGGGTCAATGAAATAATATTTGCTCGAGTTATATTTTTGTATAGAAAATAAAATAATTTTATTAATTTTTTTTAGATATTGATTTGTTTGATTGATTTGAATGGAATTCAAATTGATTTTTCAAATTTGTATGGGTTAATATAACCAGAAGAGATTTTACATATGGAATTTGTGAATGGTAATTTTAATTTGGAATTACAATGGTTCTGAATTTAACTCAAAAATAAGTTAAATGGAATTTGAAGAGGATTAAATGGTATTTGGAATAAAAATCAGAAATGGGAGTAAACTAATTTTGAAAATAAATTAGTTGATTGAATAATAGGATTGAAACTTAACATGGTTAAGTAAGAATTAATTTGAGAATGGATGTTGATTTGGAATTGAATTAATAATGATTGAATGGAAATCAATCGCATAATAATCGATTGATAATTATAATTTGAAAAACCCAAGTAAATATTAATATTGAACATTAATTAAAGTTAATCAAAGTTGAATGATTGGTTATATTGGGTGTGCATTGTTTGTTAGATTTATGAGTATAGAATTTATAAATAGTTTAATAAGAAATTGAGTGACTTGAAACCTAAAGAGAAAAGAATTCTAGTATTATAAATTGGAATTAAATCGTATATAAATTGAAAATGGGATGATTTAATCCTTGTTTAGTTTTGGGATTTGTGAAGTATACTTGTTGATAGATGAATATTACCTAGAATTACATGTATTGGTTATTATATGATGGATTGAGTTGAGTACAAGTGCTAGAAGGCTTTGAGGTTGATTTTGGTTGTGTATATCATAATAGATTAGGCAAGTATGCTCAGTAGCGCTCACACAAGGTACGCTTACGCGAAAATATAATTTTTAGGTTTTGAATTTTGTTTTCGGACCATGTGGTCGATGTATATGTTCTGGTTGATCCTACGATATCGCAGAAGTCACTCCGTACAAGGAAGAATCTGCTGAATTTTCCCAGGAATTTAATGTGTTAGAAAATTTTCAATATTTTTGAAAAGTTTTATTTACAATAGTGGATTGGTTTTTGATTTAAAATAAATTGGATTTTTAAAGTGGATGGGTTTATAACATTTTTTCTACCTTAGTAATTTCGGGGACGAAATTCTTTTAAGGGGGAAGAATGTAACATCCCGTATTTTTGTAGTCAAATATTTAATTTAATTTATTATTTTAATTATTGATTTGGAATTTTTAATGGATTTAAAATATATAATTCGTTTATATAACGAAGTGTGAACATTAAATTTATATATAATTATAAAAGGAGCTCATAACGACGTGGTAGTTCGTAATTTACGATTTGAACTTCAGTTGAATATACCGGATCCAATATAAGTCGGAATTCAGTGAAACAAGAAACGTGTGAATCTGTTTGATAATAGTTTTCATATGGAAGAGAAAAATCGAGATTTCATGTTATGGATTGTTAGTTATATCCAATTCAAATTTCCAAATAGTCTTTATGGAATTATTTATAAATTATAGCGATTAATTTAATATTTTAATTCGATTTAAAAAGGGTTTTCGATCTTAACTCGAGATGACGATCGAATTAAGCCACCAAACGAATTCGGTTGGATTCGTATTGACATTTAGATTCAGCATAGATATACAGTTTATTATTTTTGGAGACAGGGTATTTTGGGTATCCAACATAGCATTGTTTTACGCGTAAAATTGAATAACGGATATGCAAACAAACTCTGTTTTCAACAGAACTAATTTAATTGAATCCATAATGATGAGGTGTTGTAGTGTTTCAAGTTTCAGGTTATTTGGATTCATTTTTTGATTGTGGGAAATTTAAACATGTGTTTTTCACGTGTGATTTATAAAGGACTTTTCACAAACGATATCGGAATTCGACGAAACCTGTCCCATCATGTCCAAAATATTTTTCTATGCTAGGATTACGTGTTTCAGCTTGAGCGAATATCGTATGTAGGGGATTTAACACATTACTTCGTGGTTACGTTTCGTGATAATATAATATGAATTCATTCTTCCCTATAAATACAATATAACCCTTGTATTTTTGCCAGCATTCTCCGCGTGGTCAACAGACCTAACTATTGCGCCTCCAAATATTTCTAAGGCCATAAATTCATCACCCCTCCTCCTTAAATAATCAGAGAATCCACTGATCTTCAACAAAATCATTTAACACAAAAGTTGTTCGACTCACTAGGATCTATCTTATGAACCGTTATGATCCTATATTTTTCATCGTGGAGGCCAAAATTCCTCCTGAAGGCAGTCGTGTTTGATGTCAAATTGAGGGAAAGGGGGGCGATCGAGTCGAGCTAGGCTCGCAGTGAAGGGAGGTGGGGATGAGAACAGGCAGAAAGCGTTCTCCGATGAATGGCCGACGAACCAAAGGGGGCCCGCCAAGTGCTGGAATGGATTGAGTGTGGTGAGGGCATGATGAACGAATAATGGAACAACATGAGTAACATGATTTCATGAAGTGAGGAAGATGCAAAGGGTTATAACGAAAACAGAGGGGGTTTGCTAAAGATATTGGAACAAAGAATCAAAGTATGGGAACAAATAAAACAATATTGCATGAAGACTTAGACAGAAGGGAAAACAGACAAGGATGGCGGGTAAAGTGTGTACTGGGGAAGAAAATAAGACTATATGGAAAACTAACTAAAGTCGGCTCGTTTGTCTTATTTAAGGCAGGCAAAACAATATGCCATTTTGGTTTGGTTTCTATGTGAAGATGTGGGGGAGTTGCATTGAAATGGTGGTGTACAGGGATGAAGGAAGGTGTGTTGGATAATCTCAAAACAAGGTAGCATGCAGTGTTGGTTCCTACGAGCAGTTGTGTAGCAAACAACGAAGGAAGAAAGTCGGCATATTCGAATGATACAGGAGCATATCGAAGTTGAATTGTGATAGACAGAAGGAGCAGGTGCAAGAGATCGGGTCCTTAGGATTTTAAACGAAGAGCAGATAATTGGTGAAGAAAAAATTGGACATTTAAATTCAATTGGAAGAGGCGGTCTGTACATGAACTAACAAACGATATAAAGTGAGTAACAAAATGGATCAAGCCAAGTTAGATTTCTAAAAGAATAACTGAAGTACTTAATTTATTTAAACTAAGATTTAGTATTAATTATTACAATTAATATTGTGTTAACTTAGGATATTAATAACTTCTTGTTGCGGAAATAGAATGGAACAAAGCAAGTTGCACTGGAACCGTATAAGAGAACCGAACATTTTTGGAATCAGTTTTGGACAAGATTGGAACAAGCAGGAAATCTTAGTTAAATTAAATGACAGTTTAATTTAACTATAACCGGTCCATTCCAGAATAGATCAAATCAAGTGAGTTTATCCCACTCAGTTTACCCACTTATATTTATATAAGTTGGGTTTATTATTTGTGTGCTATGTTTGTTAATTGTTTGATGGATGCTATATATATTTATATGTGTTGAACTGATCTGATAAAATTAAACGTTCATTTAATTTAATTTGAACCATTCGTTATTTTTAACAATTATTTCCAGATAAGGTAACTTACCTCGTTGATTACTTTTATAATAATACAAATGTACTAAAATAAAATAGGGATGACTGAATTACGGTGATTTATTTATTGTTGAATATGAGACCTATTATTGAATTGCATAATATAATTTTTGGTAACGTATTCGAATACAGGGAGAAATAGGTTGGAGGGATCCAACTAGATTCCTCAAATTTATTGTTATTTTCATATTACAATTATATGAACTATTTCACCAATATTGATTGGACAATAGATTTGTTTGTTGACTGTTGAACTGAAATTCAATGGTTTTCTATTTTAACCAATGGGTAATATTGGTTGAGTAAATGGCATCAGATGGCGTAAAAATCAACTGTTTTATAAATATGGATTTATCATCAGGTAAATCGACAAGAATGAAGTTATAAAATTTATTTTTATAACTGAAGATAGATTTTTGAAATCTATTAATTTAAATGGAAATTTATTTAAAAGGAAATAAATATTTATTATTAATTATTTAAGTTTATAAATAATTATATAGTGATTTCGTAGTGCGTGTCGATAAAATTTATAAATAAATAAGCAGAAATTTAAAGTAACGGTTAAGAGTTGGATTTATTGTTTCTAAGAAACAATTTAAAGAAGTTATTTAAATTAATTATATTATTAATTAATTTAAAGGGAGGATAGGTGGAGTCGATTAATGAGATAATCATGGGTTGAGTTGACTAATTCAATTATTTTAATTAGAATTGGTTATTTGATTAATTTACTTTTAATCAATCAAATATA
The DNA here is from genome assembly GCA_030737875.1 of Allium sativum. NCBI lineage: Eukaryota > Viridiplantae > Streptophyta > Magnoliopsida > Asparagales > Amaryllidaceae > Allium > Allium sativum. Next base: position 721,559,682 of record CM060920.1, read on the forward strand.
ATAGTCTAACGAATAGCTGTTTAATTTTAATAAAATTTTAAAAAGGAAATTTATTATTTATTTAGTTAATAAAGGATTTAACTACTTCTACAGTAGTTAATAATGAAGTAAATTATTATATATTATTATTTTAATTAATAAGGATTTAAGTGATTATTATTTAAATGGAATTCATTTAAGTAAGTAATCAGGTTCGAAATGAAATACATTTGAGTAAGTAATCGATTTTGGAATGGAATATGGTCGAGATTTGAAAGGAGTTAATAAATGGGTATATATTAAAACCCAGTTTTATAACTAGTTATAAAAGGGGATTTTAAGCAAATACGTTAGCTTAAATGAAATGTTTACTTAACATTTGGGTTAAGTAAAAGGTAATCGAGATATAAAGGGGTTTATATAAAACCCAAATTTTTAGATAAGATTTATAAAAGAGAGGTAGAGGAAAAAAAATCTTTTTGAAGTGGCGATACTTAATAACGAGAGTAGGGGAATAAGTGGGATTGAAATGAGATTTTCAAAGTGGAAAATGGTCGAATGAATCAGAAATGAAATAGTATGTGTAGACAATGAGTTAAGATAAGAATTTGGAACCTAATTGGGGATTGGTTGAGTTGAGTGATTTTCTGAATATTAATCTGATGTTGATTTGGGTCTTTGGGGTTGATACTTAGATAATTGTTCACTTATCAACTTACGGTCAGGGACTAATATATGTCGAAGTATACAGATTTGAGAATATATATAGGGATTTCGAAAGTAACGGAAATAAAGATTTTAGTATATATAATATGATTTCCATAATAAAGGGAATAAAAGGACACGAGAATTTATATAAGGAGATTTCCAAGGTAACGGAAAACAAAAGGAGATTGAATGAAAATATCACGATATTTTCAAGGTAAAATGGAAATTATAAGTTGTATTTTTAAATAGGATTTCTATAAGAATAAGAGTTGCTATTTGTTTTAAAATAATGAAGTAAAAGAGATTTGTAATGTTGTTTTAACGAGTATGGAGTTGAAGTGATTTTCCGATTGTAGATAATGAGTAATGATATGGTAAATAGTTTTGAAGATAATCGTATAATTTAATAAAAGTGAAATGCTATGTTGAAATATTGAAAATATTTTTAAGTTGTAAATTAACCATTTGTTTAATTATTTTAATTAAAGAAGCCAAGTTATGCTAAGTACTATACTAGTAATCTGTTTTTATCTTATGATTGAATGGTTGTTTTATTTGATAGTTAAATAACCGATCATCAAATCTAGCCTATACTATTGTTGGTACTGAAAGATCGGGATTGAATTTATATTCGAAAATCATTCCGACCAAAAATGCGAAATATTGAAGATATCAAATACTGATCAAGAAGGAAAATTAAAGCCCATGGACATTTATAAAACGTTAAAATTACTTAAAATCTCCAGTTTAGCAGCTGGAGATATACCGTAATCCTATCGTGGTTGAAATTTACGGATTTGCAAGGACTACTCGCTACTGATCTATAGGGTGATCCCTAGGATGTAGCAGGAGGGTGCCTTCAGTTCATCCTATACCTGGATGACTTGTATGGACGAATGTTTGACCAAATATTTCTTAAAAATCACGTACGTTGATGCTTACAAACATATTTCTATCAGTGGCGGAGAACGACCGTTCTCTTAGCTTAACGACCAGATTATTTTTGTGGACATCAATTAGTGGTTTGGCGGATCTGACAATGTGACATTCAAAGTGAATGGTGATATGATGTTCTAAAGGTAGCGTTAGACCTCAAGCCCCTTCAACTAGGAAATGACAAAAATCGGGCAGGCAGCATAGCTAAGTGGGTAGCTCCCAAGTACGGCGTATAATTACCTATCTAGAGAAAATTCATTTCCTTCTTTAATCTACTTCGATGTCGTCCCTTTTTGGGAAACGGTGGGTCGCACCCAACCGTTAGTGATATACATTCGATACACTCAAGCAAAATGAGTGGTCAATCATGTGTGGTCAGGTTCCAAGATGTTTTTGTTGAACCCTGTTACTAAAAAAATTAACGATGAAGCGAGCTGGCCGTGATGTGGTATCAGATAACTGAAGGCTCACCAAAGGCTCAATAGAAAGTGGGACCAAATATTGGGAAGGGCTAAGAGCAGGAAAGAATAACGCGAAAAGCCGCATCAATCGGAACCTTCCTAAGGAAAAGGATCGTGAAAGCTATAGGGTGTAACCGGCGGGATTTATCTGTCAGGGTCAATCCGACAAGAACTCTCCAGGCAGCATCAGTCTAATAAAAGAATTTTTTGGCAAAGAATCATCCTAATCCAAAACCAAGTATGTCAGAAGCAATAACTCCGACAAACGAATCTTCGATGATGTCCTGTAAAAATACTGATACATCTGAAGACGAGGGCATCGAAGGTACTAGACCAAGAGAATGCAAAAACCATCCAGAATCCACTTCCGGAGCACCTACTGCATGAATACTGGAAGGACGAATTCACAAATAACAGGAAGGACACTAGAAGCCACCCCCGGGAATCCAAGCTACCGCAAAATCCCTGCCGAAAGGATAACCCATATCCAAGCAGAGATACAGGCTAACCACACCGATTTACCTAATACCGAAACCCATAACGATTTCGAACCGGAAGTTATCAACATACATCACGAGGGCAGGCCACTCTAAGTATTCATGATAAAGCCGGAGGCCTACATCCGAAAGCTTACATCTGAGAGCCTACATTCAGGAGCTGTTACCAAAGACTCAGATATCATCCGAAGACCATAACTGATACTCCAAGGACGACCAAAACGAAAACGCCTGAAACCTAGGAAAAAGTGGCCTGCAAATACCTCCACATGCTCAATAGCCCATCAGCGGAAGGAGCCCTGAACCACTATAAATACGACCCAGGGGTGACATTTGGGGGGTGGGTTTCTTCTACACTCATACTCTTATAAAATAAGTTGTGTGCTGAGATTAGCTGAGGAATTTTCTCTATTGCATCTATGTACTCCCAATGAAAGTTCAATAAAAGGGATCTTCTTATGTGAAAATTGCTCTGTAAGTGCGCTTTATTATATCTTTAATAATTGGTATGGCAGTTTACCATTCATTCTCTAGATAAGTATGGATTCCTCATCTCATTGTGTCTCCGAATAGGGGAATGAATCCCATCCTCTGAGCTTAGGTCCATCCTAGTAATCCCTAAGCGATCCCATCCTTCCAGACTTAAATATCCGGGGGAGTAATCCGATTCCACCCAAAAATAGCCAAACCGGCCATCTCCTCCTTTAGATCCATCCCAATCGACCCATCTAAGGTGTTGACGAAAAATATCATTAACATTTTGGTGCTAGAAGGAGGGGCTGAACCTCCGACCTTGTGGTTAAAAGCCACAAATATCTACTTAAGTTGTTCTATCCCAAATTAGACTAGCTTTGAAGAAGCAAGGTTATGAGTATGAGACCCCAATAAAGACTTTCAAGATCTCGAGCGGATAAGTCTAAAACCACCAACTCCGGGGTGATGGAGGAGCAAAAGTTAATAGCGAAAGCCGTGCGGGTGATAAAGAGGAAAAGAAAATTGGAACTACATGCCTACGAATTGGGGATAGTAGCTCTTCCCATGTAGGACAAACCATAGCGTTCCCACCCAGTGGATCTACATCAGAGGACATTAACCTTTTCTTCCACTTAAATAATGCTCTCTACGAGGAAGTTAAGGGAATGACATTCGAACAGGAAATAATGGATGATTTCAACCACTTTGCCAATAAATGGTATATCGATTCTAGTATGTTCCGAAAAGAAAGAACGAAAGTATAGTCACCATAGCTAGGATGAGTCGCAAGAGGATTAGAACCCGACAAAAAAAAAGAGTGTGCATCGAAGATACCCAAGGAATGATGCCTCACTACTTCGATGGAAAATGTTTACTTCCTGACCAAACACGAACTCAACTATTAGACATCCACGAAGAAGAAGCCTAAATACGAAAGGAAGACAGGAGGGCCTTACTGCCATTACCACCTAATGAATGGCATGAGACTAATCACTGCAGAACCCTCGGGGAAACTATCGTTAGATTTGTTAACCAAGGTCAATTAAGGGAATTTATGGAAAGATCAAAGTGAATTCGGTAAGAATCCCCTGGAAAAGGATTACCAAGCATGTTTCAAGGGTATGGAAAGCCCTCTTCCCGAAATTCAAAAGGAAGCCCGCAAGGGGGTTGTACTATAAATGGATCAAATCCCTCGTCATCGCCAAATTGGCCGGAACTAGGCATCCCCCGGAGGGGGATGATGTGTTAGCCTTTCTCTACGCCCAAACCAGAGGGGACAAGGTTAAATCATCAAAAGCATAAGCCGTTGTTTCACACTAGAGATGGTCGTGGCAGTGCATCTAAAAATTAGCATGCCCTACCTCTGCTCATAGAAGAGTATGCCCTGCCTCTGTTAGAACTAAGCACATCCTACCTCTTCTCGCAGAAGAGCACATCCTAACTCTGCTTATGTTCCGCGTTACCCACAGAAGGGAACGTAAACCCCTATAATCGCTTACGATAGTCAGGATAGGGCACCCCTCGGAGGGGGGTGGTGTATAAGCCTGTATCATAAACTACGATGGTCTGTATAGAGCATCAAAAGAGTAAACCTTAGTTATGTGTCTACGATGGCCCCATCTAAGTTTCTAAGATCTTATCATTGCCTACAATGGTCAGGATAAGGCGCCTCCTGGAGGGAGGTCGGGTAAGTCCTTGGGCCCTGCTTGTGGATAAACTAGCCAAGTGCTCCAGACGCACTGGCCCAGAGAGTGGCCAACGAAGCACGTACGTTCTTTGCTTTGACATAGAAAGCCCAAGAAGAGGCTCGAGAAGCACATACAACATCTGCTTCACCAATTGAATCCCAAAAGGGATACCGAAATAACAAATGACGGAAGGGATTCCGGTCTTCAATCCACGAATATCGTAGGGGGTTCTGATCTTCTATGTTAATACCCGAATCTGGGTCAATTCGGCTCTCCACAAATTCCAAAGGGGGTTCCGGTCTTCTATGTTAATACCCGAATCTGGGTCGATTCGGCTCTCCACAAATACCCAAGGGGGTTTCGGTCTTCTATGTTAATACCCGAATCTGGGTCGATCCGGCTCTCCATAAATACTGAGGGGGGTTGTGGTTTTCTATATATATACTCGTACTAGGGTCAATCCAGTTCTTTAAAAACATTGGAAGAAGCAATCCAACTCTATATCAGCGTCGAACCCCGGTGCAAATCACGATCGGATGTAGAACCGCAGTCTCAATACAAGGCGTCCGAGTCCAGATCGGTTCAAATTCTTAGAGCTGGACGGGGAGGAACTAATCAGCCCTTATCCTGATTCAGATCCGGCTCGGGAGCGCATTTCCACTATTATTAAGCACACATCGGTAGCCTTTCTCATTTCTCCTTTGTGCTCAAAAGAGTATCTTTGATTTACATGGGCGTACCAAATATTCGCGCTAACACACAAAACACGAACGAGCACTATAGATCCTTTATGATTGAACACATTATAGTAATGTCAATCCCACAAAGAGTGCAGGACACAATTCAGAGGACCACAAGACGAACTCCCAACATGGCATTCTGCACCTTGTCACGATAGAGCGATGGCTAAGGGGAAAGCGTTTATATTGAAATACACAATCGCATACCTAATAACATCATTATATGTCCTGCCCTTATCCATGTATGCTGTTTATATAAAATACTACACTCCACTGGCAAAATACAAGGTACTTCATGCATTACATAGTTGCTTACGAGAAAGCTTGAGAAACGAAAACACTCTCTTCAAAAAAAGAGAAGGAGGAAGAAAACACGCCCGACACAAAAACTCCTGTATGAGAAATAGATCAACCCCCAATAGGATGCTCTCTATTCATGAAACCAGGAAGAAGTGGCAGAACGATGAATCATAGCACGCAAAATTCTGCTGACCTTTCGCACCTTTTCCATAACCACGCAATGGTCATCTGAAGGTTTAGGTTGCCACTTTAAAGCTTGATTGAAAGCCTTACCCATCATGTGGAGGTTTTTATTTTCCTTCCTTAGGTTGAAAGCATCTCTGCGCAAGAACTATTTCTCCTTTTGTGATTGTTGAAGTATGGAGGTATAAATGTCGGCACGACGAGAGCTGCCCTCAATCCACTTCCTATCATAAAAACTTCTCATGCTTGCTTTAACCTGTCTATGCCACCTGCCAATAAAGGAATGATCCATTCCGGGGGGAGGGTCCTCAATCTCAAATTCTGAAGAACCGGATTCCGTCGTGGCCCATGATACGTTAGAGGCAGAGACCCCAAGAGTGCATCCAAACATGGTCTCCCATTCTTTACATTTTGCTAGTACGCCTTTGCATCTCGCTTCTAGGTCCATAGCTTAACGCTGCAACTTGTCCTTTCTCCATCGAAACTGACAGAAGGATTCATTTTTATACCCCTCTTTACCTCAAGGATGTCTTTATCCTTTTGCCTTATTTGAGCCTCCATCACACTCATTCGTTCTGCCAAACGTTGCATAAATCGTTCTTCGGACAGGACAAGTCCGCTACCAATGTTGGTAGGAGAATTTCCTAAAAAAATTTCAAGCACAAAGTAAGCAAAGCACCTCTATCTACGAAAGAGGAAGCGTCTTTAGGTAAATCTTCATGTTTAAATAAACAAATAAGCTATCTTTTGCCAGATTTATTACAAGAAAACATCATTATTTGAAACTAGGGAAAGCATGTGATAGAAAGGAGGTAAAAACGAATACAATTCACATTCATACGCATTGTTGTAAATATATGTATATACATACATATATATATATATATATATATATAAACACAACAAGTTATTTTCTTTCCCCATTATTTTTTTCCTTCATGTTACATATTAACCTTGCATGATGAGTCCTAAGTTTCTTTAATATTATCTCCTTGTCATTCCCCAAGAAGTTGAAAGATAACTAAGGGTACTTCATGTAAATATGTATGAGTTATTTCAAGAAGCATTCCCTTCCAGATTTAAAAATGGAACTTTGTGAGAAATTCCCTCTTCAGCTTAGAGAGAGAACGAAGGTCATCCTTAAAAAAAAGGGTGATTAGCCAGGACAGAATTTCCACCACCATAAGAACAAGTCATCAAGGGTCAACTTCTAAAAGTAAAGAAAGAATTCAAAAACTGAGATTCATACCTGGAGAATGGGGGAGGCTATGTTCACCGCCTGCTCTTTCTCGTCAAGCTGGAAAGGATTTACCCCTTCGCAAATCCATCATCTCCACACGAGTCGCCAACATTACCACCTCCTTTATGCAAGATCATATTTTCATCATCCCTAGAAAATGGGCAGCCGAACATCTTTTCGACGAATTGAAGATCCTCAACCTTCGCTTTCTTTCCTTTGGGAACTCCCGTACCCTGATCTAAGCAATAGCAACCCTTAAGATCGTATTCCGAAGGGAGGAAGGAAGAGAAGGAAAATCCGTGGTAGGGAACTAGCCACATTTATCATGGTAAAATGAGAGGAGAACCTTTTCATAACAATCAAACATCATGTATGGAAAATGCACCCTCAGGAACAAAGAAATCTGATCCCGAGCTTCGTGAATTATCAGCTTAGCATCAGAAAGAGTTGCTTCCCTTGTTTTCAGCCTCCCTGCGTGCTTCATCAGCGTATCTGACTGCTCACGCCTGAGGGCCGAAGCTTCAGTAGTTAAGGAACTGTTGGCAGCCCTTTCCCTCTCAAGGGACTCCTTCAGTTGGTTACAAACCTCTTCGTTGCTACCACTCGCGAAGGTTAGTCCTTATCCCGGAGTTCTTCCTTATCCCGGGATAGGGAGATAGCTGTAGACCTAGCAGCATACCAATTCTTGGATATCTAAAAAAGGGGGAAGAAAGAATGATATGATGTTAATCCATGCATCAATAAGGAGAATGAAGAGCCACAGCGAAATAGAAGTACGAACCAAAAGTTGTTGTTTAACAAGGTTAACATAAAACTTAAACCATCCTTCAAAAGCAAGTTCCAGAATACCAGAGACAAGAATAGAGGGTAAAACAGATCTGATAATCGTATCAAAGTCTAAGGCTTGAAAAGAGGAACCCGCGGGGCCACACGGCCGACAAGGGGAAAGGGAAGGCTCTCGCTCTCTTAAATCTAGATCTCCTTGAGAATCGGATATTAGGAAACCATTAACAAATTCAACTTCCAATGGTCTCCACTGAGAAAGGGCAGACGTTATGAAAACCTCCAGAAGAAAGTGCGAGAGGGGTATACAGTAGCCGACGACAAGACGACTCAACAATCTCACCTCTTGAAGAATGGGAAATAGAATTTTCCCTTTTATGATTCCAAAAGGGATTGCTGTGGAAAACTGAAGCAAATCTCTTCTTAGGCAAAAATTAAGGAGAAGAAGAAACCACGGAGCATCGGAATGAACCATCTCCAAGAAATGCAGAGCAAGGGAGAAAAGGTTGTTCTAGAAGATCTTGTCCCAAAGTGAAGGGGGGTTCCCGGAAGGAAAGTTCGAAGATAACAGTTTGGAATGCTGGTTCAAGACACCTAGGACTTCACTTATAACACTGTTTACTTGGGATTCCTTCACTCCAAGCTTCTCCTCTGTTAAAAAAAATCCGGACTTACTCAGAATGGAATCGCCAATTCATGTGATCTTATATATAGCCCTACTAGGTGATACCATAACATAAACATGTATTTTAATTTCCATTTTATGGTTATACACAAACAACATATAGGCATACAAGCAACTTGGAATTTCATTATACTATGGAACAACAATCCTAGCTAGGAAAACTGATGTCAACATATTGAGTTATCTTCTATTACGCATTTTTCGTTTATAAAGATTTTACTTCTCAAAGCCCCAGTAGTGAACGGGGATGGGTATGACTCCGTAAAAGGTCGCAATTAATTGTTAGTTCAAACGATTAATGGGAGTTCGATCTACATTAGAGTTATCGATTCTCGATTCAAAGTATGACCCAAATTGGCAATTGGAATTCAAGCAGAAACACTTACTATCAGATAGAATTGAAACCCTGGGAAGATAATATGGCAAATTTCAATGAATAGTAATCTTGCTTTAATGAAATGTTATGCAGGGAAATGAGGAGAGAGAAAGAGAAATGATCTACCTTGCCTCTCAACCACGCGCCTGAGACCAGATCAACTAATAGGATTCATGCAAAGAAAGTGGAAATACTATCCCAGGGTAAAAAGTAAAAGAAAGTAGAATTTGTATTCAGAATCCAGAGACAATCTGGACCGCCCAAAAGGAGACCAATCAACACACCCGATTGAAGGAAGGCAGGAGACGCAGGAGTAACACATCAAAGAAAAGACAAAAGTTTGACTTGTAAAGTCGAAAATACCCCTTCACTAGGGGGGTAAATGTTACTACCAAAACTAACAATGAAGCGAACTAGTAGTGAAGGGGTATTAGATAAATGAAGGCTCACCAAAGGCTCAACAGAAAGTAGGATCAAATATTAGGAACGGCTAAGAGCAGGATAGAATAACCCGAAAAGTCGCATCAACTGGAACCTTCCTAGGGAAAAGGACTGTGAACGCTACAGGGTGTAACCGGCGGGATTTTTCCACCAGGGTCAATTCGACAAGAACTCTCCAAGCAACATCAGTCCAACAAAAGAATTCTGTGGCAAAGAATCATCCTAATTCGAAACCAAGTAAGTCACAAGCAATAAATCCGACAGACGAATCTTCGATGATGACCTGTCCAAATACCGATACTTCTAAAGACGAGAGCATCGAAGGTACTATACCAAGAGAATGCAAAGACCATCCATAATCCAGTTTTGGAGCACCTACTGCATGATTACCAAAAGATCGAACTCACAAATAACAGGAAGGACACCAGAAGCCACCCTATGGGAATCCAGGCTATCGCAAAAGCCCAACCAAAAGGCTAACCGAGACCCAAGCAGAGACATAGGCTAACCGCACTGATTTACCTAATACCGAAACCCATAGCGATTTCGAACCGGCAGTTATCAACATATATCACGAAGGAAGGCCTCTCTAAGTATTCACAATAAATTCGGAGGCCTACATCCGAAAGCTTACGTTTGAGAGCCTACATTCAGGAGTTGTTACCAAAGACTCAGATATCATCCGAAGACCATAATTGATACTCTAATGACGGTCGAAAGGAAAACACCTAAAACCTAGGAAAAAGTGGCCAGCAAAGACCTCCACAGGCCCAATAGCCCATCAGCGGAAGGAGCCCTGAACAACTATAAATACACCCCAAGGGTCACATTTAGGGGGGTTTTTCTTCTACCCTCACACTCTTATAAAATAAGCTGTGTGCTGAGATTAACTAAGGAATTTTCTCTATTGCATTTATGTACACCTAATGAAAGTTCAATAAAAAGGGATCTTCTTATGTGAAAATTGCTCTGTAAGTGCGCTTTATTATATCTTTAATAATTTCTATTGCAGTTTACCATTCATTCTCTAGGTAAGTATTGATTCCCCATCTCAATATGTCTCCGAATAGGGGAATGAATCCCATCCTCTGAGATTAGGTCCATCCTGGTAATCCCTAAGCAATCCCATCCTTCTAGACTTTAATATTCGGGGGAGTGATCCGATTCCACCCAAATACAGCCAAACCGCCCATCTCCTCCTTCAGATCCATCCCAGTCAACCCATCTCCGGTGTTAACGAAAAATATATTTAACAAACCTATTGTATTTGCCTCTAGAGATACACTATCGGAAGGTGGTTCCATACCATGTCGTAGTTTGAAACCAGATCTCCAATAAGCGCCTGCGGTTTTGGTTATATACTATATATGTGGAACATGAGATGAGAGCCTTTCGCTAGATTGATATGTATTTGCATTTAGACACTATTATAATATCAGAATAAGCTTTGATTTCAAAAAGAAATGGTTTGACTTTAAAATCAAGTTGGGTGATGTTTTTAAACTTAGCGAGTTTTTCTCACTCTGGTTCACCATACTGATCTGGCATTTTGTAAATGCTCGGGTTAGACTGGGTTGTACAGGTTTAGGTTATCGGATGCTGTGAAGTCCGAAGACGAGCTGAAGGTGTTCAGATGTATGATATCTAGAAATTTTTCCGCTGAGTGTTGTATATGAGGACAGATTAAAATAACTACCCAGATGTATTGATGTACTCAGATGATTGTATTTCAAAGCTCTCAATAAAGTTTTGTTTCTATTATATGTTATTCTGCTGCGATGTGAGACTTTGATGTTGTTGTGCTCTTCTTCTTCTTCTATTCTAATATTTCTTTCTTTCTTATCTCACCCTCTATTTTCTTTCATTAACTTTCTGGTTTTTCCGTTACTTGAGTTCTGGCAAGTAATACTGGATTATGTATTATTGTTGAAATTCGGGCATCGAATTCCCCAGGTCGTTACATCGAGCGAATAGGAATGCTCGCATATAGATTGGATTACCCGAGAAGATATACGGTGTGCATAATGTGTTCCATATGTCATTTCTACGGAAGTTCGTGCACGATTCGAATGTAGTGGTATCTCCAGAGCAGTGTGAAGACCTAGAAATAGAAACTACATTTGGGAAACCTCGTAAGCCACTTCGTGTTGTGGGAAATGACACGAAACACCTTAGGAGGAGGACAGTTAAGAAAGCCAAGGTACAATGGAGTGAATATGGCAAGTACTATACGTGGGAGATAGAAGAAAGCATGAAGATAACTCATCCAGGACACTTCTTCGGTAGGACCCTCTGATATCGTATCATCGTTATATCATTGTATCTTGTTGTTATTTGATAGAATTCCACGTGCTAGGATAAAGCTATGGATGCATGGCTTAATGGTTGCTAGTTTGGATGATAGAATTGGCTTCTCATGGATGACCGGCATGCAGAATTGTTTTGGTTGCTTGTGTTTGCTTGGAATTTCGGGGGCAAAATTCTAAATGGTGGAGAATGTAACACCCCGCATTTTACGTATCGGAAGATCATAAAATATTTTTATTTTATTCCCTGAGGGTTGGATCACTCTCATATTTTAATATGCTGCTTATGGGAATGTGATATATGTCCATAATTTTTACCAATTTTGTTTGTGACCATTTCCCCCAGCCATTCTTGTACAGGGCATAACTTTTTACTTAGGTCGAATCAGGTGGTGAGACCTGTTCCATTGGAAAGGAAATGATGATTGTCTTTCCATAGAGTGGTTATACTAAAGATTTGGCTCAGTGGTTTAGGGAGAATCGCTATTTTAAGGTTTAATATTTGGCTATTCAGGATTTGAGTCACAATTGGCTGATTTGGAGAGGCCCATTAATGGGCTGGTGAAAGGGTATAAATAGAGGGTGGGAGGTATGAGAAATAGTTTAGTTTCTCTATTCTTTCATTTGGTGGCCTATGCTCCTCCTTTCCCTAACACCTTACCACCATTAAAAATAAAAATCCAAGGGAGGAAATCGAAGATCTACACCATTGGAGGCTAGATCTACATCAATTGAAGTGAGAATTCGTTGGATCAAGGGATTTGGTTCGAGTAGCTTTCTATCTGGAATCTTATTACAATGATTTTTGTTTGTTTTAGAGAATTGGTGAGTGAGATGCATCTCTTACATCGATTCAATCAGGTATATAAGTAATTGTTCATGTTTTTTATTGAATTCAAGTTGATTTCTTAGATCTACACCATGGTAAGTCCATTTTCATATGAATCACCATAGGATCCAAGTTAGTAAGTTTAAACAGGTAATTTCTATGCTATTCCATATGATTATGCAAGTTAGATCTATAGTTTTGTTCATATGTACATTTATGATGATTTTGGTGAATTTTACATAATTATTGATGAAATTGTCATAAGGGTGTCATGCTTGTGGTTGTATTGGATGAATCAGATGAGTTGGTTTCGCCAAATTTGTCATTTGGCGAAGTTTTGGTTGAATTCAGGGGAGAATTGGATCTGCCCAAGTTTTGGGTTGCGCAGGGTGGTTGGTCTGTCTCTCCTCGTTGGGTCGGAAAGCATGTCTTGGGGAGCAAGTCAGACCAAGTCGGTCCAGCAGGCTAGGGAATCTGGTCTGGAGTTTTAGTTTTGAAGGGCAAACGGATGGGTCGGTCGCTCTTAGGTGAAAGGGTCAGTCGTTCCTAAATGGTTGGGTCGTTCCGGATAATAAGAGGTGAAGGTCTTGGATAATGAGCTGGATGAGGAGGGTCGGTCATACCCAGGTAGTTTGGGTCGGTCGCACTTAGGCATGCTGGTCGGTCGGTCCTTGCCTGGTCTGTTGGTCATGAAGTTGGAGTGATGAAGCGGTGGGTCGGTCGTTCCTAGTTGAATGGGTCGGTCGGTCCCAATGGGTTGGATCGGTCGTTCAGGTGTGAAGCTGAGGGATTGAGGTGGAAGCTGGTCAGTCGTATGGAGCTGGTCGGGTCGGTCTCCATATTGAAGGCCAGTCGATCCTATACTGGTCGGTCGGTCTTATCTTGGCCGGTCACAACGAACTTTCAGCATTGCTTTTAAACGCTATGGTGGATGGCATAAGTGTTCTGGTTTGTTTTCTTTAGCAAATTGATGTGATGCTATGGATTGTTTCAGACCCTATGATTGATGTTTCTTCAGATCGAGAGTGGTGATGAAACACCCCACCTCCATTAAGGTCACTCATAAAGGGAATGACTTAACTTTGGTGGAGGGTTATAGGTACAAGACACAGAAAAATTTACAAGACAGATAAATTTAAGTAGAGAAATTCAAATATTTATTGCATACGTAGTTCAATACAAAAGAATTACATCAAATTGTCTCAAAATAACTTCAAAACATTACACCATAATTTCTGTCTTGAGTATTTATAAAGAAGCATAAAACCATAAATAAAACTGCATAAATCCCCAAATGTAGTATCCAAAAGCCATAGCCAAGGTAAGAGAGTCCCAATCATACATCCACTTTCTTGAAGCTTGCCAAGAGTTTGATTAAGCTGGAGTATTCCCTCCCTGTGGACCTGGGGGGGGGGGGACGGAAGAAAAGAGGACGAAAAAAATGGGTCAGACAATAAGTCTGGTAAGTCCAGTGATTAATAGTATTTAAACAAGGAAAGGGATCATGACAGTAATAACAGAACATAGGACAATACCCTAATATAAGATAAGAGGAACATGTGATCGCACCCATTTCTATAGTCTCTGCACCTACCAACTATTGGTTCAACTAGCCCCACGTGTTCATAACAAACGATCCCCTTAATGATCGGCTCCTACTCGCATGCAATCATACCCTGTGTCATTCAGCCCCGCTTAACTGTAGATACCTGTGCTGGTCCCACCATAGGGTGTATCAGCCCTCTGGTGGCGACCCGACACGATTCAAGATGCACGGTGTATACTACTGATGCCCAGTGCTAACTTTTTCCACTCCGAAGTACGTGCACGCCCATACTCCGTCGGAACCTACACTGGCCTACCAACCGCCGACGTTTTGACCGCTTATAATCAGCCCAGTAATCGTGCCCCACCCTGCCTAGTTTCAGGGTACCATGATACATCTATGTAGGTTTACCTAACCCCACCCATCTATTTAGTTAACATGTTGAATCAGTTAAGTGTTTCCCTGATTGACTTAACCCTACCAATCCTGACTTAGCTTTAATTTATTCATTAAAGCACCAACCACTCACATTAGACAGGTCTTGTTGTGGTCACTAGATATGCCGGTCGGTTCCGGGCAGATTTACACCACAATTCAGTCTAAACTCGGGTTCTTTTTAGGCTTGATGCACTAACCACCCATATTAGACAGGTCTTGTTGTGGTCACTGGATATGCCGGTCGGTTCCGGGAAGATTTACACCACAACTCAGTCTAACCTCGGGTTAGGCATATTCATCTTTTCTAAATTCACATAATATTTATATATGTCTAATTTCTTTATGTATATTAATTTTAATTTTATCATGCCATAATTATCCTTTGATTATGCTCACAATAAATGGTATATCAAATATACCATTTTATGAACAAATCTATGTCATGAATTTTCATATTTTCCCATCGCTACCCCCGTGGAACGTACGCATGAATCACATAAAATCTTGGGCTAGTAAATTAGTCCAAACACATAAACAAAAAGGGGTAATAAACAAGGGACATGAAACAAACATAAAATAGCATACATTTAACTTATCATGTGTAACTTGGCATAGAAGTATCATTAACTTAATTAAATGGGTAAAGGTGAACTTGTGACTAAGTTGGGTCTAGTTGTCATGTGAACTTGATAAGGTCTAGCATGGGAGTTTAACATATAAACACAATTTTTAAACCACAGCCTAGCATCTTAACTTATGTATGCCAAAACATAAGAAAGCTACTATACACATATTTAAATCACAACTTAGCATATTAACTTACGTGTGTTAAACATAAGAGAACTATTACAAATCATATTTGAATCACAACTTAGCATGATGACTTTTGTGTGTTAAACATAAGAGAACTATTACGAATCATATTCGAATCACAGCTTAGCATGATGACTTATGTGTGTTAAACATAAGAGGGCTGTTATAAACATATTCGAATCACAACTTAGCATGATAACTTATGTGTGTTAAACGTAAGAGAGCTACAAATCAAATCTTGCAACATAAATAATTAAACTTAACATGGATCTAAATATACATGAGTGTTGTTCTAACATATAAGCATGTGTTTTAGATCATAAACTTGCAAGTAACCATCAAATTATAACATGACATGTTTCACCATTCAGTTGGCATAATAAATCCAATACCCAATCAAAATAGATTCCAATGACATACAATATGGTATATTCATCATCACAAACACATAGACATGATCAATCGCAACAGTAGTTTGAGAATCAAACTTTATTTATCTTATACATAGGCATCATTCTATATTCGAATTACAACATGTCATGATTTCGATTAAAAGAACGTTTAAATCTACGTAATAACCAACTTACAAACTCAAAGGAATTCTTGATTTCTGAAATCTGAATTCTGAAATTGGTAAGCTAGCGTTTGATGTAGATCGTTGAATTTGATTACTTTAATTTGATTTTGATTCAGGTTTTAATCTTGTCTTAGAATTGGTTACGGCTACTCCAAGTTCTCTACTGATGGCATGATAGTTCCAGGATTGTTTTTGTGTGATTTTTAGTTTTGAGCATTAGGTTGTTTATATAGAATTTCAATTCAATTTGAGCCGTCAGATTATATTAGGGTTAATCATAACCATTCAGTCAGGATTGGGTGACACCTCAGCACTAATGACTCAGCAAGGAGTCAGAAAGGACTCAGCAATGAGTCACGGTATGGATCAGATCACACCAGAAAGCTGTGTAGGCTTTCTGCTCGGCCTGGGCGCACTTGGCAGGTGCGCCAGTGCAAATTTTGTACTGGCGCACTTCCCAAGTGCGCCAGTGCATTTTTTTTCTCTTCTTGTCTTCTGGTTTTCTGTTCAACTTCGTTCGATCATATCTCATTCATGCAGTGTCCGTTTTACGCAAACTCGGACTCTATCTCAAGCAGAATACCGAGACGAACGCAATGGCATAACCTGTATCCCTTAATTCTGACATTTTAAATTAAATATTCTTGGACTCGTTATTATAATGTTGATAGAAAATACGGGGTATTACATTCTCCCCTCCTTTTAGGATTTCGTCCCCGAAATCTTCAAGTCGAGAAGAATTTATATCCTACCATCCAATCACCCATCTACTCAACCATCAAACACAAGCATCCATTGTCCTTAAAAGAT
Source organism: Allium sativum (assembly GCA_030737875.1). NCBI lineage: Eukaryota > Viridiplantae > Streptophyta > Magnoliopsida > Asparagales > Amaryllidaceae > Allium > Allium sativum. Next base: position 721,576,492 of record CM060920.1, read on the forward strand.
TTCTAATGTTTCATGTTCATATGCATAGTGTGTGTACATGTCCTTATCTAATGCAAAATCAGGCAGCCTACTGATTCAGTTGACCTCCTTAATGCAAATTATGTCAGTGCCATGAGTCTATTATGAATGCAAATTTTTCCTATTCAAAATTTCCTACATGAGTGCACAGTCGTTCATACAAATGCAACATCCATATGATAACACATCAAGTTTCAATCCATATACAAGTACATATATGTATATTCAATATGGAAGTGACTGAGCCGATCTAATACCTAATGTGTGTGCATATGCATCCACGAGCAACCACTTGCAACCATCAACCATAACATGTTTCAATTACATGTTTTCATCCAAATGGGTTTCCATCTAAGGATAAAGGATAGGATCGAGGAGATATACCTAAAAAGATAGATACGAGCATAAACTTAAGGAAAAAGAGATTCAAGGATGTACCCTCAAAAAGAAAAGGTTAGGTTGCGTGTATTCTGTCCTCAGTTTCCCAAGTCGCGTCTTCCTCGGTGTCGCTCCATTGAACTTTGATGAGCTTAACTTCACGGTTGCGTAGCTTTTTGACTTCTGTTCCCAAGATATGGGTTGGAACTCTTCTCATAGTTGCTTCTCGTTCGACTTCTACTTCCTCTAGCATGCTGGGTTCTACCACTTCCGCAGACTCGTGTAAGCACTTCCGCAAGTGAGAGACATGAAAGACATTATGAACCCCGACCAATCTTTCGGGCAGCTATACCCTATAAGCCATCTTCTCAATCTTCTCAATGATAGGGAACGGCCCTACAAATCTTGGTGCTAACTTTCCTGTGGATCCAAAGCGAACGACGTTCCTCAAAGGAGATACTTTAAGGAACACCTTATCTCCAACTTCGAACTCAAGGTCAGTTCTTCTTTTGTCTGCATAGGACTTCTGTCTATCTTGGACATTCTTCATTTTTCTTCGTATCAAGTCTACTTTCTCTGAAGTTTCCCTAATCATGTCTGGTCCAAGTATGAGCTTGTCTGTGGACTCCCACCAGCAAGTTGGTGACCTGAACGGTCTTCAATATAAAGCATCGAAAGGTGCCATGCCTATGGTGGCTTGGTAGCTATTATTGTAAGCGAATTCCACCAAAGGTAGATGATCCTCCCATGTACCTCCGAAGTCAATAATGCATAATATCAAGAGGTCTTCTAATACTCTGTTGACTCTTTCCGTTTGGCCATTGGTTTGAGGGTGATAGGCCGTGCTTAAGCATAACTGTGTGCCTACAGCCTCATGTAAACTCTTCCAAAACTCGCTCGTGAGGATAGGGTCTCGATCACTCACTATGCTGGAGGGTATCCCATGGAGTCGAACTATCTCTTTAAGATATATGGCTGCTAGAGATGAGATAGTCCTTCTACTCTTGACGGGTATAAAGTGGGCGCTTTTTGTGAGCCTGTCCACTATTACCCAAATGCTGGTATTGCCCCTTCTTGACCTAGGCAACCCATCTATAAAGTCCATCGAGATGCTATCCCATTTCCACTGTGGGACCTCTAGAGGATGGAGCAGACCACCAAGCTTCTTCTGCTCCACCTTGACTTGTTGGCATATTAAACCCTTAGAAACAAATTCAGCTACGTCTTGCTTCGTGCCATTCCAAAAGAAAACTCTTTTGATGTCTTTATACATTTTGTCTCCGCCTGGGTGTATGGTCAGTTTGGAATGGTATGCCTCTTCTAGAACTGCCTTTACCAAGCCCCTTGCTTGTGGGACACATAGTCTTCCATCTCATCTCAACCAGCCCTTGGCATCAATAGAGTATCTATTGAGGTGACTATAAGTCTCACCCCTAATTAACTTGTCCACCATATTGGCTAGCTGAGGGTCTTCTCTTTGCGTGGCTCTGATTGAGTCTAATAGAGTTGGTCGCACTTCTAACGTTGCTAGCAAACCAGGTACAAAGTCAGTGGAGGGTCTGAAGTTCAAGCGTGCTATGAAATGCAAGCTTTGCCTTTCCACAAAGAGAGGGCTTAAGGTCAGTTTCTTTCTACTCAAGGCGTCTGCTACTGCATTGCCCTTGCCAGGAGTGTAGGAAATCTCAAAATCGTATGAGGCAAGAAACTCCATCCATCTTTTGCTGCCTCAAGTTGAGATCTTTCTGCGAGAATAGGTATTTCAATTATTTATGGTCAATATACAATTCAAATTCCTCACCTAGGAGATAATGGTGCCAAGACTTAAGTGTAAAAACGATGGCTGCCAACTCTAGGTCGTGGGTTGGGTAGTTTCTCTCATGTACTTTCAACTTCCTTCCACCATAATCCACTATCTTCCCTTCTTACATCAGAACAGCGCCTAGTCCCGTTCCGCATGTATCTGTGTATACTGTAAACATCTTGCTTCCATCAGGCAATGTCAGAACTGGGGCTATTGTTAGAGCCCTTTTCAAACGTTGGAAAGCAATATCACAATCCAAATCCCAATTGAAAGCTAGGTTCTTCTTTGTCAACCTTGTAAGTGGAGCTGAGATTTTTGCAAAATCTTTTATAAACTTTCGATAAAAGCCTGCTAGCCCGAGAAAGCTTCGGACTTCGGTTGCGTTTCGAGGAACATTCCAATCTTGCACAGCAACCACTTTCGCGAGGTCCACAGCTATTCCCTTTTTGGACACCACGTGTCCAAGGAACCTAATTTCTTCTCTCCATAAATGTCATTTAGAGAATTTCGCCTTCAACTGATGTGTACGGAGAGTATCCATGACTTCTTTTAGATGTTGAGCATGCTCTTCCTCATTCTTTGAGAAGATCAAAATATCGTCTACGAAGACCACCACAAACTTATTGAGGAACTCTCGGAACACCCTGCTCATTAAATCAACGAAGTAAGCGAGTGCATTTGTCAAGCCAAAAGGCATGACAAGCCACTCGAAGAAACCATCGGGAGTTTTGAACGCGGTCTTATCAATGCTGTCTTCAGCCACTCTTAGCTGATGAAACCCGGTAGCTAAATCTAATTGGGAGAAAACCAATGCACCTACAAGCTGATCGAACAAATCAGCTATTCTTGGGAGTGGGTGTCTATTCTTCTTGATCAGTTTGTTTAGCTCCCTACAATCAACGCACAGGTGAAGCGAACCGTCAGCTTTGGTCGCGAACACTACCGGAGCACCCCATTCAAAAATACTCCGTCTTATGAACCCCTTTTCAAGACTCTTTGATTTACTTGTTGAACTCCTTTCTCTCCTTTGGGGCCATGTGCTTAACGGGTAAAGCAATAGGCTTTGCATTATCAACAAGGTATATGCGAAAGTCTACCTCCCGCTTGAAGAGGTAAGCCCTTTACCTCTTCAAACACATCCGAGTATTCACAGACTATCCTTACAGACTGCAAGTTCTCAACAGACGCATCAAGAGATTCTAGATAACTAAGCATGACCGAGTTCATGGGATTACAAGAAATTTCGAGAGTGTTACCGAGGCGAGTCATGAGTCTAACCACTCTCTTTTCACAATCGAGGACGGACCCATTACTGGATAGCCAGTCCAAGCCTAGAATCAACCCATAGCCCGTGAAGCCCAAAACAAAGGCATTACATCTAAACCCAACCATTAGTATAGATATTTTCAAATCCAAACAAACCATTGACAAATAAGCTGATCCCCCAATTGGATTTGAAAAAACCAAGGGATCCTCTACTATACTGGTGTCTAGGTGCAGAGATTCCACTAAAGCAGTAGATATAAAAGAGTGCGATGCGCTAGAATCAAATAATGTATGAACAGGATGATAAAAAAGATAGACTAAACTTTCGACAGAAATATTTCTACCTCGTTCTTGCGGAGGTGCCGTGAGAGCGTGAACTTGTCCTCCAGGAGAAGGTCCAGCTCCCTGCCCTTGCTTTCTTGGGCAGGCCCCAGCCATGTGTCTTGTCTCACCACAGTGGAAACAGCCACCTATCTTCCTCTTCTTCTTCTTGAAGTCTTTGATCAGATGTCCAGGAATGCCACAGAAATTACACTTTATTTTGTCACGGGTTTTGTTGTTCTTCCCGCCTTTCTTTGAATCGGCCTTTTTGTTCTGCGACACCTCTCCCTTCTTATCTTAAGGCACTTCCACTTTTGCCTCTTTCTTGCCCTTGTCTTCCTCATGTAAGAGTGCCATGTCCACTAACCTCTTGTAAGTAGCCCCCATAGGTATATGGGTCATAGCCAAGCTGTGAAGTGGCTCATTCAATCCCTTGACAAAACGGAGAGCCTTCTTATGAGGAGTATTCACTAAATCCAGTCCAAATCGGGCCAGCTGATTGAATTGGTTGACGTACTCCTTGACCGTCATACTACCTTGCTTAAGAGATAAGAAAATTTCCAGCTGTAAACTTCGTTCAGCTTGTGAGAGGAATTTCATCTCAAACCTTATTCTGAAATCCATCCATGTTTCAACCGGTCTTTTAGCGTTATTAACTTCCCACCAATAGGAGGCTTCGTCCTTGAGCAACCATACATCCAACTGTATCTTCTGCCTATCGTCCACCTCGAAGATAACAAACAGATCCTCAGTTTCTTTGAGCCAGTTCCTTGCTTCTACGAATGATTCAGTTCCCTTGAAATCCTTTCCACCCATGGCCTTAAAGTCTCTACAAATCTTTGAGAAAGCATTTATACGAGGAGGAGGAGGAACCGCTACAGCTGGAGGCGGAGGAATATCTGCTGGGCCTGCGTCGTTGGCCCTAGCCTCTAAGTACCTCCTGAACCAACCAGGTATCGGTACACCCTCTGGAAGGTTAAGATTCCCAGACATGATGAAACGAAAAAGAAAAGATTCAAAATGAAGGATCGAAAGATAGTGCATATTGCTTTGGGGATTATGCGTTTTTAAATTTAAAACAACACTTTTCTTGTAAAATGCTTCTTTATATTTCTTTTTGAAAATAGTTTTCAAAAACACTTTTCTGATCAGGTAAACCTTTGCTCTGATACCAAGTGAAACACCCCACCTCCATTAAGGTCACTCACAAAGGGAATGCCTTAACTTTGGTGGAGGGTTATAGGTACAAGACATAGAAAAATTTACAAGACAGATAAATTTAAGTAGCTAAATTCAAATATTTATTGCATACATAGTTCAATACAAAAGCATTACATCAAATTGTCTCAAAATAACTTCAAAACATTACACCATAAATTTTGTCTTGAATATTTAATAAAGAAGCATAAAACCATAAATAAAACTGCATAAATCCCCAAATGTAGTATCCAAAAGCCATAGCCAAGGTAAGAGAGTCCCAATCATATATCTACTTTCTTGAAGCTTGCCAAGAGTCTGATTAAGCAGGAGTATTCCCTCCCTGTGGACCGGGGGGGAATGGAAGAAAAGAGGACGAAAGAAAATGGGTCAGACAATAAGTCTGGTAAGTTCAGTGATTACTAGTATTTAAACAAGGAAAGGGATCATGACAGTAATAATAGAACATAGGACAATACCCTAATATAAGATAAGAGGAACATGTGATCGCACCCATTTCTATAGTTTCTGCACCTACCAACTATTGGTTCAACCAGCCCCACGTTTTCATAACAAATGATCCCCTTAATGATCGGCTCCTACTCGCATGCATTCATACGCTGTGTCATTCGGTCCCGCTTGACTGTAGATACCTGTGCTGGTCCCACCATGGGGTGTATCAGTCCCTCTGGTGGTGACCCAACACGATTCAAGATGCATAGTGTATACTACTGATGCCTAGTGCCTGCTTTTTTCACTACGGAGTACGTGCACGCCCATACTCCGTCGGAACCTACACTGGCCCACCAACCGCCATATTTTTCACCGCTTATAATCAGCCTAGTAATCGTGCCCCACCCTGCCTAGTTTCAGGGTACCATGATACATCTATGTGGGTTACTGCTGAAATGGGTCCCCGTTACTAGGGTTTTCCAATCAACATGTTTATTTGGTTAAGTGTCCAAGTTTACCTAACACCACCCATCTGTTTAGTTAACATGTTGAATCGCTTAAGTGTTTCCCTAATTAACTTAACCCTACCAATCCTGACTTTGCTTTAATTTATTCATTAAAGCACCAACCACTCACATTAGACAGGTCTTGTTGTGGTCACTGGATATGTCGGTCGGTTCCGGGCAGATTTACACCACAATTCAGTCTAAACTCGGGTTCTTTTTAGGCTTGATGCACTAACCACCCACATTAGACAGGTCTTGTTGTGGTCACTGGATATGTCGGTCGGTTCCGGGCAGATTTACACCACAACTCAGTTTAACCTCGGGTTAGGCATATTCATCTTTTCTAAATTCACATAATATCTATATATGTCTAATTTCTTTATGTATATTAATTTTAATTTTATCATGCCATAATTATCCTTTGATTATGCTCACAATAAATGGTATATCAAATATACCATTTTATGAACAAATCTATGTCATGAATTTTCATATTTTCCCATCGCTACCCCCGTGGAACGTACGCATGAATCACATAAAATCTTGGGCTAGTAAATTAGCCCAAACACATAAACAAAAAGGGGTAATAAACAAGGGACATGAAACAAACATAAAATAGCATACATTTAACTTATCATGTGTAACTTGGCATCGAAGTATCATTAACTTAATTAAACGGGTAAAGGTGAACTTGTGACTAAGTTGGGTCTAATTGTCATGTGAACTTGATAAAGGTCTAGCATGGGAGTTTAACATATAGACACAATTTTTAAACCACAACCTAGCATCTTAACTTATGTATGCCAAAACATAAGAAAGCTACTATACACATATTTAAATCACAACTTAGCATATTAACTTATGTGTGTTAAACATAAGAGAACTATTACAAATCATATTTGAATCACAACTTAGCATGATGACTTATGTGTGTTAAACATAAGAGAACTATTACGAATCATATTCGAATCACAACTTAGCATGATGACTTATGTGTGTTAAACATAAGAGGGCTGTTATAAACATATTCGAATCACAACTTAGCATGATAACTTATGTGTGTTAAACATAAGAGAGCTACAAATCAAATCTTGCAACATAAATAGATTCAACTTAGCATGGATCTAAATATACATGAGTGTTGTTTTAACATATAAGCATGTGTTTTAGATCATAAACTTGCAAGTAACCATCAAATTATAACATGACATGTTTCACCATTCAGTTGGCATAATAAATCCAATACCCAATCGAAATAGATTCCAATGACATATTCATCATCACAAACACATAGACATGATCATTTGCAACGGTAGTTTGAGAATCAAACTTTATTTATCTTATACATAGGCATCATTCTATTTTCGAATTACAACACGTCATGATTTCGATTAAAAGAACGTTTAAATCAACGTAATAACCAACTTCCAAACTCAAAGGAATTCTTGATTTCTGAAATCTGAATTCTGAAATTGGTAAGCTCGCCTTTGATGTAGATCGTTGAATTTGATTACTTTAATTTGATTTTGATTCAGGTTTTAATCTTGTCTTAGAATTGGTGACGGCTACTCCAAGTTCTCTACTAACGACATGATAGTTTCAGGATTGTTTTTGTGTGATTTTTAGGTTTGAGCATTTGGTTGTTTATAAAGAATTTCAATTCAATTGGGTCGTCGGATGATCTTAGGGTTAATCATAACCATTCAGTCGGGATAGGGTGACACCTCAGCCCTAATGACTCAGCAAGGAGTCAGAAAGGACTCAGCAATGAGTAACAATATGGATCAGATCACACCAGAAAGCTGTGCAGGCTTTCTGCTCGGCCTGGGCGCACTTGGCAGGTGCGCCAGTGCAACTTTTGTACTGGCGCACTTCCCAAGTGCACCAGTGCATTTTTTTCTCTTCTTTTCTTCTAGTTTTCTGTTCAACTTCGTTCGTCCATATCTCCTTCATACGGTGTCTGTTTTACACAAACTCGGACTCTATCTCAAGTAGAATTCCAAGACGAACGCAATGGCGTAGCACGTATCCGTTAATTCTCACATTTTGAATTAAATATTCTTGGATTCGTTATTATAACGTTAATAGAAAATATGGGGTGTTACAGGTGATAACTTCGAGGTGAATTCAACGGGGAATATCGAAGTGAGGTGATGTGTACATTGCTAGTCGTAGTGCAACGGGTGAAAGTACAACTCAAAGGTGATAATGTTGGGATAGTCGCCGTTGATGACGACTAGATATACTAGAGGCCGAGAGATTATCGTTGTCGTAGGTTCTAGCGGGCTCAAAGAAGTGGTTTCACGATTTTGTCGTTAAGTCGAGTACCCTGGTTTCGTCGCATGGCCTAGGCACATTTTTCGTATGGTGTATGGGGCTTTAGCCAGAACTGGGGTTCACCATTGCCCCTTGATGGATGGAAAATTATTTGGACGATCATGCGATTAACGATGGTTTCAAAGCAAGGTTGGCGGTGATAGCCATAGTCAGTCATGGACGTTTGAATGTTTGGTTGTAATGATTGTTGAATTACTACTGCCATGTATGAATGGTTGCTCAAATTGAATTGTTGTTCCTTTGGATGTATGGATCGTAAAGGCTATCACTATCAGAGGCAGGGAAAGCGGTTGTGAGTGCTTCTATGGTGTTTTGGTAGATTAGTTTGTTTATCTACCTATTCTCATATACTTTATTGATTATGTTTTGTAGTTGTTTTACCGCTCATTAAGATTGTTGTCTAACTCAAGGTTTTATGTTTCCCTCTTATTACGTTGGGTTGATCATCCGATTGTTTGGATTGGCAGACTAGGTGGCGAGTGACAGATAAAAGCTTAGTGATGACGATGTTGTTGTTTGGAGGCGAGCAGGAGGCTAACATACTATCTCTCTTACTATATAGAATTTGGATTTCCGTTGTTTGCTATTTTCTCTGAGTGTTGTAGTGAGGCAAAATTGTATAAACACTATTGTTGTAATCCAGGCGTATGGATATTACTTTCTCATTGTTATGGAAGTTTAGTGTTTCTGCTTCAGTAATGATACCTGCTGTATATGTTCTATTACATTTTATCCTTGCACTGTGAGTTCTATGGCAGGTTTCGATGATCTTTATCTACTTTGATGATCGTCCACAGCTGCCGTGCACACCTCTCGGTGCATAATTTCTCTTGTTTAGTGTGGGGGTTGTGGGCGGTCGTTAAAGTGTACCTGCCAGATCAGAACTCGTCACCTTTCATTTGTCGAGCTACGCAGCAACAAGCTTGGTGATCTAACCATATCCACTTTTGTTAATCTCCGTTCAACCACAAAAGGTGAGATCCAATTTCACTCACGATTTACATATCTCATCAAATGAAATTCTAGTATAGAAATGGTCAATTGAAATGATCAGTTGTTTAGAACCATCGTGATTATATTTATGTAGTTGTGCACATTACGACATGAGTGATCCGCCATATTGATATGAGTACGTAATACATATTTGACACGTATATTATTTTATGTTGTAACATATGGATCTATTGTATACGCATAATATGTTGAAATTGTATATGATGCTAACATGTGACACATAAATGATATACACGGCCGAGACGTGCACGATATTTATTCATATTATAATTAAATTTTATGTCGCGTTGCAAGTTCCCTTAGATCTAGGAAAAATCATTATGGGTTGAAACGATACCTACCTGAAACAACATTAGAATAGGGAAAATCATTATAGATTGAAATGATAGACCCAAACTATTTTTATAGGAATTGAAATATATGGGATTTTCGGTTTGAAATGATATACTCGAAATTTAATTTAAAATGGATTGAAATGATATATATCCATATAACTTAACCATAGGGTTGAGAATTATATACGGACATTGTTGGTCATATTTTTAAAGTAAAGTATTTAAAAAACATAACTCTGACTATAACTTAAAATTTTAAATTTAAGTTTTTGTAAAATTTAAATTATATTTTAAAGTGATTTTATAAGTAAATGAGGATTTAAGTATGTATTAAGATTTTACTTATAATTGAATTTGTTTTTAAGACAATATAATTTAACAATAATATAACCATATGAATATCTCTAAAGTTAATTTATTAATTTTGTATCTTAAAATAAAATCTTAAAAATCTACTTTTTAAATGATTTAAATATATATATATATATATTGTTATAGCCAAAATTACCTTAGCACAGGACAACAGTGAAGGGATGTTAAATAAATATATAAGGGAAAGATGAAGAATCCGAGAGAAACACAGGCCGACACCCCCTCTGAAAAGAAGAGGCTCGAAGCCTACATGGCACCAACAAAAGTTCATCCGACATGGTCTATCCGACAAGAACTGACCTACTTAACTCCAACACATCGGAGGAAGAAGAGTATCGGGTCAGTGCATAAGGATGGTTCGTGACCTACTCCTGAAAGACAGCTCCATAATTAACAAAGGGGTTACCTTCGTTAATGACGTAGATATTACCGAAGGCACCCTCCCGGAGAACCAAATTGGAAGGCTAAACCGAGATTCAAGCAAGTATACAGGCTACACGTACTAATCCACATAGTACCTGAACCATCAATGGTTCTAAACCAATGAATATACACGTACATCGTGAGGGCATGCCCCTCTGAGTATCCACGATAAAGCCGAAAGCCTACATCCGAAAACTTATACCAGAGGACAAACACTTGGAGGCATCCACCGAGAAGTCCAAAACACCTCCGCAATTCGACACGGCGACAAACTCATTTCCACCTTGGGAAGGGCCAATCCACCCGAAACCTTCGTTTCAGAGACCGTAACCGACACCATGAGGATAGCCGATAGCCAGACGCCCGGGACCAAGGAAAAAGCGGCCAATAGGAACCCCTTCAGGCTCAACAACCTACCAATAGAAAGACCCAGGATTCTCTATAAATAGGACTCCAGGAGCTCCATAAAGGAGGACACACTTTTTATTTCTCAAATTAATTCTTTTCTTCTCAACATGAGCAATCATCAATTCTTCTAATATATCTATAAATTATAAATGGAGAATTCCGGGTCTCACACATCTTGCTATTCGTTAATCTTGTTGTGCCATAATGATGAAATAGGGAGTTAACACTAACCTTTCTGATGAAAAGATCAACCAAGGCAACCCGGAGGCGGAGGAAGAGGTCATTGTTGAAACACAGAGTCCCCTTCTCCTCGCCCTAAGGATCCGCCATGATGGTCCGTATACTCATACTGAGCCTAGCACTTCCCGAACATCGATGCAAGGAGATCGTCTAAGAATTCTTAATCCGATCTCCATCGTAGTTCAGGTTCGTCTCTCGAGTGGATCTGACACGGGAGGATCATCGGAGTTGACGAATACTACGTTTCCTTCGTCCTTGAAGTCGAGGGAAAGGTTAGCCTGTTTTCTTCTTATCCTAGTATATAATGTCATCATCATGGCTCAGAAAACCACCAATCCCACGAAGCGTTACGATATCAAGTTAAATGTCTTTCCTGGGGTCATACCATCATGTAATATGCATGATGTTCATCCTTCGAGAGTGAGATAAACAACCATTAGGTTTTTAAAAAGTTTGATGTCACAGGGAAGGCAATTCAGCTTAGAATTGCAGGCCTAGGATCATATCCTGGTGGCTCTAAGTCATGACAATATCAAATCCTATAAATACACACCTTACGTACTGAAATCCGGGTGTTGACGGAAAATGTCACTAGCATTTTGGCCTAGAAGGAAGGCCTAAACCTCCGACCTTATGGTTACTTTGTAAAAATTAATTTGGAATGCTTATTGCTCTATGGCAGGAAAGATGAAATCGAAGAGATTACAGGATCGAAGCAAAAAGCTGGGTCCCAACGCCACCCTTGAAGGAAATGAGGGTCCTGCACTCAACCCAAATAACAATGAAAAGGGAACCACATCCAATCCGCAATAGCCACCAAACTCAAACGCCATGGAAGATAATGTCGCAAGAATCTTGGTCTGTAACACCCCGTATTTTCTATTAACGTTATAGTAACGAATCCAAGAATACTTAACTTAAAATGTGAGAATTAAGGGAAACGGGTTACGCCATTGTGTTCGTCTTGGAATTCTGGTTGAGATAGTCCGATTTTGCGTAAATTAGACTTCGTATGAGGATGTTATGGCTGTCAGAAGTTTCCAGAAAATTCAAATAAATTCAAACAGATCGAAAACAAATTCAAATTCAAATCAGAAGTCAGAAGCGGGTTGGGCGGGAAAATTCCCACCCAGGACCCAGGTCGACCAGGGGGTCGACCCTAGTGTCGACCTCCTCCCTACAGGTCGACCTGGGGGTCGACCTACCCCCCCAACCAGATCTGAATTTTGATGACTGATGACTTACCGTTGAGTCACTAGGGTTTCTGGATAGTTCTGATCTGGTCTGAATGGTTGCGATTAACCCTAGGATCATCCGACGGTTCAAATTGAATTGAAATTCTATATAAACAACTCAATGCTCAAACCTAAAAATCACACAAAAATAATCCTAGAACTATCATGCTGTCAATTGAGAACTTAGAGTAGTCGTCACCAATTCAAAGACAAGATAAGAACTTGAATCAAAAATCAAATTAAAAGTTATCAAATTCAACGATCTACATCAAAGGCGAGCTTACCAACTTCAGAATTCAGATTTCAGAACGCAAGAATCCTTTTTAGTTTGTAAGTTGGTTATTATGCAGATTTAAACGTTTCAAATGAATCATGACATGTTGTAATTTGAATATAGAGTGATGCTTATGTATAAGATTTGATTCTCGTTTATCTTAAAGTATCGTTGAAATTAATCATGTCTATATGCAATTGGTGACGAACATATCATATATTAATCATGTCTATATGCTTGTGGTGATGAACATATTATATATTAATCATATCTATATGCTTGTGGTGATGAACATATTGTATGTTATTGGAATCTATTATGATTGGGTAATGGATTTATTTTGCCAATTAAATGGTGAAATATGTCATGTTATAAATTGGTGGTTATTTGTAAGTTTATGATCTAAAACACATGCTTATATGTTAGATCAACACTCATGTATATTTAGATCAATGTTAAGCTGAATCTATTTATGTTGCAAGATTTGATTTTTTAGCTCTCTTATGTTTAACACACATAAGTTATCATGTTAAGTTGTGATTCGAATATGTTTATAGTAGTTCTCTTATGTTTAACACACATAAGTTATCATGCTACGTTGTGATTCGAATATGTTTATAATAGTTCGCTTATGTTTAACACACATAAGTTAATATGCTAAGTTGTGATTTAAATATGTTTATAGTAGTTTTCTTATGTTTTGGCATACATAAGTTAATATGCTAGGTTGTGGTTTAAAAATTGTGTTTATATGTTAAACCTCCATGCTAGACCAATATCAAGTTTACATGATAATTAGATCCAACTTAGTCACGAGTTCACCTTTACATGACAAGTTTAATTTGTGTAGTTCTATGTAAATTCATATGCTATGATTCATGTTAATCGGATCTAAATTTGCAAGTTCATTATCCTATGCCAAATCTATATGTCACATATTTTTATGCTGATAGAATATTTCATGTTCTTCGCTTTTCCCTTTTGTGGTTATAAGTTAGGCTAAAATATCGAGCCTAACATTCCTTGTAATTTTGCGAACGTACAAACGGGGGATATCGTTGGGGTAAATATGAAATTATATGTAATTGGCATGTTTGGCACATGCCAATGATTAGTGGCATTTAAATGGTATAATTTTTATATACCAAAGATTTTGAATATGATTTAGGGGAAAAGTGGGCCATGACAATAATTGATTTATAATTTACTTATAAGTATGAAGGATAAACATGAAAATTACATGGCGTAGATCTGGTATATTTGATATACCATTTATTATGAGCATAATCAAAAGGATAATTATGGCATGATTAAGTTAAGAATAATTTACGTAAAGAATTAACATATATTGAAAATATGGGAATTTAGAAAAGATGAATATGCCTAACCCGAGGCTAGACTGAGTTGTGGTGTAAAACTGCCCGGAACCGACCGGCATATCCAGTGACCACAACAAGACCTGTCTGATGTGGGTGGTTAGTGCATTAAGCCCGAAAGAACCCGAGGTTAGACTGAGTTGTGGTGTAAACCTGCCCGGAACCAACCGGCACATCCAGTGACCACAACAAGACCAGTCTAATGTGAGTGGTTGGTGCTTTAATGAATAAATTAAAGTTAAGTCAAGATTGATAGGGTTAAGTAATTAAGAAAACACTTAACCATTATAACATGTTAACTAGGCAAGTGGGTAAGGTTAAGTAAATGTTTAACCGTTATGACATGTTAACTAGACTAGAAGGTGAGGTAAAGTAAATTTAGAACACTTAACCGTAATAACATGTTAACTAGGAAAGTGGGTAAGGTTAAGTAAAATCAGAACACTTAACCGTAACAATATGTTAATTAGACAAGTGGGTGAGGTTAAATAAAATTAGAACACTTAACCGTTGTAACATGTTAATTAAGCAGATGATAGGGCTAAGTTAACTAAGGTAACACTTAACCAAAATATATAATGACATGTGGTGGGGTTAAGTGATACAAGAGGTAAACACTTAACCAATTATATAACATGATGTATGGGAAGGGTTAAGTTAACACGAGAGGGCAGCACTTAACCAATATAACATGATTTGAGGTAGGGTCAGGTCAACACCAGAAGGACACACTTAACCAACATGACGTGACGAGTGGGTGGGTTAAGCTAACTTGAGTTGATTAAAGACACTTGACCAATATAACTTGATGAACGAATGGGATTAAGTTAAATGGGAAATACTTAACTAATATAACCTGATGGCTGAACGAGGTGAAGTTAATAAATCACATTTAACCAATCTAACAAGATAAGCGAGAAAGGTTAAGTTAATAAGAACCACTTAACCAACATGACTTAATGAGTAGGAGGTTAAGTACACGTCGGGTTGGTGGGTAATATTAGTAAATATAGGCCCACAAAACATAACCATTAAATAAACATGCTTGAATCTGTGGGGAGGTTAAGTACACGTCGGGTTAGTGGGTAATATTAGTGAATATAGGCCCACAAAGCTTAACCATTAAACAAACATGCTTGAAAATGTGGGAAGGTTAAGTACACATCGGGTTGGTGGGTAATATTAGTAAATATAGACCCACAAAACTTAACCATTATATAAACATGCTTGGATCGATGGGAGGGTATAGTACATCTCGTGTAGGTGGGTAATATTGTATATATAGGCCCACAAACTTAACCAACAGGAAACCCCAGTAACGGGGACCCATTTCAGCAGTAACCCACATAGATGTATCATGGTATCCTGAAACTAGGCAGGGTGGGGCACGATTACTGGGCTAATTATAAGCGGTCAAAGATAACGGCAGGGGGTACATCAGTGTAGGTTTCGACGGTTTAGGGGCATGCACGTACTCCAGAGTGGGAAAAAGCAGGCACTGGGTACCAGTAGTTTTACACTGTGCATTCTTGAATCGTGTCGGGGGTCGCTATCATAAGGATTGATACACCTTATGGTGGGACCAGCATAGGGTAGCTACATGCAAGAGAGGGCCGATTGACACAGACACATGACAAGCTAATGCAGGTAGGGAGCCGATCTGTGACGATCCCAAAATCCGAGGGGCGGTATTAAGGATAATCATTGGAATATAACACATTAATCATCATAGCAGAGTACAGATAATAGCAAAAACAATAAATAGAATAATTTTACATGGATATGACAGCGGAATCACAACATGTAACAACATCAGAATAGCATAGCGTAGGATATAACTTAGTAAATAAAAAGGGAAGTGATCAGTCATCATCGCCAGAGGCGGAATATATACATGCAGTGAGACATAATAAGGGTATCAGTCTACATCGCCGAAGGCGGTACATATACCTACAATAAGAAGTACTGAAAGTAAAGCAGTCTGCATCGCCAGTGGCGGAATCATAATATAAGCACAATAATGGCGGAAAATGTCAAAGTCGTCTCTGTGATGTCAGCCTCGCCATGAGCCAAAATGCACTCTATGCAACAGTGCAGAGCCAAAAACAACCTGCCACCTGTGAACTAGGCTGCCCGTGTGAAAATAAGGGCACCCACGTTTGCAAAGTGAAACAAACAACGTGTCAGTCATGGGGACTGGTATGAGGAACCTATTTAACAGTTTAAACAACAGTAATAAGTAAATCATAGGACCACGCCACTTTCGCGGAACGGGTTTACTCCAGTGATTGCTAGTACATTTAAAACAAAGCAAATTCTTTTAAAACAACGCAATGCTTTTAAAAAGAATGAAGCCATTATAAGACTCAGGTCCCATCATACAATCCAACGCAAGCCGGAGGATAGAGTTTTACCTTATAATGGCCAAATATGCTTGATACGTATAAAGCAAAATCATTTGATATTATTACTAGTGCATATATGTTTCAAAAGCGAATAGCATCATAAATATCAATCATAGGCGGCATAGCTACCATCTACTATGTCGCCATACTAGTTCTACAATCGAGTCCGTTATTTCGTATTGGAAATTGGATTTCCGTCATGAGTCGAGGCAAGGGGCAAGCTCCTCTCCGCTTTGAGACACTCTAGCAAATGCCTCAGGACTACGCACTCTGGGCAACCCTGGATCCTCCAAGGCCGGTCCTCTCTTATGTTTGAGGATTAGTTATTCCTGAACACACGTTTCCCGGTCCTTACAGACCTATAATCGAGGCGCCTCGCATTCCAACAACCACATAGGTGAAAAATAGATATAAATGTCAGGGCTGGTAATTCACTAACACCACCATAGCTAGAAAGAAACGTCATGCACTCCTTGGGTCCTTATCCCGTTTTTGACTCATACCGAGGTGTGAGGCTCGCGAATCCACGCTATACACAAAGCCATGCCACGTAGACCGTGCTTTGATCGTCAACCACAAGACTTTGCTTTGCAACAGAAGCCTTGATCACAGCATCTTGGAATGCCACATAGGCAGACCACTCCATACGATTGATTTCCATCGATATATAACCTCTAAGCTCGTACGTCTCAGAGAAGGGCGTTAAGCAAAAGAATAAATTCTCCGCCGCCAAACAGATATATATTTAACAGAGATCAATCAGTATAGAACAAAATCCAATGTCAGACACACAGTCCATTTACAAGTCCGTTCTGGGTCTGAACGAAACCGGAGGCGTCAATTCCTCGCATATCCGTACAATCAACACATACGTTCAGACGGCTACTACTTCCGTTCCTTTACGGTAGCTACTCCGGTCAGGAACCTCAGCAGCGCCCATCCAACCGATACGAAGATCGTCGGTCTTGAATCGTCTTTGCATTTTCCAATTCGAATCGCTCGATAAATTATTTGAAATGAGGGTTAGCTCGGCCTTTTCAAATAATTCACGTAATTAGAATTTAAATCGATTCTTTCCATGGTTATATTATTCGACATCCATCTTTCAGTTCTTTAGTGTTATTTTCGTGTCAAGCACATACAACCATCAAATATCAAACAATTCAAGCCCAATTGGTCTATTTGAAATCTATGTTGCTTATAATATTTTATAACGATTTTTCCTCATTTTTATTTATTTAAAAATGCCCATATTTAATTTAACGACGTTTCAGGTCATGCCGTGGCACTGGCGCTGTTTTCCCCCCAATTTGTTTTACACATATCGGAAAATCTAACCGTTGGATTTCTACAAAGTCTATATCAGTGGGAAGATTTTCCCAAAGTGAACCCAACGGTTCCAGTTTCGTGAAAATCTGACGGTCGGATCTTCCACACTAGTCGTTTGAAGTTACGGTTTCAAAATTCGAATTGCAGCGTCGTTATTCGATTTAATTTAATTATATTTATATATAAATATAAACGATTCTGGCGCTGTTTTTCTTCAGATTTGAATTAAACATTCCGGACAATCCAACCGTTGGATTTTTACAAGGTTGGTGCCGTTGGGAAGATATTTCCAAGGCGAACCCAGTGGTTGCGGTTTCGGGAAAATCCGATGGTCGGATTTCTCGTACTAATCGTTTCAAAATACGATTCCGAAACGCGAACTGCACGGCTTCGATTCCTTTTAATTATATTTATATTTATATATATAAATATAGTTCATTCTATAATTCCAACTATAGTTCATTCTATATTTTCAACTTCGTTTTCACTTCAAATATTTCACTAACGCCTTAATATTTCGAAAAATTTCGCCATAACCTCCTTTGTACGGGGAGGGGTTTGAAAATTTATTGGGCCGTGTTAGGTACCCCATAAATCCTAAAATGCATCCACATATTTATAGTGATATATTCTGGTGTTTACGGGGAGCATGTATAGATAATCACTCCAGAGAATAAATTCTCGTCACCCCCGTTTCCGTGTGGAAATAAATAGTCCATGTGCCGTATCTAATAACTAGAGCGACGCGATTATTGTCAACTCCAGACCCGTGTGGGGTTTTTATTAATCTGGCAATTTATCGTTATATTTTATATAGTCCATATCAGTCATCAGTTCAATCTGTAGTATATAATTATCGCCATACAAGCCTCTTACTCGTATGGTAAATCTTCCACCTCGTCACACAAGCTCCAATTGCTTATGTGGAATATGATGAAGTATGCCTATCGTCAAGAAGTATGCCATGTAGTGTAGTTCAAAATTAATTGTTACTATCCTATGGCGACGTTTATTATTTCACACAGAATAACCAGCACTCCGCATCCAATGGCATTCACAGGAGTTGATATCAAAATAAAATTGCGCAGCCAACTCATCAAGGCTTACCTATTTGTCGGGCACGCAAATAATTTCTTTACTCTACAGGTAATCCATTTTTCCTGTTCAACACGTGTATATATATGCAGAACAAAGCTAATAATAATATTTCTAGCAAACTATTATTTATTTCAACACATGTGTATTTTTATCAAAGCGTATACATGATAAAAGAAATATTTTTATCATCAAAAATATTTATTCAACACGTGAATGTTTTTAACACTTCATATTCACAATAAAAATGTAGTTTTTATTGTCGAGTCATTTTATTTTTAAAATACGATAACATTCAACACATGAATTTCAACTCGACGAACGAATTTCAATTCAACACATGAATATTCTCTATAGTTTGTATATATATAAAAATGTGATTTTTATCGCTAAAGCTATTTGTTTAAATTCAAATAATATTCAACACATGAATTTCAACTCAACGAATGAATTGCAACTCAACACATGAATTTTCGCTATGGTTTGTATATATATAAAAATATGATTTTTATTGCTAAAGCTATTTGTTTAAATTCAAATAATATTCAACACATGAATTTCAACTCAACGAATGAATTGCAACTCAACACATGAATATTCGCTATGGTTTGTATATATATAAAAATGTGATTTTTATCGCTAAAACTATTTGTTTAAATTCAATTAATATTCAACACATGAATTTCAACTCAACGAATGAATTGCAACTCAACACATGAATATTCGCTATGGTTTGTATATATATAAAAATGTGATTTTTATCGCTAAAGCTATTTGTTTAAATTCAAATAATATTCAACACATGAATTTCAGAAAATTTCGGCAGCATAACGGCAGGGTAGTTAAAACCGGGACCGTCCCTAGTACGGCTCCTCGCTCTACCTTAAAACCTCGCGGTTTTTGACAATGGAGATCATGCATCTAGTTTGCACGCAGGCGGCATGTTTTATTTTCATTTCCACAATCCTATTCTAATTTGTTTCAACCAAAAGACGGTATTTTTCAACCACAAAGGTATTTTTCAATCACAATATCAACCACAAACAATTATTTCCAACCAT
Source organism: Allium sativum (assembly GCA_030737875.1). Classification (NCBI taxonomy): domain Eukaryota; kingdom Viridiplantae; phylum Streptophyta; class Magnoliopsida; order Asparagales; family Amaryllidaceae; genus Allium; species Allium sativum. The sequence continues at coordinate 721,596,336 of CM060920.1, forward strand.
TCGTCATACCATATAATATCACGTCAATCACAAGCAATAAATATCGTCCATGGTCTGTGGACGAGGGGAGTATATATATATATATATATATTATAATATAGTTCACTTGCATTTCATCATAATTCAAAGCATATATGTTTCATTCAACGCTTGTATAATTTATACATCGCTAATATAATTTATACAACACATGTACATGAGGTATACAATGCGTATATAATTTACACTTCGCTTATATAATTTATACAACGTGATCCCATTCACACAATTTAGTTTAGATTCCTCACATTGGTTTCTGCGGTGCTAAAAATCGTAGGAAGATCAGAAAAATCCGCGGTTTCTTCTAGAATGTAGAGAGCCTCCTTGCGGTCACAGTGTCTACTGTTTCATCGAATTTCGTTAAAGAACGAAAAAGATATTATTTTACAAAGTTTTGCAACGCTTTATAGTGTTATTTTCAATTCTGAATAATAAAGGTCGTACCTTTATTTTTGCTTCGAAACTAGGTTTGGGATTTTTGCAAAATCCGTGCAGTACGGGGATGATCGGCGGTGCTGACGTGGAAGGGGGCGGCGAGGGATTCACGACGCTGGTGGTTTGAGGGGTTGCGATGGCAAATCGGAGCGGCGGCGGAGCTGGGAAGTCGACGACTTCCTCGACGTCGTTCAGGCGATTCCGGCGAAGGTAGGAGGCGGCGTTTGGTCGGATGTGGAGAGGAGGCGAAGGGCTGTCGACTGGTGGTGGTGGCGCGGCCTAGAGTCGCCTGTGGCGGTCGGAAAAGGGAGGAGAAGCGCGGAGCAACGAGGATCGTCGGTTTCGTCTCTGGAGGCTAGGGTTTTGAGATTTTTTTTTTTAAAGGAAAATTCCTATTGGTCGAAGCTATATAGGAAATTTTAAATATTGTTTTCACAAATGGACTCGAAATCAAACCCAACGACTGTCGCCCCTACCTAAATACCCCCATTCCGGACACAATGGGATATGTTTCGTTGGCCAATTCGACTGTTACAGTCAGTTATTTTTTAAATTAAAGTATAAAACATTCAATATTTAATTTGAACGTACATTTAAATTTGCCAGGACCACAAACTGAATCGAAAAATTCCAGAAAAATAAATCTAGCTTTGTTTTGACGATACGGTCCTAACAAAACCAGTTTCATCGAATTCTGAGCTCGTTTGAAAAACGGCCATTTTTAGGTCGACCCATTTTAACAGAATTTGACCAATCACATTTTCTGTTGCCCTGCTCACATACTAGCTTCAAAAATTATGAAATTTGAAACTTAGCAATAATTTGACCTCCCGGACCCAACAGAAGTGGTTTCGTCGAATTCCGAGGTCATATGCAAAATATCAATTTTCAAGGGCTATATATGCTATGCAGCGACCTTTCTGAAAATTCATTCGGCCATAACTTTTGATTCCCGTTATGAAACTTTGATTTTTCAGATTCGTTAGAAAGGTATTCATAAACAGATTTAAATATTTTCAGTTTCGCTAAAATCCGTTAAATTTTCCACCTGGTACAGTCAGACAAAGTTTGTATTCAAAATTTCAAACTGCCTTACTATACCCAATTCTCTATTTTATTGAAATAGGCTATTTCAACTATTCAAATTCTTTGGTAATAACCACATTTAAAAATTTTAAACTGGTTCACATTTTTCGGGTTATTACAATCTCCCCCACTTAAAACTTTTCGTCCTCGAAAAGGAAATAACAGCTAAGTAGGAAATAAAATGTAAATGCAAAGTATTATAAAGGTACCTTGCACCGGAGTTAGTCAGAGATGTCTACTCTGCATTTGGGGTAGGCTTGTTTAATGCTTTCCTCCGTCTCCCAAGTACAGCCTCTAGGATCACTACTCCACTGCACTTTGACTAAATGAATCTTTTTGCTCCTTAGCTCTCTAGTTTCTTTGCCAACTATCTTTAATGGCTCTCTTCTGAGTGCTAATTCTGGAGTTATGTCTATATCCTATTGCGTTGCTTCTTCCACAACAAGATCTGGATCATGAACATGTTTTCTGAGTTGAGACACGTGGAACACATCATGTACACCAGGCAACCAATCAGGTAATGAAACCCTATATGCAAGAGTTCCAATCCGTTCAAGCATAGGAAAGGGACTAATAAATCTCGGTGCCAACTTCCCAGTCTTGCCAAATCTGATTACTCCTCGCATTGGAGAAACTCTTAAATAAACATAATCGCCAACGACAAATGATAAATCTCTTCTTCTCGCATCAGCATAACTTTTCTGTCGGCTCTGTGCGGTTTTCAATCGCTTCTTAATGAAATCGACTTTATCCGATGCTTCTCGAATCATATCGGGCCCTAACACAAGTCTGTTGCCAGGTTCTACCCAACATGCCGGAGATCTGCACGGTCTACCGTATAATGCTTCAAATGGGGACATTCCCAGACTTGCTTGATAGCTATTGTTGTAAGATAATTCGGCTAAATGTAAGTGATCTTCCCATGAGCCTCCAAAATCAATAACGCAAGCTCGCAGTAAATCTTCTAGAATTCTATTCACCCGCTCAGTTTGGCCGTCTGTCTGAGGGTGATAAGCGGTGCTTAGATTCAATTTGGATCCCAATTCTATCTGGAATGCTTCCCAGAATTTGCTAGTAAATAGTGGATCTCTATCACTGACTATATTGAGTGGCACTCCATGTAGTTTAACTATTTCTTTAAAGTAAATCTGTGCTAAACTTTGAGTCGTTCTGTTGGATCGGACAGGTATGAAATGGGCAGTCTTCGTGAAGCGATCTACGATTACCCATATACTGTCGTTTCCTTTCCTAGTTCGAGGCAAGCCATCAATGAAGTCCATCGAAATTTGTTCCCACTTCCATCCTGGAATTTCTAATGGTTGTAATAGTCCAGCTAATTTCTTCTGATCGCTCTTAACTAGCTGACAAGTGGGGCATCTACTAACATATAATGAAATATCTCTTTTCAAAGCTCTCCACCAGAATGTACGTTTGATATCGTTATACATTTTTCTCACACCGGGATGGATACTTAATTTGGACTTGTGGCACTCATCAAGTATTTCTCTTCGGAGCTCAGGAAGATTTGGGATGCAAATTCTGCCCTTTAATCTAAGAACTCCTTTTTCATCGAGTCGGAAACTTGTGGATTCACCTCCTTTGACTCTCTGACTGACTCTTTGAATAAATTCATCGTCTTTCTGAAGAGTCGAGATCCTGTCAATTAATGAGGACGTGATGACAAAACTGGCGATGATTTCATTCTTTCTGCTGAGCGCATCAGCTACAACGTTGGCTTTCCCTGGAGTGTATAGAATTTCAAAATCATATGCCGCAAGGAATTCTAACCAACGCTGTTGTCTTAAATTTAGATCTTTTTGAGTGAATAGATATTTCAAGGATTGATGATCGGTAAATAGTTCGAACTTCTCGCCCAGTAAATAATGCCTCCAGATTCTTAAAGCAAACACGATAGCTAATAATTCAAGATCATGAGTTGCATAGTTTCTTTCATGCGGCTTCAGCTGACGGCTGGCATAAACGACCACTTGGCCTTTTTGCATTAATATTGCGCCTAGCTCTCTAATAGAAGCGTCTGTCCATACAGTCAAGTCTTGGTTGCCTTCTATAATTGTCAATACTAGAGCGGTTGTCAACTTCAGTTTCAGCTCCTGGAAAGCTTCTTCACATTCGGGAGTCCATTTGAATTTCTCATGCTTCTTTGTAAGCTTTGTCAATACACCAGATATCTTTGAAAAATCCTGAACGAATTTCCGATAGTAACTAGCCAATCCAAGGAAACTTCGAACTTCTGTGGGGGTAGTAGGTTGTCGCTGTAATTTTGCTTGGATCTACAGCAATCCCTTCTTTTGATACGACATGGCCTAGGAACTTAACTTCATTCTGCCAGAAGACACACATAGAAAATTTAGCTTTCAAGACATTTCTCCTTAGAATTTTCAACACTTGTTCTAAATGTTTTGCATGTTCTCCTTCCGACTTGGAGTAGATTAAAATGTCATCAATGAAGACTAGCACAAATTTATTCAATACACCACGGAACACTCTATTCATAAGATCGACGAAGTATGCCGGAGCGTTACACAAGCCGAACGGCATTACTAACCATTCGTAGAATAAATCGGGACCCCTGAAGGCTGTCAAAGGAACACAGTCTTCTGCTATACGTAATTGGTGGAAACCTGTAGCTAGGTCCATTCTGGAGAATACTGTTGCTCCATTTAATTGATCTAACAGATCATCTATTCGGGGCAAGGGATATTTGTTCTTCAGTGTCTGCTTATTGAGATCTCGGTAATCAACACAAAGTCTTAGAGTACCGTCTGATTTCGGGACAAATACTACTGCTGCTCCCCAAGCTGAAAAGCTCGGTCTGATCAGACCTTTCCAAAGCAGTTCTCGGGTTTGACTACCTAACTCTTCTTTTTCTTTCGGGGCCATTCTTCTAATTGGATGCACTACTGGTCGGGCATTCGGAATTAGATCTATTCTAAATTCAATTTCTCTTTGCGGCGGTAAGTTTTCTACTTCTTCAAACACATCCGCATAGTTTTTAACGACCGGTATCTTTTCTAATGAAGGGGGAGTAACTTCTAAAGAAGACCAAAATTCCGTTCTATTAATTTCTGAGCCATGGCATGGTATACATATAGGTCCAAGCTTCGTTTTGACTTTAACGATTCGTTCGGCACATCTAACTTTAGCCTTATATTTGGTTAACCATTCCAAACCGAGAATAACATCGAATTCTAATAAATTCATGATGATTAACCTATGGGGAAACTTGTAGAAAGAATAGGAGATAGGCACTCTGCAGTACGAACTGAAACTAACAGAACCTCCTATCGGGTTTTGAACTTTAATTGGTTCTTTAAGCTTCCTTGGATTCAATTTTAACTTGTGAACAATATTACCAGAAATGAAGCTACGTGATGCACCAGTATCAAAAAGTACAGAAACAGGAATATTTTTAATGGTAAGGGTACCTCCCAAAACGTCGGGTTTACCTGATCCATCCGTGATAGCTGGCGGGGTCTTCCCGTCATACACATGAGCCACTTGTGCATTCTGCTTCAGAGGACAATTCCTGCTATAGTGCCCCTTCTTATGGCAGTTGTAGCATTCGACTGAGTCATTTGCCTTTGGTTTCCTCGGGGCTTTGCATACATTAGAAAAATGACCTGGCTTCCCGCAGTTGTAGCAATTTCCTTTGGGGATCTTTGCAGGTTTCTGAGTAGCGGCCGCTGTAATGCTAGACTCGGGTTGATCTGCTGAAGCCTTGTGCTTATTACCAGCTTGGCTTTTGGCGCGGTCTTGGCTGGCGTGCCTTTCATCCATATCTTCATAATTGCAAGCCATTTCTACCAATTCTGTGAAGGAGAGTTTGATGTTGCTCATGGCTCTGTCATGGTACTTGCGCTTTAGCCCAAATATGAATCTCTTGTTCTTCGCTTTGTTAGTCATAATAAGCTCTGGAGCATAGCGCGACAACTGGGTGAATTTGTTAAGGTAATCCTGGATAGAGAGATCTCCTTGCTGGAGATTAGCAAACTGCTCTCGCATCCTCTCTAAAGCCTGTTCAGGTACAAACTTCTCATTGAACATGGTTTTGAACTGCTCCCAGGTCCTGACAGTACCTGCTGCATCCTCTGAGGTAATGGCATCCCACCACAGCTCTACTTCCTCCTGTAGGAGCCAAATACCTAGTCGTGCTTTGTTGTTGGTTCCCAAACCCATGCCTTCAAAGATTTTCTCACAGGTCTTCAACCAAGCTATAGCCTCGGTCACTGTACCAATGCCAGAAAAGGGTTTTCCCCCAAGGTTCCTATACCTCTTCGCTACTCTGTCTAGCTCGAAGTCCTCGGATGCTGGTGGATGAACAATAGGGCCTTCCTCAACTACGGGGATATTCCCCCGTCCTCCTGCTACTCCGGCTCGGCCTCACGGCCTCCTCTAGCTGCTGCTGCTCGTGTAGCCATCTAAGAGTACTGTATAAGCAAGAAAAGAGTCAATCTCACAGATTTGATAATTTTCATATAAGATAAAGCAGGGGAATATAAGGAAAGGTAATGATGTATTGATCAAATTGTTTTGCTAATCTGCTTAGCTCATTCTAGGACATTGCTAAACCTATCTCTAATGAGCTACTCGCCTTAGAACACTACTAATTCTATTCTGACGAGGTGTTTAATGTGTTAGATCCCGGAACTAAGGTTAACCAAAGCTCTGATACCAACTGTGACGATCCCAAAATACGAGGGGCGGTATTAAGGATAATCATTGGAATATAACACATTAATCATCATAGCAGAGTACAGATAATAGCAAAAACAATAAATAGAATAATTTTACATGGATATGACAGCGGAATCACAACATGTAACAACATCAGAATAGCATAGCGTAGGATATAACTTAGTAAATAAAAAGGGAAGTGATCAGTCATCATCGCCAGAGGCGGAATACATACATGCAGTGAGACATAATAAGGGTATCAGTCTACATCGCCGAAGGCAGTACATATACCTACAATAAGAAGTACTGAAAGTAAAGCAGTCTGCATCGCCAGTGGTGGAATCATAATATAAGTACAATAATGGCGGAAAATGTCAAAGTCGTCTCTGTGAAGTCAGCCTCGCCATGAGCCAAAATGCACTCTATGCAACAGTGCAGAGCCAAAAACAACCTACCACCTGTGAACTAGGCTGCCCGTGTGAAAATAAGGGCACCCGCGTTTGCAAAGTGAAACAAACAACGAGTCAGTCATGGGGACTGGTATGAGGAATCTATTTAATAGTTTAAACAACAGTAATAAGAAAATCATAGGACCACGCCACTTTCGCGGAACGGGTTTACTCCAGTGATTGCTAGTACATTTAAAACAAAGTAAATTCTTTTAAAACAACGCAATGCTTTTAAAAAGAATGAAGCCATTATAAGACTCAGGTCCCATCATACAATGCAACGCAAGCCGGAGGATAGAGTTTTACCTTATAATGGCCAAATATGCTTGATACGTATAAAGCAAAATCATTTGTTATTATTACTAGTGCATATATGTTTCAAAAGCGAATAGCATCATAAATATCAATCATAGGCGGCATAGCTACCATCTACTATGTCGCCATACAAGTTCTACAATCGAGTCCGTTATTTCGTATTGGAAATTGGATTTCCGTCATGAGTCGAGGCAAGGGGCAAGCTCCTCTCCGCTTCGAGACACTCTAGCAAATGCCTCAGAACTACGCACTCTGGGCAGCCCTGGATCCTCCAAGGCCGGTCCTCTCTTACGTTTGAGGATTAGTTATTCCTGAACACACGTTTCCCGGTCCTTACAGACCTATAATCGAGGCGCCTCGCATTCCAACAACCACATAGGTGAAAAATAGATATAAATGTCAGGGATGGTAAGTCACTGACACCACCATAGCTAGAAAGAAACGTCATGCACTCCTTGGGTCCTTATACCATTTTTGACTCATACCGAGGTGTGAGGCTCGCGAATCCACGCTATACACAAAGCCAGGCCACGTAGACCGTGCTTTGATCGTCAACCACAAGACTTTGCTTTGCAACAGAAGCCTTGATCACAGCATCTTGGCATGCCACATAGGCAGACCACTCCATACGATTGATTTCCATCGATATATAACCTCTAAGCTCGTACGTCTCAGAGAAGGGCGTTAAGCAAAAGAATAAATTCTCCACCGCCAAACAGATATATATTTAACAGAGATCAATCAGTATGGAACAAAATCCAATGTCAGACACACAGTCCATTTACAAGTCCGTTCTGGGTCTGAACGAAACCGGAGGCGTCAATTCCTCGCATATCCGTACAATCAACACTTACGTTCAGACGGCTACTACTTCCGTTCCTTTACGGTAGCTACTCCGGTCAGGAACCTCAGCAGCGCCCATCCAACCGATACGAAGATCGTCGGTCTTGAATCGTCTTTGCATTTTCCAATTCGAATCGCTCGATAAATTATTTGAAATGAGGGTTAGCTCGGCCTTTTCAAATAATTCACGTAATTAGAATTTAAATCGATTCTTTCCATGGTTATATTATTCGACATCCATCTTTCAGTTCTTTAGTGTTATTTTCGTGTCAAGCACATACAACCATCAAATATCAAACAATTCAAGCCCAATTGGTCTATTTGAAATCTATGTTGCTTATAATATTTTATAACGATTTTTCCCCATTTTTATTTATTTAAAAATGGCCATATTTAATTTAACGACGTTTCAGGTCGTGCCGTGGCACTGGCGTTGTTTTCCCCCCAATTTGTTTTACACATGTCGGAAAATCTAACCGTTGTATTTCTACAAAGTCTATATCAGTGGGAAGATATTCCCAAAGTGAACCCAACGGTTCCAGTTTCGTGAAAATCCGACGGTCGGATCTTCCACACTAGTCGTTTGAAGTTACGGTTTCAAAATTCGAACTGCAGCGTCGTTATTCGATTTAATTTAATTATATTTATATTTATATATAAATATAAACGATTCTGGCGCTGTTTTTCTTCAGATTTGAATTAAACATTCCGGACAATCCAACCGTTGGATTTTTACAAGGTTGGTGCCGTTGGGAAGATATTTCCAAGGCGAACCCAGTGGTTGCGGTTTCGGGAAAATCCGATGGTCGGATTTATCGTACTAATCGTTTCAAATTACGATTCCGAAACGCGAACTGCACTGCTTCGATTCCTTTTAATTATATATATATATATATATAGTTCATTCTATAATTCCAACTATAGTTCATTCTATATTTTCAACTTCGTTTTCACTTCAAATATTTTACTATCGCCTTAATATTTCGAAAAATTTCGCCATAACCTCCTTTGTACGGGGAGGGGTTTGGAAATTTATTGGGCCGTGTTAGGTACCCAATAAATCCTAAATAGCATCCACATATTTATAGTGATATATTCTGGTGTTTACGGGGGAGCATGTATAGATAATTACTCCAGAGAAAAAATTCTCGCCACCCCGTTTCCGTGTGGAAATAAATAGTCCATGTGCCGTATCTAATAACTAGAGCGACGTGATTATTGTCAACTCCAGACCCGTGTGGGGTTTTTATTAATCTCGAAATTTATCGTTATATTTTATATAGTCCATATCAGTCATCAGTTCAATCTATAGTATATAATTATCGCCATACAAGCCTCTTGCTCGTATGGTAAATCTTCCACCTCGTCACACAAGCTCCAATTGCTTATGTGGAATATGATGAAGTATGCCTATCGTCAAGAAGTATGCCATGTAGTGTAGTTCAAAATTAATTGTTACTATCCTATGGCGACGTTTATTATTTCACACAGAATAACCAGCACTCCGCATCCAATGGCATTCACAGGAGTTGATATCAAAATAAAATTGCGCAGCCAACTCATCAAGGCTTACCTATTTGTCGGGCACGCAAATAATTTCTTTACTCTACAGGTAATCCATTTTTCCTATTCAACACGTGTATATATATGCAGAACAAAGCTAATAATAATATTTCTAGCAAACTATTATTTATTTCAACACATGTGTATTTTTATCAAAGCGTATACATGATAAAAGAAATATTTTTATCATCAAAAATATTGATTCAACACGTGAATGTTTTTAACACTTCATATTCACAATAAAAATGTAGTTTTTATTGTCGAGACATTTTATTTTTAAAATACGATAACATTCAACACATGAATTTCAACTCGACGAACGAATTTCAATTCAACACATGAATATTCTCTATAGTTTGTATATATATAAAAATGTGATTTTTATCGCTAAAGCTATTTGTTTAAATTCAAATAATATTCAACACATGAATTTCAACTCAACGAATGAATTGCAACTCAACACATGAATATTCTCTATGGTTTGTATATATATAAAAATGTGATTTTTATCGCTAAAGCTATTTGTTTAAATTCAAATAATATTCAACACATGAATTTCAACTCAACGAATGAATTGCAACTCAACACATGAATATTCGCTATGGTTTGTATATATATAAAAATGTGATTTTTATCGCTAAAGCTATTTGTTTAAATTCAAATAATATTCAACACATGAATTTCAACTCAACGAATGAATTGCAACTCAACACATGAATATTCGCTATGGTTTGTATATATATAAAAATGTGATTTTTATCGCTAAAGCTATTTGTTTAAATTCAAATAATATTCAACACATGAATTTCAGAAAATTTCGGCAGCATAACGGCAGGGTAGTTAAAACCGGGACCGTCCCTAGTACGGCTCCTCGCTCTACCTTAAAACCTCGCGGTTTTTGACAATGGAGATCATGCATCTAGTTTGCACGCAGGCGGCATGTTTTATTTTCATTTCCACAATCATATTCTAATTTGTTTCAACCAAAAGACGGTATTTTTCAACCACAAAGGTATTTTTCAATCACAATATCAACCACAAACAATTATTTCCAACCATTCGTCATACCATATAATATCACGTCAATCACAAGCAATAAATATCGTCCATGGTCTGTGGACGAGGGGAGTATATATATATATATATATATATATATATATATATATATATATATTATAATATAGTTCACTTGCATTTCATCACAATTCAAAGCATATATGTTTCATTCAACGCTTGTATAATTTATACATCGCTAATATAATTTATACAACACATGTACATGAGGTATACAATGCGTATATAATTTACACTTCGCTTATATAATTTATACAACGTGATCCCATTCACACAATTTAGTTTAGATTCCTCACATTGGTTTCTGCGGTGCTAAAAATCGTAGGAAGATCAGAAAAATCCGCGGCTTCTTCTAGAATGTAGAGAGCCTCCTTGCGGTCACGTTGTCTCCTGTTTCATCGAATTTCGTTAAAGAATGAAAAAGATATTATTTTTCAAAGTTTTGCAACGCTTTATAGTGTTATTTTCAATTCTGAATAATAAAGGTCGTACCTTTATTTTTGCTTCGAAACTAGGTTTGGGATTTTTCCAAAATCCGTGCAGTACGGGGATGATCGGCGGTGCTGACGTGGAAGGGGGCGGCGAGGGCTTCACGACGCTGGTGGTTTGAGGGGTTGCGATGGCGAATCGGGGCGACGGCGGCGCTGGGAAGTTGACGACTTCCTCGACGTCGTTCAGGCGGTTCCGGCGAAGGTAGGAGGCGGCGTTTGGTCGGATGTGGAGAGGAGGCGAAGGGCTGTCGACTGGTGGTGGTGGCACGGCCTAGCGTCGCCTGTGGCGGTCGGAAAAGGGAGGAGAAGCGCGGAGCAACGAGGATCGTCTCTGGCGGCTAGGGTTTTGAGATTTTTTTTTTAAAGGAAAATTCCTATTGGTCGAAGCTATATAGGAAATTTTAAATAGTGTTTTCACAAATGGACTCGAAATCAAACCCAATGACTGTCGCCCCTAGCTAAATACCCCCATTCCGGACACAATGGGATATGTTTCGTTGGCCAATTCGACTGTTACAGTCAGTTATTTTTCAAATTAAAGTATAAAACATTCAATATTTAATTTGAACGTACATTTAAATTTGCCAGGGCCACAAACTGAATCGAAAAATTCCAGAAAAATAAATCTAGCTTTGTTTTGACGATACGGTCCTAACAAAACCAGTTTCGTCGAATTCTGAGCTCGTTTGAAAAACGGCCATTTTTAGGTCGACCCATTTTAACAGAATTTGACCAATCACATTTTCTGTTGGCCTGCTCACATACTAGCTTCAAAAATTATGAAATTTTAAACTTAGCAATAATTTGACCTCCCGAACCCAACAAAAGTGGTTTCGTCGAATTCCGAGGTCATATGCAAAATATCAATTTTCAAGGCCTATATATGCTATATAGCGACCTTTCTGAAAATTCATTCGGCCATAACTTTTGATTCCCGTTATGAAACTTCGATTTTTCAGATTCGTTAGAAAGTTATTCATAAGCAAATTTAAATATTTTCAGTTTCGCTAAAATCCGTTAAATTTTTCACCCGGTACAGTCAGACAAAGTTTGTATTCAAAATTTCAAACTGCCTTACTATACCCAATTCTCTATTTTATTGAAATAGGCTATTTCAACTATTCAAATTCTTTGGTAATAACCACATATAAAAATTTTAAACTGGTTCACATTTTCCGGGTTATTACACGATCGATAGGGTAGTAAGGGTACATCTAACATATTCATGGCTATTGGGCTGATTGAGGTGGAATCCTCAACTATAGATGTACACCTGAAGGCTACCACAATTGCGGGGGTTGGGATCGTATTATACAGATTATTAGTTGAGACACTAGCTAGGTGGTGCAGAGATGATAGTAATGGGTGCGATCACATGTTCAACCTATCTTGTCTTATATTAGGGTATTGTCCTATGTTCTGTTACCCCTGTCATGATCCCTTTTCCTTGTTTAAATGCTAGTAATCACTGAACTTACAAGACTTATTGTCTGACCCGTTTTCTCTCGTCTTCTTTTCTTCCGTTTCGCCCCCAGGTAGTCAGGGAGGGAATAACTCAGGTTGGTTTGGACCGTTACTCTTTCCAAGCTTGAAGACTCTTTGACGTGTTGCCTTGGACTCTCTCTTCTACTGCTATGGCTGGCTCATGCTTTATTTGGGGAAATCATTTTATGCTTCTTTATTTTTGTCAAACAAGACAGGATACTTTGGTATTGTAAAACAATCTTTGTACAAGCTGTTTATCAATGAAATAAAGTATTATTTATTTCTCGCTGCTTTAATTGTCTGTCTTGTAATTTATCTGCCTCTTGTACTGAAAATTCTCCACCAAAGTTAAGGCATTCCCTTTGTGAGTGACCTTAATGGAAGGTGGGGTGTTTCACTTAGTATCAGAGCTGAAGGTTACCGGATCAGATAAAATATTTGAAAATTTATTTTCAAAACAATTTTAAAGAAAGCATTTTCAAAAGAAAAGTTTTGTTTAAAGGCATATTCCCCAAAGCCAAATGCACTATCTTTTGACCCTCTGCTTGAATTCTTGTTTCCTTCGTTCTTGAGTCTCCAGGGCTCCTGGATTTTTGGGAGGTAACCTTATCGCGGTATGGTTCCGTAGGCTTGATGAGACTACGACATTTGTTAAAGGGCAAATAAGTGCCCAACTTCCATCTATAGCTGTTGTAGTTTCACCTACGGCTAATTTTCTTTCGAGCTTTGCAGGATTTTCCATGCGATGGAGGCAACGTTCGAGAGAAATGTCAACAAGTTACACAAGGATGGCAAAATTGAGAATGAGGGGGTTTGGCTAAGGAGCACAACACAAGGATGAAGAACCCATGGATATGGACTTGGTTCAGAAAGGAGTGGAGGAGGAATAGTAAAACCTAAAACAAGAGGAAGCACCTTTATTTTGGTATAACGGGTCGTATAATTAAGGGCAAGGGCAAGAACAAGGGACAGGATTTTCCGAAAGGCAAGTGCATGCTCTCACCGCCAGCATACTCGAGAAAGAGGCAGTAAGATTTCTGTTGAAGGAGTTTTTCCTTTTTGATTATCCTGTTAGTACTCTTGACTTTAGCGCCTCACATTTGTTTATATCTGCTTCCATAGTTGAGTCTCTGCACCTTAGTACCTGCATATTAGAAGATCCCATTATAGCCTCAAATCCAATTGTTGGTTCGGCTCATTTATCTTTGACTTGTGAGGATTTGAGAATAGCTATATTTATGCTTAAGTTTTTGAACTATGGGTTGATTCTAGGCATTGATTAGTTAGCTAGTAATTGTGAAACAAGGGTACTTAGACTTTCGACTTGCCTCGGGAATACCCTTGAGATTTCGTACGATCCTAAGGGATCAGTTTGTCTTAGCTACCTAGAATCACTTTATTTATCTATCGACGATTTTCGATCCGTTGGAGTAGTCCATGAGTACGCAAGATGTTTTGATAGGGTAGGGGTTTCCCCCCTAAAACTCGAGACAGACTTCTGCATGTATCTAGATGACACTACAAAGCCAGTTATGCGATTAACGATAATTCTGGAGCAAGATTGGCAGGGATAGCCAGAGTTGGTAAAGTGCTCAATGGTTTGGTTGTTTTGTTAGCATCATCTCACATAGATCGTCCAAATTCGGAGGAGGTATCCCTTGGGTGCTTGTCTGATATTGGTTTAGGCCTTTGGGGTTTGTACTTGAGGGATGTCGAGTTCGACTAGGATGGTTTGCGTGAGAAATAAATGGTTGGGGCTGGCACCCTAAGTAAGACTGACCTTAAGAGAGGTAAAAAGTACTAGCAACCTTTAGCTTTAGACCCTCAGAATTGTGACATGATGGATAAGCTAAGTAGAAGAGAGACCTCTAATCATATACACTTGGTATCGTGGTTAACATCTGTTTATCTTGGAAAGATAGTTCGACAACATTGGATACCCTCTAGCATAGTAAGTGATCGAGGTCCTATCTTTACTAGTGGGTTTTGGAAATGGAAGTCAAGAAGCTTCGTGAAGTCAAATTAGTTAAGGTACAGCGGAGTGAAGCTCAAGAAGATGCGACTTAGAAGACTGAAGACTACATACGCGCATGTTACCCTTTTTGAGGGTATATCCTTGATTCCTCTTTTTCTGTAAAATCTATTTGCATGCTAGTCTTTAGCTTTTAAGTATATCCTCTCGGTCCTATCCTTGATCCTTAGGTAGAAGCCAATGGATGTAAACATGTGTTTGAGACATGTTATGTTTGGTGGATGCAAGTGTTTGCTAGCGGTTGCTCGTGGATGCATATACACACATTAGACACTAGATCCGCTCAGTCACTTTCATATTGCATATGCATGAGTGAATTTTTATACATATGAATTGAATGTGTTATCATATGGACGTTGCATTTGTATGAATGATTGTTCACTCATATAGGAAATTTTGAGTAGGAAATTATTTTGCATTCATAATGGACTCATGGCACTGACATAATTTGCATTAAGGAGGTCAACTGAATCAGTAGACTGCCTGATTTTGCATTAGATAAGGACATGTACACACACTATGCATATGAACATGAGCATTAGAAATCTTTTAAGGACAATGGACGCCTGTGTTTGATGGTTGAGTAGATGGGTAATTGGATGGTAGGATATAAGTTCTTCTCGACTTGAAGATTTCGGGGACGAAATCCTAAAAGGAGGGGAGAATGTAACACCCCGTATTTTCTGTTAAAGTTATAGTAAAGAATCCAAGAATACATAATTTAAAATGTGAGAATTAAGGGAAATGGTTACGCCATTGTGTTCGTCTTGGAATTCTGGTTGAGATAGAGTCCGAATTTGCATAAATTGGACTTCGTATGAGGAAGTTATAACTGTCAGAAGTTTCCAGAAAATTCAAAAAAATTCAAACAACTCGAAAACAAATTCAAATTCAAATCAGAAGTCAGAAGCGGGCTGGACGGGAAAATTCCAACCTAGGACCCGGGTCGACTAGGGGGTCAACCCTAGTGTCGACCTCCCCCCTACAGGTCGACCTACCCCCCCCCCTCCCCCGAGCAGATCTGAGTTTTGATGACTAATGACTTGCTGCTGAGTCACTAGGGTTTCTCGATAGTTCTGATATGGTCTGAATGGTTGCGATCAACCCTAGGATCATCCGACGGTTCAAATTGAACTGAAATTCTATATAAACAACCCAATGCTCAAACCTAAAAATCACACAAAAATAATCCTAGAACTATCATGCTATCAATTGAGAACTTGGAGTAGCCGTCACCAATTCAAAGACAAGATAACAACTTGAATCAAAAATCAAATTAAAAGTTATCAAATTCAATGATCTACATCAAACGCGAGCTTGCCAATTTCAGATTTCAGAATTCAGATTTCAAAACGCAAGAATTCCTTTTTAATTTGTAAGTTGGTTATTACACAGATTTAAACGTTTCAAATGAATCATGACATGCTGTAATTTGAATATAGAGTGATGCTTATGTATAAGATTTGATTCTCGTTTATCTTAAAGTATCGTTGAAATTAATCATGTCTATATGCTTGTGGTGACGAACATATTATATATTAATCATGTCAATATGCTTGTGATGATGAACATATTACATATTAATCATATTTATATGCTTGTGGTGATGAACATATTGTATGTTATTGGAATCTATTATGATTGGGTAATGGATTTATTTTGCCAATTAAATGGTGAAATATGTCATGGTATAAATTGGTGGTTATTTTCAAGTTTATGATCTAAAACACATGCTTATATGTTAGATCAACACTCATGTATGTTTAGATTCATGTTAAGTTGAATCTATTTATGTTGCAAGATTTGATTTTGTAGCTCTCTTATGTTTAACACACATAAGTTATCATGCTAAGTTGTGATTCGAATATGTTTATAATAGTTCTCTTATGTTTAACACACATAAGTTATCATGCTACGTTGTGATTCGAATATGTTTATAATAGTTCTCTTATGTTTAACACACATAAGTTAATATGCTAAGTTGTGATTTAAATATGTTTATAGTAGCATTCTTATGTTTTGGCATACATAAGTTAATATGCTAGGTTGTGGTTTAAAAATTGTGTTTATATGTTAAACCTCCATGCTAGACCTATATCAAGTTTACATGATAATTAGATCCAACTTAGTCACGAGTTCACCTTTACATGACAAGTTTAATTTGTGTAGTTCTATGTAAATTCATATGCTATGATTCATGTTAACCGGATCTAAATTTGCAAGTTCATTATCCTATGCCAAATCTATATGTCACATATTTTTATGCTGGTAGAATATTTCATGTTCTTCGCTTTTCCCTTTTGTAGTTATAAGTTAGGCTAAAATATCGAGCCTAACATTCCTTGTAATTTTGCGAACGTACAAACGGGGGATATCGTTGGGGTAAATATGAAATTATATGTAATTGGCATGTTTGGCACATGCCAATGATTAGTGGCGTTTAAATGGTATAATTTTTATATACCAAAGATTATGATTTAAGGGAAAAGTGGGCCATGACAATAATTGATTTATAATTTACTTATAAGTATGAAGGATAAACATGAAAATTACATGGCATAGATTTGGTATATTTGATATACCATTTATTATGAGCATAATCAAAAGGATAATCATGGCATGATTAAATTAAGATTTATTTACATAAAGAATTATACATATATAGAAAATATGGGAATTTAGAAAAGACGAATATGCCTAACCCGAGGTTGGACTGAGTTGTGTAAAACTGCCCGGAACCGACCGGCATATCCAGTGACCACAACAAGACTTGTCTAATGTGGGTGGTTAGTGCATCAAGCCCAAAAGAACCCGAGGTTAGACTGAGTTGTGGTGTAAACCTTCTCGGAACCGACCGGCACATCCAGTGACCACAACAAGACCTGTCTAATGTGAGTGGTTGGTGCTTTAATGAATAAATTAAAATTAAGTCAAGATTGATAGGGTTAAGTAATTAAGAAAACACTTAACCATTATAACATGTTAACTAGGCAAGTGGGTAAGGTTAAGTAAATGTTTAACCGTTATAACATGTTAACTAGACTAGAAGGTGAGGTTAAGTAAATTTAGAACACTTAACCATAATAACATGTTAACTAGGAAAGTGGGTAAGTTTAAGTAAAATTAGAACACTTAACTGTAACAACATGTTAATTAGACAAGTGGGTGAGGTTAAGTAAAATTAGAACACTTAACCATTGTAACATGTTAATTAAGCAGATGATAGGGTTAAGTTAACTAAGGTAACACTTAACCAAAATATATAATGACATGTGGTGGGGTTAAGTAATACAAGAGGTAAACACTTAACCAATTATATAACATGATGTCTAGGAAGGGTTAAGTCAACACGAGAGGGTAGCACTTAACCAATATAACATGATTTGAGGTAGGGTCAAGTCAACACCAGAAGGAAACACTTAACCAACATGACGTGATGAGTGGGTGGGTTAAGCTAACTTGAGTTGATTAAAGACACTTGACCAATATAACTTGATGAACGAATGGGATTAAGTTAAAAGGGAAATACTTAACCAATATAACCTGATGACTGAACGGTGTTAAGTTAATAAATCACATTTAACCAATCCAACAAGACAAGCGAGAAAGGTTAAATTAATAAGAACCACTTAACCAACACGACTTGACGAGTAGGAGGTTAAGTACAGTCGAGTTGGTGGGTAATATTAGTAAATATAGGCCCACAAAACTGAACCATTAAATAAACATGCTTGAATCTGTGGGGAGGTTAAGTACACGTCGGGTTGGTGGGTAATATTAGTGAATATAGGCCCACAAAACTTAACCATTAAACAAACATGCTTGAATCTGTGGGAAGGTTAAGTACACGTCAGGTTGGTGGGTAATATTAGTAAATATAGGCCCACAAAACTTAACCATTATATAAACATGCTTGGATCGATGGGAGGGTTAAGTACATCTGATGTAGGTGGGTAATATTTGTATATATAGGCCCACAAACTTAACCAATAGGAAACCCTAGTAACGGGAACCCATTTCAGCAGTAACCCACATAGATGTATCATGGTACCCTGAAACTAGGCAGAGTGGGGCACTATTACTGGGCAGATTATAAGCGGCCAGAGATAACGGCAGGGGGTACATCAGTGTAGGTTCCGATGGTTTACGGGCATGTACGTACTCCGGAATGGGAAAAAGCAGGCACTGGGTACCAGTAGTTTTACACTGTGCATTCTTGAATCGTGTCGGGGGTCGCTATCACAAGGATTGATACACCTTATGGTGGGACCATCATAGGTTAGCTACACGCAAGAGAGGGCCGACTGACACAGACACATGACAAGCTAATACAGGTAGGGAGCCGATCGATAGGGTAGTAAGCGTATATCTAACATATTCATGGCAATTGGGCTGATTGAGGTGGAATCCTCAACTATAGATGTACACCTGAAGGCTACCACAACTGCGGGGGTTAGGATCGTATTATACAGATTATTAGTTGAGACACTAGCTAGGTGGTGCAGAGATGATAGTAATGGGTGCGATCACATGTTCAACCTATCTTGTCTTATATTAGGGTATTGTCCTATGTTCTGTTACCCCTGTCATGATCCCTTTTCCTTGTTTAAATGCTAGTAATCACTGAACTTACCAGACTTATTGTCTGACCCGTTTTCTCTCGGCTTCTTTTCTTCCTTTTCCCCCCTAGGTAGTCAGGGAGGGAATAGCTCAGGTTGGTTTGGACCGTTACTCTTTCCAAGATTGAAGACTCTTTGACGTGTTGCCTTGGACTCTCTCTTCTACTGCTATGGCTGGTTCATGCTTTATTTGGGGAAATCATTTTATGCTTCTTTATTTTTGTTAAACAAGACAGGATACTTTGGTATTGTAAAACAATCTTTGTACAAGCTGTTTATCAATGAAATAAAGTTTTATTTATTTGTCGCTGCTTTAATTGTCTGTCATTTAGTTTATCTGCCTCTTGTACTGAAAATTCTCCACCGAAGTTAAGGCATTCCCTTTGTGAGTGACCTTAATGGAAGGTGGGGTGTTTCACAGTCTTGGAAAAGCAACTCCGATAAATGCAGGCTAAGGTTGACACCATCCAAGCGCAAAATTCCTCAAAACTCACCAGATCTAGTCAAAGAGAGACAAATGAATCTCCAAAAAGGAAAGCCCGCATTCAACAATCGGAAGTAAAGTAAAATCTTAAGGCAACTTCTTTAAAGAAAATGAAGTCTCGCCTAACGGGAGTAGGTCACCAAGGGAATCAGTGCGAGCAGGAACAATATGGGAGCTCCACCTCCAAGGGTTATGATCCTAAAAGAGGAGACTATGACAACATGGAGGCTTGCATCAAGATCTCACTCAGAAGGCTATCAGGGATTTGTTGAGGAGCGAGGTAAAGAGGACCCGAGATGACAGAGTTAATGGAAACGAAAGAGTAGCACCGTTCATCGATGAGATTATGAACACTATAATACCGTCAAGAGTCAAAGTTCCAACCATAAAGTAGCTTAGGACGACCGACCCCGACGAACATATGATGGCTTTCGAAAGCCAAATGGATCTTTACAATGCTTCCGAAGCGGTCAGGTGCCACCTCTTCCCGGTGACCTTCCAAGGGGTAGTGGTGAAATGGTATCGCCAGTATAGGGAAAACACTACTTACTCATGGAAACAATTCTCCTACGAATTCTCCACGCAGTTCTGCATCTGCGAAGATCCTACCGTAGACTATACAGTCATCGCTAACATCAAACTGAGGCAAGGGGAGTCTCTCGGGGACAATCTGAAAAGGTTAAACATTGAAGCCTTAAAGGCCAAGGATATGAATGACCGCAACAAGCTAATTGTCGTACACTCAAGGTTGATTGAAAACACCTCTTTCGGGAAGGAATTGTATATCCACGACTGCAGATATTTGCCAGATTTCCATTTCCAAGTCGACAAGTTTATCCATATAGATGAACTGCATTTAACGAAGAGGAAGTTCGGGCCTCGAGGTAAAAGAGGAAGGCCAAACTTTGGACGAAAGCTCCCGGAAGGAAATCAGAAGAGACTGAGGTGGGAAGACTCCAACACCTACTCGATTGCCTTGAACAAGCCCATCTCGTATGTGTATGCTATTGTAAAAGAAAGGTTTAATAACTTTTTGTCTCGTTCGAAGCCAAAAATTTCCCTAAACCTTATGCTAGTGGTAAATATTGCAAGATTCATAAAACCAACGGGCACAAGACCAACGAGTGCAAGGTATTGGACGGGATTATACAGAAGTTGATATGGGAGGGACACCTGAAGGAGTTTGTTTCAAATAAAATAGTATCAGCTCAATGCGTAGGAGGACAGCAGAAGGTCTGTTAAATACGATAGGAGGTGCTATGGGTGAGAGCAACCTCGATTTGGGGCCACTCGTAAACCGAATCAATGTGATCCACGGGGGCCACATCTTGTCGGAAGCTGTCCAAAGGCCAGAAACCAATATATAAAAGAGTCCTTGGAGGTAATCTTCTTCGTACAAGAAGAACCATCATTGATGAGCGCGCGTTACGCTCTTAACATGCATAACCTTGTGGTCCCTCTGTAAGAAATGAAGAAAGCGGTCCATCACCCACATAATGACCCCCTTATGATAATAGTGCAGATAGGGCTTTCGATTATTTCTAAAATCTTGCTAGATACCGGAAGCGCTGTCAATGTCATCTTCAAGCACGCCTTCGACCAGATGGGAACTTCTGAGAAGAATCTGGAGCCTAGCAACAAACCAATCTTCAGATTTAACAATAACTGGTCAACTCCAGTAAGTCAAATCAACCTCCCGGTTCAAGCGGGATTGTCCGCTATCCACAGGACTTCCGAAACTCTTTTCATTGTGATTGATCAGCCATCCTATTACAATGCCTTCTTTGGAAGACCGACTCTAGAGGAGATGGATGCCTTCCTTTCTCCTAGATATCTCATGTTCAAATTTCTGACCAAACAGGGATAGGGAACTATCAGGGGAGAACAGTTTATCTCTTATGAGTTATATTTTGCGACGGTTGAAAAATACAAAAGGGAGTATTCTTCGTATTTTGATTCTTCTACCGTTCTTATGCCTTCAGATAATGGATTCTTATGTCCCTCATTTGAAGCTAAAGTAAAAATAAATAAGACTGACAAACGCAGTAATGGTTGGTACGCATCTTTGAAAAGAAAGAAGAAAAGATCTGATGAGGTAAACTCGACTGAAGAAGGAGAGATCATCACAAATTTGGATTCTAGAGGGGACATCGAAAGAATAAAACCCACAGAAGAAGTAGAAGAAGTAAATGTTGATTCAAAGGATAAATCGAATGTCATCAACATAGGGAAAAGGCTAACAGAACCCCTTCGAAGTGACTTAGTTTGTTTCCTACAGCTCAACAAAGATGTTTTCGCCTGGACCCATTCAGACATGATCGGTATCAACCCTTTAATTATGAGCAATTCCTTAAACATTGACCCTTCGATCACCCCAATCCGGCAAAAGAAGAGACAATATAATAGAGACCGGATAGAGGCCTTAAAGGTGGAAGTTAAAAGGTTGGAAACTAACGGGTTCATCCGAGCGGTCTTTTACCCAAAATGGTTACCCAATCCCGTGTTAGTAAAGAAGTCCAATGGGAAGTGGAGGACGTGTGTTGATTACACGGATTTAAACAAGGCTTGTACGAAAGATTGTTACCCTCTCCCACGGATTAATCGATTGGTTGATGCCACAAGTGGGCACAAGATATTATCCCTTATGGACACTTATTCGGGGTATAACCAAATCCCTATGCACGAAACTGACGAAGAACATACGAGCTTTATCACCGACTGGGGGACATTTTGTTATAAAGTAATGCCCTTCAGTTTGAGGAATGCAGGGGCAATGTACCAAAGACTGGTAAATAGGATGTTCCAAGAGCAGATAGGGCGCAATATGGAAGTATATGTGGATGACATGCTAGTGATGCCCACCGAAACGGAGGATCATCTAAAGGACCTGGAAGAAATGTTTGGTGTCTTGAGAAGTTACCAGATGAAACTAAACCCTCAAAATTGTTCTTTCGGAGTCCAATCGGGGAATTTTTTAGGATATGTAGCAAGCGAGAAAGGAATTGAAGCTAGCCCCGACCAAATACAAGCTATTAAGGACATGGAGGAACCTAAAACCAGCAAGGAGGTCATGAGCCTAAACAGGAGGGTAGCAGCCCTCAGCAGGTTCATTTCTAAAGCCACCGATAAATGTGTACATTTCTTTGATATTATAAAGAAAAAGAAGAATTTTTAATGGAACGAAGAGAATAGGGAGGCATTTCAGGAATTAAAGGTTTATATGGGAACGCCTACGGTTTTATCCAATCCCGAGAAGGGAGAAGATCTATACCTATAAATGATTGTCTCCGAATATGCCGTAAGCTTAGTCCTGATAAGAGGGAATAATGGGGTATTGAGCTTAGCCAATACGAAAGTTCCACTATCGGGCAGCAATCAAAGGGAAAGCGCTCGCAGATTTCGTGAACGAGTGCATGAACTTCATTTCGGAACAGTCGATTAAAGAAAATAACATAAAGACCAAATGGCAGCTCTTTATAGATGGAGCTTCCAACAAGCAGGGAGCAGGGGCAGGTTATGTTATAATCACCCCTGACGAACACCGCTTGCACTACGCCATAAAGTTAGGGTTCCCGGCAACCAACAATGTGGCTGAGTACGAATCCATGATAGCTAGTTTGAATCTGGCATTACAGTTGAAGATACCGAGGATAAAAATCTTCAGCGATTCGCAATAAATGGTAAACCAATTAAAACAGACATAGCAAACCAAGGACAAGCGGCTCATCCTATACATGATGAGGGTATTAAAGATGCTTTCCCTAGTTGAGGACTTCTCAGTTCATCAAATACCCCGCGGGGAGAATACCCAGGTAGATTCGCTAGCCAAATTAGGCAACTCCCGAGGAGCCCCCGAAACCTGAAATGTGCCGGTGGGATATCAGGAAATGTCCAGCACCGAATAGGGAGAATCGAAAATGGGAAAAGAATTATTAGTTTTGACCAGATCCCAAGCCTTAAGAAGGGGTGACAAAGAAGACCAAGAAGGAAACTCCGAGAGGCAGTCCCCCATAACGGAAACATGCCACCAACAAGAAACTACGTGGATGACTCACATAGTGGACTATCTCTTAAGAGGGTCATTACCCCTTAGTAAGCAAGCGCAAGAAAGATAAAACACCAAGTTCCCACATTCGTGACCATAGAACGACGTACTTTATAAAAAGGGACATTCACTTCCTTATTTAAGGTGTGTAAGTTTCGAAGATGGACTTAGCTTATTAAAAGAAGCACATGAAGAATGGTGCGGGGACCATTCTAGTGGGATTAAGCTGGCCAAGAGGGTCATGCGACAAGGTTATTATTGGTCACGGATGGTTAGTCAAGCGGTTGAGTATGTCAAGAGCTACGATAAATGTCAAAAGTACTCAATGGTGCCACGACTTCCTCCCAGCGACCTAACCACTGTATTGAGCCCCTGGCCTTTTGATATATGGGGAATAGATTTAATTGGGCCCTTTCCACTCGCCAAGGGAGGAGCTAAATATGTCGTAGTAGCTATCAACTACTTCACCAAGTGGGTGGAGGCGAAACCCTTCTGACTATCACATCCAAAAAGGTATCAAGATTTGTAATAAAAAATATCGTTACCCGCTTTGGAATCCCTCATAAGATCATATCGGACAACGGAACATAATTCGAGAGCGAAGAGTTCACCCGATTCTGTAAGAAAAACGGAATTATCAAAAGTTTTTCCTCGGTAGCTCACCCGAAAGCTAACGGAGTTGTGGAAGCCACAAAAAGTACCATCAAGGAAATTCTTAAGGAACGCCTAAATCAAGCTAAGGGAAATTGGGTGGAAGAGTTGCCTCTAGTGCTATGGGCATATAGAACTTTAGCCAAAACAACCACGGGACACACCCCATTTTCCCTGACATATGGATGTGAAGTTATGCTTCCGGTTGAGGTCGAAATTCCATAATATAAAAGGGTAGCACACGCATTTGACCCAAACCAAGAGTTAAGGAGAGAATCACTAGATTTGATTCAGGCACTAAGGATGAGGCTGCAATCAGTACCGCCGGACACCAAAGAAGAATCACAAAATATTACAATTTGTAGGTCAGAGCTAGAACCTTCGCTAGAAGCGAATTAGTGCTGCAAAGAGTAATGGCTAACACCAAGAACCCAACAGATGGTCCTCTCGGTCCAAATTGGGAAGGACCCCTAATCGTCCATCAAGAGGTCATACTAGGTACGTATAGGCTTTGCAGATCCAACAGTGATCTCGTTCTGAGAACATGGAACTCAGAGCATTTGAGACCATATTTCCCAATGATAAAAGAATAAAGGACAAGATTTTCCTCTCGAAAATAAAATAAAATTAAAAACCATCATACAAACAAGGGCATGGAAACCCTCCCAGTAGCTCGAGAGAGACCAAAAAGGGGTCAAGCTGAAAAAAGGATTGAATCCCTCGTCATTTCTATATTGGTTGGGCCGAGGCATCCACCGGAGGGGGATGGTGTATTAGTCTTTCTCCATGCCCAAACCAGAGGGGGCAGAATTAAAGCATCAAAAGCATAAGCCACTGTTTCACACCGGAGATGGTCGTGGCGGTGCATCTAAAATTTAGCACGCTCTGCCTCTGCTCGTTGAAGAGTACGCCCTGCCTCTGCTAGAACTAAGCACGTCCTACCTATGCTCACAGAAGAGCACGTCCTACCTCTGCTTATGTTCCGCATTACTCGCCGAAGGGAACGCAAACCTATATTCGCCTAAGATGGTCAGGATAGGACACCCCTCGTAGGGGAATGGTGTATTATATGCCTCTATCAGAGCCTACGATGGCCCGTATAGAACATCAAAAGAGCAAACCTTAGTTCTGTGTCTAAGATGTCCCCATCTAAGTTTCTAAGACCTTATCGTTGCCTACAATGGTTAGGATAAGGCCCCTCCTGGAGGGAGGTTGGGTAAGTCCTTGGGCCCTACTTGTGGATAAGCTAACCAACCGCTCTGGACGCATAGGCCCAGAGAGTGGCCAACAAAGCACATACATCCTCTGCTTTGACATCAAAAGCCCAAGGGAAGGGTCAAGAAGCACGTACAACCTCTGCTTCCCAAATCAAATCTGAAAGGGATTCGGCTCTTCATTAATACTGGAAGGGTTCCCGGTCTTCAATCTCTAAATACCCGAATCTGGGTGGATTCGGCTCTTCATTAATACCGGAAGGGTTCCCAGTCTTCAATCTCTAAATACCCAAATCTAAGTGGATTCAGTTCTTCATTAATACCAGAAGGGGTCCCGGTCTTCGATCTCCAAATACTCGAATCTGGGTGGATTCGTCTCTTCATTAATACCGGAAGGGTTCCCAATCTTCAATCTCTAAATACCCGAATCTGGGTGGATTTGGCTCTTCATTAATATCGGAAGGGTTCCCGATCTTCAATCTCTAAATACTCGAATCTGGGTGGATTTGGCTCTTCATTAATACCAGAAGGGTTCCCAGTCTTTGACCTCCAAATACCCGAATCTGGGTGGATTCGGCTCCTCAATCTTAACACGCCCGAATCTGGGCAGTATTCGACTCAATATCATTATTGTAAAGAATTTCCAATCTTCCATCAAGTCCTGAATCTGGGTTAAGTCATTCCTCCACGAGGCGCCGAATGTGAATCTCTTCGCCAGGACTTATGGTGTGACCCAGCATTGAAAAATAGCTGGCAAACAAATAGAAGAAAGCCTAGAAAAGGAAGCTTGACTTGGAAAGTCGAAGACACCCCTTCACTAGGGGGCATATGTTACTACCAAATTTACCTTAGCATAGGCCAACAGTGATGGGATGTTAAATAAATATATAAGGGAAAAATGAAGAATCCGAGAGAAACACAGGCCCGCATTTTTTGGCGATATAATTAATTTATTTAATTATATAAATAGTAATTCAGAGAATTAAATGGTCATTAAATTAAATTATATGGATTATTTAATTAATTTAAATAATAGAATAATATATTTAATTTGGAAATATTGGAATTTACAATATTCTGTGAATTGGATTATTTCTAAGATTTAATTCAGCTTAAAATTGAATTAGAATAACGTATATATTTAAATAACGTCAATTTGAATGTATAATTATATTATAATTATAATCGAGCTCGAAATCGCGCGGCAGTTCGCTATTTTGCAATTTGAACTTCAATTGAATATACATGGTTCGTTTTAAATCGGATTTCTGTGAAATAAGAAACGTTAGGAGCAGGTGAAGTATATTTTTCTAGTGGAAGAGAAAAATCGAGATTTCGTCGTGTAGATTTTGATTTATGTCCAAATAAAATTTTAGAAAAGTCGCTGTGGAGTTCCTTTATAATTTATAAATATTTATAAAAGGAATTTCATTATAAATCGAATATCGATTTAATCGGGATTTGAAATATCAAGCTGGAAATTCATATAAGAATATTCTAGAGCTGTATGATATTCTGTTGTGAATATATACAATAATATTTATTTTTAAATATTAAATTTGATTGTTTTTAAATATATTTAATCTTAAAAAGGGTTATTTAGGGCTTTAAAAATAGCCAGTTTTGCAAACGACCTCAGAATTCGACGAAACTAATTTTGTTGGATCTACAATATTAAATTATTGCTAGATTTCAATTTCCGTGATTTTTGAAGTCAGTGTGTGGTCGTACGTGATTTTAATGTGAAAAACAAATGATAATTGGACCTTTAATATACGCTGTGTGAGCAAAGGAAGTCGGAATTCGACGAAACCAATTTCGTTGGGACCGTAATGTCGAACTGTAGCTGCATACCAATTATCCTGATTTTTGGGTATTGTGTGTGATCACGGGAATTTTTAAAAGACATATATAGATAGTGTTTTCTTAAAGTAAATAAAAAAGTCAATAAAATAATTAAAACAAAAATATCCTAATTAATTATCTGATCATAAGAGAGGCCACGCTACCCCTTTTCCTAACCGCACACTCAAATGCTTAAAACGCAATAACACATTCTCTTCCTCAAACACAACGCAGCAAAGGAATTTCAATATCAAATCAAAAGAAAATCTATAAATTGTATAATCTATATATTTGGATCCCTGGGTTGTTGCTCTTCACTTCTATACCGGTTTCTAAGGGTTCGACTGTTGCTCTGGGGTGCTGATTTTTAGAAGCCCGAGTTAGGGTTGAGGAATTCGCGAATAGGAAGCATCGATTCAGGATTTCAACGTTGTTTTTGGGTTCACGATTGAAATCCGCACTTGCCTTGAATTTTTGGTAAAATTTGAGAACAAAAAAGTACGGTGCTTTCCTGGGTGTCGCGGCTTCAGGACGACGAGCGGAGTAGCACAAGTGGGTGCGAGCTCCATGTAGTTGTGATGAATAAGAAGGGTTTTTGAAGGAGATGATATTGGTGGGTTCGATGTTTGAAAATCGTGAAGAAATGGGGATCGTTCGTGCGGAAAATGGGTTGGAGAAGTGTTCGAACTGAATATTAGAAACGTGAAACAGTTTAGGGAAGAAGCTTCAGAACGGGTTTGGGTGTGAAGGAATGTTGGGCCGGAGAAAGGAAGTTAAGCCCGTTTAAATATTTTTGAGTTTATTTTAAATTTTAAAATAGTGTATTAACTTGTATAATACATAACTTTATCATACGAAATCAGAATTTCGAATGGTCGGATCCGTCGGGATTGTATGGACGAGAGCTACACCATGGAACTGACTGGAAGTGAATTGGGGCTTGTTACAATTTATTGCAAAATAAATTGTCTGTATGAATCAAGCGATGGTTATCGTTAATAATAATGATCGTCCAATGTGAGTAAAACTCACCAACTCTAAACAGTTCTATTTTTATAACGTATATTTAGAACTGATAAATGATGACTGATTGCTGTGTGTTAACTGTTTGGTTGAATTGTTTGTGTATTGATTGAAATCATAGATAACGATATATATATATAAATAGTTAATCGAATATTGATTCTGTTTAACAGAATATTTTATATCCGTGCTTGTTTAACATCTGTGATGCAGGGAAACAGGTTGGAGGGACCCAACTGGGTTCCTTAATATTAATAATATTGTTCTGTTCATATACTGTAATATATGATGTGATATATAATTTGTTGTCGATTATGTGTTTTCGGACTATATTGGTCAACATGATTTGATATATTAAATACCCTAGCATACCGGAAATGTTTAAAAGGGAATTTTTAAAGTGAATATTGAAAATAAATTATTTATAAAATCAAAGGATTTTATAAAGGAGAAAATATTTATAAAATCAAAGAAGATTTTATAAAAGGGATTTATTTAAAAATCCAAAGCTTTTAAAAAAGGAATTTATTTATAAAATTAAAAGATTTTATAAAAAGGGGAATGCTTATAAAATCATAAGTTTTTATAAAAGAGAATATTTATAAATGAAATTATAAATAAAGGGAAATCTTTATAAATGAAATATTTATAAAAGGAAATATTTATAAAATCATAAGATTTTATAAAGGAGATAATTATTTGTTAAATAAATAAAAGATATTAAATGAATTATTTATTTAGTAAATAAATAGGATATCATAAACGAATTATTTATTTAGAAAATAAATAAAGATATACAAGGAAATATTTATGAAAGCAAATATACAAGGACATATTTGTGAAACAGAAATAGAAAGAGAAATATTTGTTAAACCTTTACAACTGAAATCGAAAGAGAAATATTTGTAAAACCTTTACAAATAAAATCGAAAAGGAGATATTTGTAAAGCACTTATAAATAGAAAGATAAAGGAAATATTTATTTGTTAAATAAATAGATTATAAAAGAGATATTTATTTTATAAATAAATAAAATAAAATTAAAGGAATATTTATTTATAAAATAAATGGAATAAAAGAATATTTGTTGGGAAAAATAAATAGAGTTAATGAAAAGGAGTTAATCGAATTTAGTATTCGAAGGAGTTAATCGAATTTAGTATTCGAAGGAGTTAATCGAATTTAGTATTCGAAGGAGTTAATCGAATTTAGTATTCGAAGGAGTTAAATCGAATTTAGTATTCGAAGGAGTTAATTGAATTTAGTATTCGAACGAGTTAAATCGAATTTAGTATTCGAAGGAGTTAATCGAATTTAGATATTCGAAACGAGTAAATCGAATATGGTATTCAAAAGTTAGTAAATCGAATATGGTATTCGAAAGTTAGTCGAGTTAGTCAAGTTAAACGAACATGGTTAGTCGAGTCGGGTTAGTCGAAAGGAGTTAGTCGAATGTGGTTATTCGAAAGGAGTTAATCGAATCGAGTTAGTCAAACCAAGTTAGTCGAGTTAGTCGAATATGGCTAGTCGAGTCGAGTTAGTCCCTCGAGTTAGTCAAGTCCGGTTAATCGAGTCGATATATGCCAAAAATAATTGAAGACGGAGTCAAGTGCAAGGGCTGTTGTATAAATCTTAGGTAAAGATTGCCTAAGATGGTTGTACTGAATAGTGCCTTCGGTTTGTCCAGTCCCAGGACGACCTGTATGGAAGAATGTCTGACAGAGTATATTTAATAGATCGCGTAAGTTGATCTCTTCAAACGTATTTACGTTTGGTGGCGGAGGAATTTGTTTCTCTTTGCTATATACCCGTGGTATTTTTGGGGAAATCAATTTGTGATTAGGCGGGTATGACGATGTGGCATTCAAAGTGAATAACTGTGTGATCTGTCAGAGATAAGCGTGGCCTCTAGCCTCACAACCGGGAAATGACAAAAATTGGGCAAGCAGCATGGCTATGCAGGTCGCACCTATTAGGGTGTGTAATCACCTGATCTAGAGTTTCATTTACTTCTAAAAATCTATTGTCGATGTTGTCCCATTCGGGAAACGGTTGCTGATCCCAACCTTTGGTGATATACATTTGATACACTCAAGCGAAATGAGTGGTCGGTCATGTGTGGCCAGGTTGCAAGATGTTCTTGTTGAACCCAGTGTATTCCTCTCTAGAGGTACACTAGCGAAAGGTGGTTCCATACCTTGTCATAGTTGGAAATCCATTACCCAATATGTGCTTGCGGTTTTGATTGTATACTATATATATAGAACGTGAGATGAAAGCTTTCTGCTAGATGATTATTATATTGTGGTTGATAGACATTATTATAATATCAAAAGCTTTTTGATATAAAGATATTTTGGATTCTCATAAGGGAAAAACCCGTTTCATTATACGGCGTGGTCTTATAAGATATCTTTTGATTGCTCAAACTGTTTTAAACTATTTTACTCACACCAGTCCTATGACTGACCCAGAGTTTATTTTGTTTTGTTTCCCTAAACTCTTGGGTGCCCAGTTTTGTATGGGCAGTCAAGTAGTCGGGATTTACAGATACTTGAAGAGCTGGAGCAGGAGGCTTCAGGATCATATAGCTATTGTTTATTTTCGCTGTGTTGTAAGTGTTGTACTTTGGAAATAATATGTATATTCAAGTATAGATTTGTATTTCAAAGTTATGTTATGAAATATATTTATTCGTTCCGCTGTGAGATTCGTGTTTACTTTGATGTTGTATGTTCTTGTTCTTCTTTTATTCTAAGTTTCTATCTTATCTTTCCTCACCCTCTAATTTCTTTCATTAACCATCCGGTATTTTCGACTCTTGATGTTCGATATGTGTTGTATATCGGATAATCAAGGTCGCCTTTTTTTGGGTCGTTACACTGTACACCCAAGACAAGGTAATAAGTGGTGATCGTCTAGACGTACTTGGAGATCAACCGGATATGCGAGGACCTCTCTCCTGTATTGGACATATGGGACGAGGAATAAGATGCCTCCGGTTTCATTCAGACCCAGAACAGAATTGTAAATGGATGTGTGTCCGACATTGGATTTCATTCTGTGTTGATTGATTTCTACTAAATATATATCTGTTTGGTGGCGGAGAATTTATTCTCTTGCTTGACACCCTTCTCTAAGACGTACGAGCTTAGAGGTTATATATTGATAGACATAAGTTGTATGGTGTGAATTGTCAGTGTAGCATACTAAGATGCAAATGATCAAGGTGTTGAAAAGCAGGGTCTTGTGGATGATGATCAAAGCACAGCTTTAATTAGCATAGCTTTGTTTATAGCGTTAATTCACGAGCCTCACACCCGGTATGAGTTAAAAACGGGATGAGGGGCCATTGGGAGTGTAAGACATTTCTTTCTGGCTAGAAGTGATGTCATGGTATGGAGCCCAAACATTTTTACTTATGTGGATGATGGATTGCGAGGCGCCTCAGGTATTTGTCTTTAATGGCCAAGTGATAGGTCCGATAGGACCGGGAAACGTGTGTTTAGGAATAACTAATTCACTAAAGTAAGTGTGGACCGGCCCTTCTGTTCCCAGGGCTCGCCAGCCTCCGAGCCCTAAGCCATTTGCTATAGTGTCTCGAATCCATATGGAAGATCCGTTGCCTTCACTTATAGATGGAATCCAATTTCCAATATGTGGCTTTCCGATTTTAGTCGTAAACCTATATGGCGACATAGTAGGATGGGGTGCTATGTTGTCTATGATTGATACATTTATATTTGAAGTTGTTTTGACACTATGCACTTTTAGTAATATCAAAATGATTTGTCTTAAACGTATCAAGCATGTTTGGCTATTATAAGGGAAAGCTCTATCCTCCGGCTTGCGTTCCATTGTGTGATGGGACCTGAGTTTTATAGTAGCTTCATTTTCCAAAGAAGCATTGCATAGTTTTATTTTAAACTGAGATTCATGTGGAGTAAACCCGTTCTGTGTTATACAGCGTTGTCCCATGATTTCTCAACTTTTAAAGTAAAGATTTAATTACTGTTTTACTTCTCACACCAGTCCCATGACTAATGCGATGTTTATTGTTTCTACCTAAACTCTGGGGGCCTATATTTTCCACATGGGTAGCTTGTAGTTTTGGTTTACGGATATTTCTTTTCACAGGATCCTGGATTACAACTGGAGCTATATTCGAAAAGTTTTGTATCCGTGTATTTGTTTCAGTTATTGTAGTTGATGTTTTCCGCTGCACATTATGTTTATGTATTTAAATATAATTTGAATCTCTGATATTTTCTGCTGTATATTATTTATTCGAACTCTGATATATTCTTGTACTCTGATGTAAATTATTGTAATAGCAATGAAATGTTATCGTGTTCGCGTTCTAGTGAGTCATGTTCTAAAATCAATCCAGGCTCCTCTGACTCTTTGAAGATTGGGTAGTCTGGGTCGTTTTAAAAATAATAAGCAAAAGACAATACTGATTTTTTTGCACAAGAATGTATAAAAATCTCAACTAATTCACTTAAGGTTCTACCTTTAATCTTGATTCATAAGATGGAAAATATAAATAACAAAACTTTCAAGTGAAGTTCTTTGATTTGGATGACAAGAAAATAAATATCAAGTGTATCAATATATTTAATTAATTTAATCAATGCTCAAATAAATTAAACCTCCATAGTATTTACTACTAAGCAAAATAAATAAATAAATGCAAACTAATTCAACGTTTTGCTAATTCATGTCAGTAATATGTAATTATAATACAAAGAATAAATAATCATGAAATAAACCCTGTTATCTCTTCTAGAGATTTTAAATTCATTGAAAGTTTTCCTTAACTTTAGAAATAATAAAAATCTTTCTTAGATATTTAAATAAGCATAAAACATCATTTTTTCCTCATTGAATTTATTTATTTGTTTGTTAACTGGTTCTAGTAGAATATTTTGTCAATAAACCATTCTAGTATACAATTTTTTTAGATTTCAATTCAATTAATGACTAGAGCAAGAAATCTTATTGTTCGTTGATCTTTAGGTCAATCGAATCATTACATTAATAGTTATTTTTATATAACTTTGATGATATCATTGATGCTTACCTCCAACATTAACTTAATTTCCATCATAGTTTTGTTTCATCTCTTTTGTTCAAATTTGTTGCATATTATGATTTACTTGGATGCTATTTGATTACCTGGTTCAATTTAATTAACTATGCTGGAATTTTATTATAACGTCATGGACGTTTAGCCAATTATTGAACATTTAAATATATTTTAAATGTTGAATTGGAAATATAAATGAATTTTTGTATGGAATTTATCAATTCAATAATCGATATACAATTTAATTTTGAGTATAACAGATTATAGTAATATGAAAACGAAAATAATTGAATTTGCAATTAATTCCTAAATTGAAACGATTCGATTGATCGATATAATTCTATTTCAATATAAACGATAATAATAATTTATTATCGATGAATTTGATTGGTTTGAATTTAAATTATATTTTAATCAATTTTAATGGACATGTGAAATAGTTAAATTTCAAACGATCTCAAAATCCAATGAAATCAATTCCATCGGATCCGTAATAGTGTATTATTATCGGGTTTCAAATTTTGTAACATTTGGATTTATCGTTTGATTGTATGGTTAAAAACGCTTAGAAATAATTTAATTTAATTTAATTTAAATCATCGATTCAAATTGATATCTTCTCCATGCGATCGAATTAAACATAGGAACATGTTCCGGTGTGTTCAGAATAGTGGTATAACCTTAGGTATACCAGTTGTTTTGCTTCAATAGGAGTTCGGAACCGCGAGATATTTTTGAATAAAAAAATATAAATAAACTCAAATCAAAATCTTTTCAGATTTAATTCAACTGACCTACCACTTACATTAATGCCACCATAACAAATTAAATCACGTAGACCTATAGTTTTATCGAGCTGTAGAAAATTTATCCCCCTTCGTCTATAAATTCGCAGACCCCATCCTTTGATTCCTCCAGAAAATTGCAAGATTCAATCAAATAAAAAAATGGCCGCTACTCTTTTTACTTTAAATTCCTTCCACCCTCTTTACTATTTTCTTTTCATTCCTCTCAACTAATATTAGAAATCATTTCCCTCTCCAAATCAAAAATCGATTCACCGTTTTTTTTTAAATCAAAATCATCAATCGCGATCGAAGTCCGAGTGTAACTTGAAGTTCGACGGCAGCTAGAGCCTCGCAATTCAAAGACCATGGAAATGGGAATTGCGATGGAACCGCTGATTCATTAAAGCTAGAATCAACCTGGAGGCGTGTAGTGGAGTTTTGGGTGTTGCGACTATGGGAAGTTTGAGCGTTTCAGTTGTGAGTTTGTTCGAAGTGTGCAGAAGGGGATTCGGGAATTTTTCAGGGTGCGATGTTTGAGGAGGCCGTAGCTGGTATTGTTTGCAGTTAAGGTGGAGTTCAAGTCTATTGGTGACGAACTGAGGTGAACTAGGGTTGTGTGATGTATGTATGGATGAACTGGTGAACTGGGAGGAGTTCGACAACGAGAATATAAGAGTTTGGATCTGTGTTTTGTTTTGGGGAACGGGAATGTAAGCATTACCGGCAATGGTCTCTCAGTTGAGGAAATCGACATATGAGAGCAGATGAGTTTTTATCGCGTTGCAGAGGTAGACTGGTTATAGGATAGTGTGCTGCTATTCACACCCCAATTTCCTCTTCTGGCCACCACACAAAATTTAATAAACTTGATTATATTTTTTACACTTCTGGCCACCACATCATTTTTCTTCATTCGGTCATAATCAACCGAATTAACAATATGAATTCGGCAGGAAGCAACCGTACGGCTACTACCAACCGAAATATGATTGTAAATTCGGCAGGAAGAAACCGAAGCTTTCGTTCTATAGTGGGGTGCCTGTTCATATTAATATTTTTAATGTACGGTAGCTGAAAGAAGAAAATGATATTCTTTATGGTGGCCTTTAGTTCTGGTGGCCAGAAGAGGAACTTGGGGTGTGAATAGCAGCACACTATAGGATATTGGATGGAGAAGTGATGTAATGGACCATTGTTTGGAGAATTAGGTCTAGTCAGCGAAATTAAAGCATTATTTTTGGGCTGATTGCAGTTTTTGAAAGCTGTTCGGGGATATGTTCATGGATTGGTCAAGGGATTAGCAAGGAAATAATGTATATGCCTTTGCGAATTTAAAATACATAGAAAATTATTAGTTTGTTTTAGTGTTCATTTAAATAAATAAAAGTTTATTCGTTATCATAAGTACAAATAGATTCGGTGAAGACGACTCGAGTAGATTGGAAGGCGAGACGATAGAGAATTTTAAATGCATATTCGACAAAATAAAACTCACTCTCTGGAATTTGTTTATAGTTTTATTATAAATGAATTTTAATTTAAAATAATTTTTATATGTTGTTTGTTGACTATTTGGATGCATTGAATAATTATTGATGAATTGTGGCTAAAATATATATTAGTTATATCTAAGATTGGTGGTTGTCGCTATTATATAGGGCTGTCAATGGGTCATGTCCGATAGGGTTCGAGTTAGGTCATGTTGGGTTTGGGTCAATTTTTAAATGGATCGGGTCGCTTAATAAGCGGGTCAGTTTTACCGACCCGAACCCAACCTGTTTGTAAACGGGTTGACTTGACCTGATCCATGTAACCCGTTTATCTAATCAGGTCATGTCGGGTTGACCCGTTTTATCCGTTTTGACCTATTTACAATTATTTGCAGAAATCATATAACAATCTAGTAATAATCATATATCAATACTGCAATACTTAAAAATTAAAAATGTGACAACAACCCTAATCATCAAGATCATCATGTCATCACACATCAATACAATACTTAAAACTTTAGAGCCAACATACAATCATCAATACAAATTAGTAACAGACAAATACACAATCATCAAATGGATCGTACAAATTACAAATAAAAATACAATACACTTAAAAGGCAACAAACAATCTACGATCCTGTTGTGTTGGCACTTTTTATAGAAGATTCCCTAATGTGTTGGCACTTCGCAACATCTACAATCATGTTGCCTGTATGGATTGAAAACAATGATATTCATATCAATGTGTACATGCTCAAAAAAATGGTGCATATTTGTTGGACAAGCAGCAAATGCATCCTAAATGAAGTTAAACTTGAACGACTTAACCCCATAAACTGGGAGTTTTACTATTGCATAATCAACACATTTGTTAAACCAAATTTCACCTACACAAACTGTTTATACTCTAGTACCCAATAACAAGATAATATTATACCCCATAAACTAGAAGATTCCATGATAATGTTATACTACAGTACCCATAACAATTCATAGTGTGCAATTGTTTGCCTGACAATTGTAAAGCATCCTGTATAAAAATACACTTCAACTTTTTGGAATTGCTACTAATTTGTATCTTTCAGAATAACTAACAGGAGGTTTTCTTCATGATTTCCCTAAGCCTATACACTACTAGTTCTGTTTAGGCTTCTTTACCATATAATATGAATTGTAATAATGAATTATTTCCATGTTTTTCTAGCTTAATTTTTTGCAGTAAATGGAATGCTTATGTACATCAATTACTTTTGATAGCATCTTTATATTTATGAAGAACATTATGCTTCCCTAAGGTAAGGTATTACATATTCATTCTGCTAATGTATAATTTTATGTACAGAGAACTAGCTGATGGTTTAGATTGTAGAGTTGATTCTGAAACATCCAAAAGATCAAAGAAACAGGAGACAAAAACTGCTGCTTAGCGGCAGCTCCGAGCTGTTGCTGAGTTGTTGTAGTAGCAGCAGCGATCGCTGCTGCAGTGCTGAGTTGCTGCTGCTGCATCTCCGAGCTTCTTCTATGCAACAAATCAGCGGAAGCTCAGCAGCATCTCCAAGCTGCTGCTCAGCTTAGTGGCAGCTCTGAGCTGCTGCTCAGCTTAGTGGCAGCTCCGAGCTGCTGCTCAGCAGGAGTTGGCACAGTGAAAAGGCTTAGAAGTCGGAAGTGATATACTATATTTGCAAGATATGATTTACAAGATATAGCCAATGCATGCGACCTATATGTGCAAGATATGATTTACAAATTCAAAGGAAGTGATATATGGTAGTGTATATTTTTTCTAACTAAAGACACAATCCATATAATATAATTACAGTAAATTGATTAATTATGTTTCTGTCTGATGGAAATGATCAGCCTATCATTGTCAATAGTGAGAATCAGTGCACATGATACAACCGTCACTAGTAGATCAAGTATGATATTTTTTCCTCTTCTAAATCTGTTAATTATTTCTAACCATTATTGCACTTACTGAAATTTAATCACCTAAATCTTAATATTTCCAAAATCTGATTATAAAAAAGAGGAATGGTAAAAGATGCTAATGTTATTAAACATACCGGTTAGTTGAGATTATGCTGAATGTTGGAAGAACACTCAGCGGTTTGAGAGTAAACGCCATCGATTTCTAAGTTGTAAATGCCCTCTGTTAATTCTTTAAGATTAATAGCAAAGTAGTAGCACCTATAAAGTTACTATATTTTTAGAAAATCAAACTTTATATAATGGACAACAAAGTAAGAAATTTAACCCCTATCTCCAGATACCTATCGGTTGCTATAGAAGTCCAAAATATGAAGTCAAACAAATTCTCCCTGGAATTGAAACTAATGTGTGTATAAGTTTCAATTTTTTGCTTCTATACATTTTAATCAGATCAGCTCCAGCAGTGTTTCTAGAAATCAACTTAATATTCGCACAGACATAGGAAAATAATTGTCCAATTCCAGCGTACTCAACAAATTGAAATGGTAAATCATGCATCATTATTGACATTACCAACAATTCTCTAAATTTATCTAGATCAAATTTAGATGACCTTGTCATAAGAGGGCCCACGGTCTGACTTAATAGCAATTGATCCTGATTTTTGGTACATGATTTAATATGTCGTTTTAAGTTTCCAATGTCGTAATTACTATCACATAAATAAGTAGTACCACATTTCATACACTTAGCTCTTTCCTTTCCATCATCTTGCAATGGAATAATATCAAACTTAGTCCAAACCTCAGAAGTAAGCTTTCTACGTCTCTTACTGACAGTTTTTTCACCTTCTACTTTTATGTATTTTGTTTTCACTTCTTCCATATTGACATCTTCAACTTGATCACCACTGCTTGGGATGAAAACATTTATCTCTTTTCTGCAAAACTAAAGCAGAAAAAACATGTGCAAACTAATTAGCTTGCAAAACAATAACTTTAAACACAGAATTTATGGTTTTTGTGTAACACTACTCGAAAAATGAAACTTAGTTTACCATCCAATGTTAATAAGTCAACAATGCTAATAAATCAATATTTTTTATCTTTCAAAAGAATAAAAAATATCATCCAGCATCTTAATTTATAAAACTAGACCAAAGCAGGTTGAAATCCTAGTGTCAGCTACATATTTGTTTTCATCTT
This sequence comes from Allium sativum, assembly GCA_030737875.1. Classification (NCBI taxonomy): domain Eukaryota; kingdom Viridiplantae; phylum Streptophyta; class Magnoliopsida; order Asparagales; family Amaryllidaceae; genus Allium; species Allium sativum. The sequence continues at coordinate 721,635,234 of CM060920.1, forward strand.
CCTTTACATGCTTATTTTGCAGATCTTTGAGTGTTATGTTGATACATTTTTGGAATACATCCCTTAAATTTCACTTGAATCTGCGATTTACTTCTTAAGATTTTAGAAAGTAACATCTAAAAGTAAACGAAGACAAAGCCATAGCTAACACATAGCATGTGCCATTTAAAAAATAACAGGGCTACTGCTGACAGAAAAAGAGAAAAAATATTCAATAGAACTCTACGATTTTATCTATTTATTCGGAAAGCAAAAGGTAAGCCGACAAACCTGCATTTAACTTAATGAATCTAATAATTGCTTATTATGCAATACACAAGGAAATTTTAAAATAATTTTTATACATGGTTCTTAATATGTGAACATCTATCCTATGTTGTATGCATAAAAAAATACTGAACTCCAGATCGAAGAATAAGTGAATAACGACACAAGGAAAAAACTAGATCAGAACTGTAGCATACGATTTTGGTTTTCAATTTCCAACAAATTTCAAATAACAGTCTAAATTACAAAATTACTTTAAACGCATAAATTTGATTTAAGACATATACGAAACATATACGAAATACTAAAATTAAAGAAAAAACTAACCGATTAGTGTCGAACTGTTGATGTTCTTGGATCTGGTCGACGTATTTCCTGGTGGCGTTATTCTTCGATCCGATGTTATTGTTCTTCGATCTGAATCTCTGATGCCACATGCCGATTTGATTTTTGAATTCTTAAATTCCTAATCCCTATTGTCCGAAGGTAGTGACTAGTGAGTAGCGGCTTAAACTAGGGTAAAGAAAAAATGGGTCATGGACCGCTTGGGTACGCAAAATAAAATTGGGTTTTATATTAAAATATGTTCTATATTAAACGGGTCATGATGGATCAAAAATGGGTTCACGTGTCAATCAGAAACCTACCCATTTATGAAGCGAGTCAGAGCGGGTTGATCGAAAATTGACCCATTTATAAATGGGTCAGGTCTGGTTTTTCCATGCGGGTTACGAGTCGTGTAAGAAATTGACAGCCATATTATATATATATATATATATATATATATATATATATATATATATATATATATATATATTGGATATTTTTTACTGTACCATTAGTGAATAACCCTATGCGCCCCGCAATCTATACATTGATATCCTGCCTTGAAGCAGGATTGATATTATTTATATTGACATCTTTGGATGCAGGGAAAACAGGTTGGAGGGATCCAACTAGATTCCTAAAAATATATTTATTGTTTATATATATATATTTGTGTGTGTGTGTGTGTGATGTGTTGAGTTGAATTGATGGTTTGTGTATTTGGATGTTTGAATATCACAGGCTATATATCTTTATATTTAAAAATATCATAAAAAGGAATTTTTAGATTTAAAAAGGAAAATTTTATTTTTTGAAATAGAAATTAAATTTCGAATGAATTAGAAAATAGTAACTTGTTTTAGTAATAAAACAAGTAATTGAATTTACAAGCGATGTTTATAAATAGAAAGAAAAATTATTATCTCATAATATCAAAATTTAAATTCAAGTATGAATTTAAAAAGGAGAATTTATTTTCCAAAGTGGAGTTTGGGTTTCAAACGAAATTTGAAATAGAAACTTGTTTTAATATTTAAAACAAGAAGTGAAATTTATAAATGATATTTATAAATGAAAAAGGGAAATTATCATTGGATAATTTATAAATTTAAATTCAAGTATGAATTTAAAAAGGGATTTGGGAATCCCTTTCGAAGGAAACAATGAAATTTATTCCAATGTTCGGAATGTAAACTGAATTTATATAAATCTAAATGGATTTATGGTTTCAATAGACTATGTCGAGTTTAAAGAAATATAATTATTTCTAGAAGATAATGGAATTATATTAAATAGAAATTTAAAATTTGATATGAAAATAGATGCTAAGTTTATATGTAAAAGTTATAATAATAAAATAATCCAAAATAAGAATAGAGTTCAAGTAGATCTTTTTAAATGGAAGTCTGTTTCATACAAAATAAGGAAGTTAATTTATAAACAATGTTTATGAATGTAATGATGTAATTTTCATTGGAAAAAATTGGAAATAGATTTTTCCAAATACAAGAAATGGCATTTAAAAATCATATTTTTAAATGAGATAGAAGAGGGGATTTTCATGATACGTAATGTCAGTTTTTTGTATTACAACTCTTATCCGTCTAAAGATAAGAACGTTGTCGATCAAGGTCTGAAAGGTAATAAAATACCCTAACTTGAACGAATTCACTATTATCAAGAGACGGTATTTGTTTGTATGATGTTGAATTAATTGATTATTTGCATAACAGGAATTTATATCGCATGTTTATAAAATAATTTATGTCCAAGGAAATTGGAATTCAATATAGAAATTGAGCGGTGAATAATTTATAACCGAGTTATGAATTTTGAATGAAGTAATCAACGGTTTTGGAAAATTAAAATGTTTACATTAAATTTGGGAAACTAGTTTCATTGAAGTTGAAATTTATTTAATAAATGAAATTTGAACGTTTATATTTAAATTTAATTACACAGCGCGGTAGTTCATAATTTGACGATTCGAATTTTAATTGATTACGTAGAACTAAGTATAAGTCAGAATTCAATGAAATAAGAAATGTTCGGACCAATTAAATGTTAGTTTTCAAATGGAAGAGGAAAATCTTGATTTCATCTTATAGATTATGAGTTATATCAAAATTAAATGTTAGAATGGTCCCTGTAAAATCATTTATAAACCATAATGATTTATTTAATAAATTAAAATGATTTTAAGTGAATAAAATCCAAATTTCCATTAGAAAAATCCAGATTTGAGTTATGAAATAAATATGAACTCAAGTGAAATAGATGAATTGATTTTTGGAACAAAATCAGATTTATTTATTGAGTGAAATTAACTAATTATCTAATTAGTTAAAGAAGTTTTGGGATCGAATTCAACCTTGTTAAGTGAATGAAATTTGTGAATTCAAATTTGAAATCGAAAATGAAACCCGAGTTGGAACTGGAATTTGACTTGTGTACAAGAGAATTAAAATATATTTGAACATGATATGTTCAAATCAGAAACGCATTTGGTGAAAAGCTAACTAAGGAAGTAACTAGCATTTTTGTTAAAATGATTGGATTGATTAAAATAAAGTGGGAATGGGCAGATATATATTAAACAGGTATGGAATGAAGAGAATGAAGGTTATAATCTGAGTTCCCGACAAAAAGGTACATATTTAAAGTTATATATGAGATTTTATGAGCCTTTGGGCAAGCCGCTTGGCTTTTTGATTTTATTTTTAAATGGAAAGAGTCTAGAGAGGCAATTTGTAATTGTACCGATTGAGCCGTACAAAGGAGAAGCTAGAGAAATTTTCTAGAAATTTAAAGAGTTAGAATATTTTTAAGAAACGTGTTAACTAGAAATCAATTATCAATGTATACATAGAGAGAGAATTCGATAAGGAAACAAACTTGTAATAGAATATTATAAACGAAAATGAGATCTATAAATTTTTACCTGGTAAGAATTGAAAGAGAAATATGTACATGTTTTAAATGGATAATTGGTTTTATATGATGTCGATTATTAGAGATGAGTAGTCTTATCTATTTTGAAGTTAAGAATGTTATTCAGTCAAGGTCTGAGAGGTAATTATACCCCAACTTGATTAATTCCATTATTTACCGATAAACAGAAAGATTCAGTCTTGAAGATCAATGTTAAATATATTTAATTGAATGTATTATTTTAGGCTGTGGCAATAATGTTTTACGCAACATTCGTTTTAACCTCAAGTAATTGTAATTTGGAAACTCTTTCCAAATTAAATGAAGAATATGTTCTAAGTATAAAAATGAATGGTTTCGTAAAAGGACAAGTAATTGGAAGTGTTTTCCAATTAAATAGGATATATATACTAAGTATAGAAAATAAAAGAAGATGGGATATGGAGTGTTTTCCAAATATCGTTAGAGACTAAAGCGTTTTGGAAATACCGGGGTAAAGATATGGGAAGGAATCTGGAAAATGGTTTAATTAATGAAATATTAAAAAGGGCCAGTGATTGTTTGATGTTTAGTTAATAATATTTCCGATTCAAAATTACGATGGACGTTTGTTTTTCTTCGATAGTTAAATAACCGACTATTGAAGTTTTTGACCATCGTTGTCAATACGGAGAGACCGGTTGGATTTATTATCTGAAAACCACTCCTTATAGGTATAGGCGTTGTAAATTAGATTATGTTGAATATAACTGAAGATGGAGTAAAGTGCAAGGGATGTTCTGTTTACATGATAGTGCCTTCGGCTTGTCCAGTCCCAGGATAACTTATACGGACGAATGTCTAACAGAGTATGCCTAATAGATCACATAAGATGATATTTTCATGGTATTACATCTAGTGGCAAAGGAATCATTTCTCTTAGCTTTCTATACACGTAATATTTTTGGGAAGATCAACTAGTGATTTGACAGGTTCAATGATGTTGGATTCAAAGTGAATGGTGGCCAGATGTTCTAAAAAGTAAACGTAGCCTCAAGCCTCACAACCAGAAAATGACAGAAATTGAGCAGGCATCATGGCTAGTTGGGTCACATCTAAGCATGGTGTATTATCATTGATCTAGAGAAAATTCAATTGTTCTTATATTGCTTTTGTATCTTATGGACTACAGTTGGAGGTTCGACAACCATGGATGATAATACATTCGGTCCACTCAAGCTAAATGAGTGACCAGTCATGTGTGCGCGGATTACAAGATGTTCTTGTCGAACCTCAGTGTATCCCCTCTAGAGTAAACTGATCGGAAGGTAGTCCCATACCTTGTCATAGTTGGAAACCAATCTCCAATAAGCACCCTACGGTTTTTGATTTTATACTATGTATGTGGAGCGTGAGATGCAAGCGTTCTAGTAGATGGTTATTTATTTGATTAGACATTATTATAATATCATCGGTTTTTTATATCAAAAATGTTTTGGTTATCGTAAGGTAAAAACTATCTATATTTATGTGTGGATCGGCCTTACGATTACCTTTTTTTTCAAAAGGTTTTTCAAAGTTAAACAAGTTGGTTAGAGTTTACTCACACCAGTCCCATGACTGACCTGGAGTTTTTTTTTAACCTAAACTCTTGGGTGTTCAAATTTGTATGGGCAGTCAAGTGTTTCAGCCTTTTACATATACACTTGGAGGAGCTTGAAGCCGAAGGCTTCACCATTGGTTATTTAGAGTTATTTCCGCTGAGATGTATATGTGTTGTACTCTTATATGGTATATATATACAATACAGATTTGAATTTCAAAGTTATGATATATGATATTATATTTTGTTCAGTTCTACTGTGAGATTTGATGTTCTCTTTTGTTCTATCTTCTATCTATTTCTATTTCTTAAACACTAATGACTCGTATTTCTGTGGAATTTAGGTTAGACGTGTGTTATTTTTGTCAACTCAGATAGTACGGATTTGCGGGTCATTACAAGTGGTATCAGAGCTTAGGTTAAGCGAACAAATAGGCTTTGGTGGGGTTTACTCATTAGAGATAGGGTCAGTGGCACCCTAAAATGAGTATGAGAAAGTATATATGCGAGAGTGAATTTGTTAGTTGATATAAAAACGGTTTTATATTGTGCTAATTTGTTTCGTCGAGTGGTTTATGGATTCTGGTCCGTACAGAATGTACAACTATATCAATAGGTGTTTCTAAACTTTTGAGCAGAGTAGTTCGACACAATATGTTTTAAAAGCTGGGTAAATGAAATAACTTTACCCAAAACTATATTTTTATATGAAAGGAATAATTTTCTGAAGTTGTTATAATATATAGATGTGTTGACTGGTATTATAATCAAATTAGATTATAAAATTGAAATGGTTATAGATAACCAAATAGAATGTGTATAAGAATAATAATACAAATGAGACTAATAAAAAATGGATTGAAATCGGAATTTGGAATTTAAATACTGGATGTTTGGAAAATATTTTTGGAAGTGTTATGTAAATAATATAGCTTTGTTTTGGAAGGATTCAATAAAAGTCATTTTGAATGGATTTTTAAAGTGATAAAGCACTGAACTCACTTCTGTCGCTGAAAAATAATTCCGATGATGAACCGCGGTATCATCGCTGTTCATTTTCGAGTTTCTAAGTGATGGGTTGCTATCATAATAAAATGTCCAATGGAAATTTATTTGAGAAAGCAAGATGGAAAAATTAAAATGCTTTGAATTTGAAATTTGGTATTAATACATGATTTCAAAAGGGATTTGAAACAAAAACCAGAAAAATTCTGGAATTTAACCTACACAAGTTACATGGATTGAAATGAATAAATTGTGTTGGAATTAATTGGAATTGGCTAGAAATATAAGTGGTTATTTATTAACGCCAAATTTGCATAAAAAAATTTGTTATCATAAAGGAAATAAATAAATTCGTTTGAATCAATTTGAATGCATATGAATGAAATATGAAATGTTGAGTCATAACAAAGTGGGCTTTTGAAAAGTCAATGAGTCTATAGCATTTCTTCTACCTTAGTAATTTCAGGATGTAATTCTTTTAAGGGGGAAGGAATGTAACATTCCGGATTTCTAGCAATTACTACTGAACATTTAAATATATTTTAAATATTGAATTGGAAATATAAATGAATTTTTGTATGGAATTTATCGATTTAATAATTGATGTACTATTTAATTTTGAGTATATCGGATTATAATAATACGAAAACAGAAATAATTGAATTCGCAGTCAACACTGAATTAAAACGATTCAGTCGATCAATATAAATTCTATATGAATATAAAAGATAATAATAATTTATTATCGATGAATTTGATTGCTTTAAATTTAAATTATATTTTAATCAATTTTAATGGATGTGTGAAATAGTCAAATTTCATACGATCTCATATATAAGTGATGTTAGTGGTCCAAATATGAGGGTTAGTATGGTTGTAAAGCACTGATTTGCCACTTCAGAGATTGCTAGTTTCGATTTATCTGTTAAGGGAGTTTCTCTACTGGCAACCCATACTTAGGTTTATCGAGATTATATGTTAAGATTGCACCATATTCTGCAAGATAGTGGTACGGAGATTTACCTGGTTTGAAAAACCTTGTTCAAATTTACCTCTATCGGAAGTGACATCTTTTCTGATTCATTAATTGACCGAGTAAGGGTTACTCTAACCGTTTAATGCTGTAGGAGATGTTGAAAAAAGGAGAAAATTTGTCAGTGGTGGATTCATGCTTGAAAACGCCATGAATATAAGTTGAGGAGGATGAAGGTTTGGAGATGAATGTGTGACTAGGTTAAAGCTTTTCGGCCATCAGAGGACATTGATGGTAATGGATGTAGAGATTAAAATAATCAGTTCATATATTTATAAGCTTGCAAGAAAATTTTGTTAATATGATTGTATTTTTGTTCCTATGCTATTTTCGGGTTACAGTTGGATATCAACCTATATTTTGTAGTACTGCTAACCAAATAATTGTACTACTTATGGAATTTAATGGCTAAAAAAGTTAACTTAGTTTTATAATATTATAATTAATTTAGGTGACTGCTCATTGCTACCTCAATTCTGGCGAAAAGTCATGTTGGTCTCAGTTTTTTCATCTTATTCAGTTATAAAATTAAAGGTTTTCACTATTAAATAAACCGTTTATATTTACTTTTTAAGTTCCTTATTTGATTATAGTCTATGTTGCTTTTATTTATCTATTTTTATATTCTTAATTTTTTGTCCAGATTGATGATAAATCCATTTACAAATAAAGTCCATGATTACTTTGGAGGGAAAATATTTGAAGAAAGCTAAAGTGTGTGCATGTGCAAACTGTTATTCCACCATGAATGTCTTTCTCAGAGGATTGTGCACAAATTCTAAAGGCAATCACAGTTGCTGCTCGCGTAGACTTCAGTTTCTCAGGAGAAACAGCTCAATCCATTGTGGAGCTTACCAGTTCTAGATATTACATGTTTGTTTACCTATTCAGGCATCATATTTTGCTTTCCTAGGAGGGATAAGAAATCAAACATGCTACTGGCTTTATTCTCAAACATGGATAGTCATCTTGCTCCTGACAGGCCATGCCATAATAGCTAGTCAGTTTTCCTGAATAGTTAGTGGTGCCTCAGGGATGGAATTCAAATGAGCAGTTAGTGAATGATGATTTGGATTTTTCTTCCACAATTCAGAATGCATTGAATTCTATGATGGACCGAGTATTATGTTTCAAAAGCGATGCCTCAATATCCTTATACTCCAACTTCTGATATGGTTATTATTCCACAGCAAGCCTATTTGAGTGTTTGTATGTTATCCTGTAATAGAAAGAAATATTGTCAATTATATCATACATCAATATTTGTGTATAGTTGCGGAAAATGGAATATGAAAGGATTATTGTTGAATATGACATTTATCGTGTTTGTTAAAGGTCGTATATTTATGGTTGTGTCTTTGAAATGTTGTTGTATTAAGTTTAGTTATGATGTTTTAAAATTGTAGTCCACAATCTAAACAAAACTCTTTGTAAACGTTGTATTTTATTGTTTACAATTATTTATCATTGTTTTAGAATTCAATTTACAACGTATTAAATCATTGTAAAAGTTATTAACTAATGATTTCTTACGATCGATGTAGAAGAAGTTTCGTCAACGTTGATTATACGTTATTGAAAAATAATTTACAATATTTTTGTTTGTTGGGAAAATTAGCAAACACAACGTTGAAATATGGATGTACTAAGTTTGGTTAGAATGTTTTAAAATTGTAGTCTGAAATTTAAACATGGCTCTTTTTGAATGTTGTACACCTTACTATTCATGATATTTTTCCACCGTTCTAAGCTTGTATTTACAATGTACAAAATACATTGTAAAAGGAATTGACGATTTCTTTTAGGTGATGTAGAAAAAGTTTTAGCAATGTTTATAGTTAGTTGTTAAAAAATTATTTTACTATATTTTTTGATCGTTGTAAAAAACCTTTCATATTAATATAAGAAATTATACTACAATAAAATAATGTTGTTGATTACAATCTACAACGATCTCTATAACACAAAGTAAATGATGTAAAAAAATTATAATTTTCGTAACTATGCATATGACAAGGTCAACATAATGTTATAGATGTGTTTCGACAACGTGTATCCAACGTTGTAATAGTGTATATTTGTTGTAGTGTCCTAATGTAAATAAAATATAAGATATTTATATAATATATACACGCATATATATTGATGTGTATAAAAATATAGTTTTAGACTAAGAAGATATAATCAAATATTTTGATTGGAGTGTGTGAGTGATTAAGTCAAATGTTGGTCTGTGTAAGGAATTAGACATAATTATAGTCAATTTAAATTAAAATGAATTGTAAAAAAAATAACTAAATGGCATCAAAATAAATCAAACGTAAATTTTGTTAATACTTAAACTATTAGATCAATAATGATTAGTAAGTTAGTAAATTCTGAATTGTTTGTTCAATTAATTGATTTATTAATTAAGTTGTATTTAATTACGTTAATTGTAATTAAATATTTTTATTGACATCCGTCAGTGGAAATAAATATTATTCCACTATATAACTATGTGGACTGAATTGTTTGAACACCCTGTTAGTAGAAATAAATATCGTTATGCTATTATATCAGTTTTATCAGTTAATGTATGCTGTATTTTATTATCAATTGATAATATTGAATTGTATTTAAAGGATTGTTTGTGGAAATTGGATAAACGACTTGGATGTTGTTTGTTATACGAACTGCTATGTACCGTTGGAACTGCTAAGTAATAATTTTTGCAAAGTAACTCAGAAATAAACTTATGTTTTTATAATTAGTTATAAATTGTTTTTAAGAAACAATTAAATGTATTAGTTTAAATTAATTATATTGCATATATTAATTTAGAAAGGAAAGATCAGTTGTAATCGTTTTAAATATTTGTTTTCTTAAATAAATTGTGAAAGTTAATTAGTTTTAATTAATAGTTGTTGGGAAGATAAAGTGGTAGTTAAATAGCAGTTTAGATTCGCATAAATTATCTCAGATGGATATTTTAAACTTAACTAACCTCTAATTATGTTTTTAAAAGATAATTCGACTGTCAGAGGAAATAGGAAATCAAGTCGATTTATTTGAATTAAATTCCCTGATTTAATATTTAAGTTAATCAAGTCAACTTGATGAATAATTCTAAAACAACAACGTTATTTGAAAAGGGGTTAAGCTTTGGAAATCAATGGATTTACCAATTTAAGGTTTTGTCGAATATTTTGAATATTGAACTTTTATGAATCTTGACGACGAGAATGATTTCGACTCAAGGTCTAAGAGGTAACTAAAATACACCAACTTGAACGATTTCACTATTAACCGATATATCGTATTAGTTTGTGTTCCAGAATGAGTGTTAGAGTTGAATATCGTTTTCAGTTATGAAACAAATATTCAAGAGTGAGATCATCATGTAAAATTGATAATAAGAATTTTCTAAGTTAATACTTATATTTTCAAAAGAATATATAAACAAAGTTAATACTGCATTGAAATATTTAAAGATTTCTTTTAAGGCTTAGCAGATCCAACAGAAATAAATCTGATTATTTTATTGTATATTTGATAGTTAAATAACCGACTATCAAATCTGGACCTTTACACTGTTGTTTCTGAACAGACCGGAATCTAAATTCCACTTCAATTCGATATATATGTTTCAAGTAAGAAATTATTGAAGATCATTGAAGATGGAGTTTATGCAAGGGCTGTTCTATCGATCCTAGGTAGAAATTGCCTAAGATGGATTTACAGGATAGTATCTTCGGTTTGTTCAGTCCCAGGACAACTTGTATGGACGAGTGTCTGACAGAGTATGCCTAATAAATTGCGCAAGTTGATTTCTTCAAATGTATTTACGTTTGGTGGTGGAGGAATTCGTTTCTCTTAGCTTTATACTCATGGTATATTTGGGGAAATCAATTTGTGATTTGGCGGGTTTGACGATGTGGCACTCAAAGTAAATGAAGACGTGTTATATCTAATGGTAAGTTCAGACTCAAGCCTCACAACCGGGAAATGACAAAAATCGGACAAGTAGCATGGCTATGTGGGTCGCTCCCATTAGGGTGTATTGTCACCTATCTAGAGAAATTCCATTTGCCTCTTTATTCTATTCGATGTTGTCACCTTCGGGAAACGGTGGGTAACTCCCAACCATTGGTGACAATATATTCGATACACTCAAGAGAAATGAGTGGTCGGTCATGTGTGGGCCGGGTTGCAAGACGTACTTATTGAACCCAGTGTATTCCCCTCTAGAGATACACTATCGGAAGGTGGTTCCATTCCTTGTCATAGTTGGAAATCCATTATCCAATAAGCGTTAACGGTTTTGATTGTATAATATATATGTAGAGCGTGAGATGCAAGCGTTCTGCTAGATTGATATTTATTTGTACTTAGACACTATTATAATATCAGACTAAGATATTGATTTCAAAATGTTTTGGGTTATCGTAAGGTAAAAACCATCCGCATTATGTGTGGATCGGTCTTACGATTATCTTTTCTTTCATAAGGTTTCTCAAGTTTAAAAATCAATCTGTTTTAAAATTGTTCACTCATACCAGTCTCATGACTGACCCAGAGTTTATTTTTATATGTTTTCCTATGTGCCCAAATTTGTGCGGGAAGTCCAATAGTTCTGGATTTTACATATTTATCTGGAGGAGCTTGGAGCAGGATGTTTCGACGTTAGATATTTAGGGTTTATTTCCGTTGTATTGTATGTGTGATGTACTCTGATGATGTATGCAAGTATAAATACAGTTTGTATTTCAAAGTGTTTATTTATATATTATATTCCACTGCGATTGTGAGATTCTGTGTTATTGTTCAGTTCTATCTTCTATCTATTTTCTTCTATTCTAATTTTCTATCTTTCTATTTCTCATCCTCTAACTTCTTTCTATTGATGATTTGTATTTTCATGCAATTTGGGTTGGACGTGAGTTGTATTCAGTTAGCTCAAATGACATGGATTTGCGGGTCGTTGCACTCAGGGAGAAGGAGGAGGACGCCGTGCCGCTTCAAACGGTGGTGGTTGATCGTGGCCCGGGCGACTGTGGAAAGTTGAAGCCCTAGAAGTCAGCTTTGGGTTTTGATGTGCCACAGAAAATTAACGAGGGGAGAGGGAGAGATGATGTAATTAATTAAATTAATTATTATTTAATTATTTGTTTATGTAATTAATGTTTAAACTTCGTGACTTTGTATCTTTTATATACGAGGTCCAAATCCGACGATTCTGGATCCGTTGCGATCGTGGGGACGAGAGCTTCACAACAAGACTAACTGGGTCCAGTTTGGAGCTCGTTGGGATTTAAGGCAAATTCAAATCCAAACGGTGTTGAAATCGCCAGATAAAGACTGACGGAGTGCATCCCAAGGTGAGAACTCCTTCTCACTCTAATTATTTTACAGTTAAATATATACTAGGATGCAGACGAGGCTTAGAAGCCCCCGACACTATTTATTATGCAAACCATGGTTGCTTGTTTGGATTGTATTGCGAAAATTTGGATTTTGGTTGTAAAATTGATTGTGAATAAAATGTTTAAACAATAAAAATATCATTTTTATTGTATAAATGAACTATATAAAATATTCATATGTTGAATAAAATGTTTAAACAATAAAATATTATTTTTATTGAATGTATGAACTATATAAAATAGTCAAGTGTTGAAACAAATATTTTATGGTTAAAAATAAAATTTCAACGTATATATGAACGGAATAAAATTCTCGTGAAATGAAAATAAATATTCATTTACAAATCGGACGATTTGTTTATGTACACCCATTTGACTGACATTAATTGGGACGATAAATTTTACACATCGCCCAACTGCACAAATAATATTCAGTATTTGTTGGTTGAAACCCCACATGGGTATTGGGATGATATTTAGCATACATAATCCCAATTGTTTAGTTATATGTCAATCGATTGGTTGACGGATTGTTGTAAGCGTTAATTATTTATATTTAATGCTTATTTTGTTGTGTAATGCATTCTGGATGATGGTTGATTGTGTATCATGATTGTTGCGTACATGTGTTGTATGAAATCCATATAAATAAATTATATGGTAACTGATTGGGTCTGTTTCCAATTTAAAAGGAATGAAGATTTTAAAATAAGGAAATATTTTAAAATAACAAATATTTTAAAATAATATTCGGTAAAGGATTAAAATGTGAATTTGATGTCCGATTTTGGATGGACATGAAAATATTGAAATTTGTGAAGCCGTGTTGTTTAGATATGCGTCATTTTAACGCGAACGATATTTATATCGATTTTATTCATTTTTATAATGAATATTGAAAAGAATTGATTTCGAAATCTGATATTTTGAAATTACGTTCATTTTAATATTATAATGATATGGAATATTCAATTTTGATTTAGAATTAAAGTGAAGTTGAAATCGTTTTGAAATGAATTTATAAACGATTTATAAAATACGTTTTGAGTAGAAATTGACGATATATATATATATATATTTAAATGGCCTGAATAGAACGCACTGCGCGACGACCGTTCGCGACCATTGACTCCAAATGGACGTAACGGAAGATCCAACCGTCGGATTCTCCTAAAACTGTAGGTTCGTATCGAAAAGATATTTCCAATGAATATAAAAGATTTGAAATCTAACGGTTTGATTTGGAATTATGTCCTAATCAAATTTGGAAAAGGTCGTTATCGATGCAGCTCTGTGGCCGTTATTGGAAACCGACTGTACGAGCTTTGATTAAATTATTAAAAATATTAATAATTAGTGCAAAATCATAATAAATGATTTGGATGAAAAATTCCACGTTTGTAAAGATAAAAATATATTATTATCAAAATGAACTAATTGTTAACTAGTATAATAATCCAATATTTTTAAAAGAAATAAATTGGATTTGAAATTGTTTTAAAATAATCAGAATTTTCCAATTGATAAATTGGAATTGAAATAATCTTCGGAATATTTCGATATTGGATTCCGTGGCTATACAGATATTGTTATAGAAATTTGGAAGATACATATCGTTATTCCCAATACGATATCCGTTAGTTTCAGAATTTGATATTTAATATAAGCCGACATAATTTCTATTCAGAGTCTTGTTTTTGATATTGAATTGGATTTTGGGTTTGTCGTGAATGGTGTCTTCATTAACACTGTTCTTAAATCCAGTTGAGAAAAGAATAAATCTTTTAATTAAGATTTAGTGAAGTTTACCAATTCATTAATATTTAATTGGAATTGAATAAAAGAATTGGATTTTTGGGTTTATCGTGGACGATGTTTTAAATAACGTTTGTTCTTTAACCCAATTAACAGTGAGGATATGATTTGGAATTTATAAATCTTTTAACTAAGATTTAATGGAAATTTTCCAAAGAAAAGTTTTCCAATTTAATATATTAAATTGGAAGTGAATGGAATTCGATTTAGTAATAATCGAAGTGAGCTTCGACGGAGGAGGACTGTTAATATATATGGAATTTGAAAGGCTTTGTCGTTATTCTATTTATATTATTAGTCGGATACGGAAATTGATATCGATTATATGTTGATCTATTTTCCATGGAGATTCCATAATTAATGGAAGGTGATTTTGGGTTTATCGTGAATTGTGTTTTAAACGACATTGGTTCTTTAACCCAGTTAAAGACAGGATTACATGTCTAACATTGTATTTCGAACTGTATTGTTGATCTCTGCTAAATATATATGTTTGGTGGTGGAGAATTTGTTCTCTTTCTTAACACCCTTCTCTGAGACGTAGAGCTTAGAAGTTATATATTGGTAGAAATCAATAGTACGATGCAGATTGTCGATGCGACATGTTTGATTTCCCAAAGTTAAATAATCATTAGTATTGATTTTTGGGAGGATTAAAACTAAAAGAAGTTTTAATGAATCTTTAATTAGATTAAAATGTGAATGTGATAATTTAAATTATCAAATTTGGGAAATGATCGAGAATGGAGTATCACCAGTTTTGCTCCAAGCGGTAGTTAAATCTTTAATTAGATTTGAACGTGAAATGGTAACTAATTTTTACCGATAACATAGTGGTGTTAGATATGGAGTACTACCAGTTTTGGCCCATGGGATGAATAGGTTGGAATTTGGATAATAAAAGAAATGGTTACTTCAGTATGGTTCGATAATCCCGACTAGTTTATGAACCTTAATTTGGTTTAAAATTGGGAAAGATAAATGAATCTTTTGGAAATTGATATCAAAAGGAAGAATAAAGAATAAATTTAAAAGAATTTATCTTTGATAAAATTAATGGGAACCTCTCCCTAATGATGTGAATATTTGAATAAAAGAATATTCTCGATTGGAATGAGGCGTATGTTGTGTTTTATAGCACTTGTTTATAATATACGCGAGTTATTCGGAAAGACCAGGTTTATCCCATTCTGAATAATTAATAACGATGAAGACGTTGGTTGAAGACCGGAGATCTTCACTTCATTTTGGATGATTACTGATGTCTTGATTGGGCTGTACACCCACGACAAGGTAATAAGTGGTGATCGTTCAGACATACTTGGAGACCGACCAGATATGCGAGGACTTCTCTCCTGTATTGGACATATGGGACGAGGAATAGGGTGCCTCATGTTCCGTTCAGACCCAGAACGAACTTGTAAATGGATGTGTGTCTTACATTGGATTTTATTCTGTGTTGATTGATTTCTATTAAATATATATTTGTTTGGTGGTGGAGAATTTATTCTTTTTCTTAACACCATTTTCTGAGACGTACGAGCTTAGAGGTTATATATCGATAGACATTAGTCGCATGGCGTGAATTGTCAGTGTGGCATGCTAAGATGCAAATGATCAAGGCTTTTTTTGAAAAGAAGAGTCTTGTGTTTGATGATCAAAGCACGGCTTTAAATAGCATAGCTTTGTGCATAGCGTTAATTCGCGAGCCTCACACCTCGGTATGAGTCAAAAACGGGATAAGGGATCCAAGGAGTGCATGACGTTTCCTTCTAGCTATGAGTGGTATCATGGTATGGAGCCCAGACATTTATTTATTTTTACCCATGTGGATGATGGATAGCGAGGCATCTTGGATATATCAGTCACTACGGGGCTGATGGATAGGTCCTATATGACCAGGAAACGTGTGTTCAAGAATAACTAATCCTCAAACGTAAAGGAGGACCGGCATTGGAGGATCCAAGGGTTCACTGCAGGGGACCCTGAGGCATTTGCTAGAGTGTCTCAAAGCCGACGAGGAGTACATCCCTTGCCTCGATTCATGATGGAAATCCAATTTCCAATACGTGACATTTCAGTTTTAGTTGTAAAACTAGTATGGCGAAATATTATATGGTAGTTATGTCGTCTATGATTGATACATTTATATTTGAAGTTGTTTGATACACTACGCACTTATAGTAATATCAAAAATCAAATTTGTTTTAAACATACCAAGCATGTTTAGCTATTATAAGGAAAAACTATATCCTCTGGTTTGCGTTGCATTGTGTGATGGGACATGAGTCTTATAATAGCTTCATTTTTCGAAAAGAATTGCATTGTCTATAAACTGTTTTATGCACTGGTATTCTTGAGAAAAAACTCGTTCCATGTTATACGGCGTGGTCCCTTGATTTACTTTATTTCTAAAGTAAAGTTTTAAATAACTGTTTTAATTCTCACACCAGTCCTGTAATACCCTGTATTTAAATAACATATTAAAATCATAAATCAAGGCAGAATTAAATTTTAAATTAAGAATCAGGGAAAACGGGTTGCTCCATTGCGTTCGTCTCGGAATTCTGCATGAAATCGAGTCCGAGTTTTCGAAAAACGGAGTCTGTATAAGGAAGATATGATCCCCTGAAGTTTCAGAAGATTTTATAATCAAAAACAGCTCAGAAATTCGAATTCAAATTCGAATTCAGAACCCAGAATCGGGCTGGGCGGGAAAATTCCCGCCCAGGTCGACCAGGGGGTCGACTAGGAGTCGACCTGGCCAGACCAGGTCGACCATATAGTCGACCTGCGGGTCGACCTATGGGTCGACCTCCCTGGTCGGGCTGGGTGGGTCTGGTTGGCTGGGTGGGTCTGTTCTGGGCCTATGACGAATTTTAATGGTTCAGATCAGTTCTAGGGTTAATCCTAAGGCCTAAATTAGTTTCCTACTCCTATATAAACACCCTAAGACTAACCTAATTCACAACAAATCATTCTTACACTGTTATGCTGCTGATTTACCTCTTGAACCATGGCCACCGCCTCCAAATTAAAGCTTAATTATTCAAACTCGATTCAAATCTAAAAGCAAAGCCTCTACAACAGTTCAAGAAGATAAAACAACGTCACTACAACGTTCTATGACAATTTCAGTTCTTAATTCGTTAGCCATTCTTTGTAAGTTCTAGTTGCTTTTAGATTTAAATATTTAATTATAATATGGCCATGGAATAAAGTGGAATTGGATTTAAGTATGTTTATCGATTCAGACCTATTTTTGTTGCTTCTTGAATCTTGAGTTTTGAGACTTGTCTATCTTTTCTCACGTCAAGTTCATGATCTATTCAGCATGTTGTAAATCGGTTTTCTTGATTCATATTGATATTATTATCAAGTTGTAATCTTCATGCTTGTGATGATGTTTTTCTCTCTGATCTTATTTTTATGCAAAATTCTATCTTCCCCTATTTATTTTCTTTTGATGAACCTTGGTCAATTTCGGACTTAGGCCTAAATCGCGATTTGCGTACGATTGAATACGGGGAAATATTGGGATATTACTTATTTGGATATATGTGTTGGGTGGAATTGATGGCACAACATGAAATTGGAAATTTGGGTACTGTCAATGTGATTGAAATTGCAAGTTTGGGCATTGGAATAAGTAATTTGGCATGAAGTGGGCATACATGAATTGGCAATGTAAATTAAATCACGAGTTTGGGACTATGTAAATTAAATCAAAAGATTGGGCTTATGTTAAATGGGCATATGTAGAATTGGGAATTTGAACATGAAAGCGATTGTAAACTTGGTAATTGGCATAAACATGTATTATGAACTTTGGCAACTAGCATGTATTGTAATAAAAAGATTATAGTTTGGGATAACTACATCATGAATCATGATTTGGGTTTATTTGGGTATGAAACTTGATACATGTAATTTTGGCTAGAACTTGATATGGGTAAAATGGCATAAACTTGGCATACATGTAAATAGGCAAGAATTGGACATATATAAACTGACTAGAATTGGGTACATATATTAATGGGCATGTAATTTGGAACTTGGGCATTTGTTTATTAATATGTAAAGTTGGGAATTTTGACTTATATGACACATATGTAATTAACAATCTAACGGATGCCTTTGACACGAGGTTAGACTTGAGTTGTGGTGTAATTCTGCCCAGAACCGCGCGATATATCCTGTAACACCCCGCCTCCGCTAGGGTCACTCGCAAAGGAATGCACTAGCTTTAGAGGGGCATTATTGGTAAACATGCACAGAAATATCACAAGACAGAACATATAAAATAGCGGAAGTAAAATCAAACTTTCATAACATGAATAAATAAGGTCTAAAGCCTTTTACATCAGAGTACATCAAAACCTGTCTTGCAATAGTAAAGAAGCATAAAGACATTTTCATAAATTATTCCCCAAGTAAAAACAGTAAAGTAGCCATTAGCCAAGAAAAGTCCAAGCCATCCATGATGACCTTCAAGCAGAAGAAGTCCGAACTAAACAACAGTATTTCCTCCCTGTAACCTGGGGGGGAAACGGAAGAAAAGAGGCGAAACAAAACGGGTCAGTCAAAAAGACTGAGTAAGCCCTATCTACTATTAGCATAAAAACTAGTAAAGTTAACTGACATGAGAAACTGAGATGAACATAAGCATGATAACAAGATAGATAAGCTAAATCAAAATAACAGGATGAACTACTGAACTCAGATAAACTAAGGTGTCATGATAAATTACGATGTCAAGATAAAACAAGGTATCACATCGTCAGGTTTCTATCAAGTATAATATCCCCAAGATATCTGTCACGTATAACGCCCCGTGATATCTATCCTGTATTTTAGCTCTGCCCCTACCGTACTAGTATCCCCACCGTGTCATGTGTTAACCAAGAATGACCCTCACTCAAAAGTCGTGTAATGGTCCATGTCAACCTAATATATCGCATATATAGGTTACTCAACTTGTATGTTTTATTCCATGTAAATGTTCAGTCCTTTGTATGAATATATGCAAAACGTGTGTGTACATGTTCCTTAGCTAATGCTAATGATCAGGCCTGAATAATCTTTCTAATGCAAAATATGTATAGTGCCATGAATCCAACATGTATGCAAATAGTCCTAGTCATATAGATACTATATGCGTGCACAATCATTCATTCATATGCAACAACCGCATGATAATACATTCGATTTCATCCATACACAAGTATAAATACTCGTGCATATGCAATATGAAATGTGACCGAGTCGAGCTAGTATCTAATGTGTATTCGCGCATCCACGAGCAACCACTTGCAACCATATCAATCATAACATGTTTCAAATACATGTTTACATCCATAGGGTTCTACCTAGAATTCCCTGAAACAGGGTCGAGAAGATAAACAGGACAAACTCCTTACAGGGTTTATAACGGAGAATAGGACCGAGAGGATGTCCACAAAAGATAGCCTACAAGTAAGCTCTACAAAAAACAGGGATCAAGGATATACTCCCAAAAAGAGATATCATGCGCGTATCTAGTCTTTGACCATCAAAGTCGTCTTTTAACTTCGCGATTTTGTAGCTTCTTATTCCTGTTTCCATAACATGAGCTGGAACTCATTTCTTCGTCGCCTCTCGTTCCACTTGCACTTATCCTTTTCCTAGAATACTTGACGCAAACATGACTGCGTACTCAAGATCTCATGCAAGCTTTCCAAAATTCACTAGTGAATCTTGGATCTCGTTTATATACTATAAGGCATTCCATGTAGAAGAACTTTCTCTTGAAAGTAAACAGATGTCAATCAGGTTATCATGCGCACTTACTAGGGTGATCTCTATAACCCATGCATAAATGAAGTAAACCATCCGTCTTATTGGCGAACACCACTCGATCGGGCTTCAAATTTCCAATAAAGGCATCAAGGGATTCTAAGTAACTAGTCATGACAGAACCTCAAAAAGGTTACCCGATACTTCGAGGGCATTACCAAGGCTAGTCAAAAGGTCTAACTACCCTCCTATCAAAACCGAGAGTGGCACCCCCTACTGGATAACCACTTCATCCCTAGAATCCATCCATAGCTTATAAACATAAGCATTATTTCCAAACTCAACACTTGGCATAGACATTCCCAAATCCAAACAAGTCATGTATAAATGGACTGATTCTCCAATAGGACTTTGAGACAAAAATGGGATTCTCTATTACGCTAGTACTTAAGGTGCAGAGACTCAACTATCGAAGCAGACTTAAATGATATGAACAACGAAGTCCTAACGGGATGATAGAGAAGAAAAGCTAAACCTTTAACAAGATCGTTACCCTCCTTCCGAGGTACTCTAGAAATGAGAGCATACTACTGCCCTCCCGATGATCTTGTCCTTGTCCCATAATACTTAACTATCCGCCCCGTTTTACCATGCCAAAGGTACTCTCTCGTCATGGGTTTCATTGTTCATCTTTCTCCCTCCTTTGAGGACTAAGCCATACCAACAAGTTGCTCATCCTTAAGCTCGTATCCTTTATCCTTCTTTCTCACGATCCTTTCTTATAACGCGGCCACTGGTCTCTCGAGAACCACCTCCATCGTATGGAAAGCACTTTCGTAGGTAGAAAAGACTAGTCGCAGTTAAAACTACTGTGACTACAGATGGAGGAAAGAAAGGAAAAGAGACTCAATTAAGGAAACAAGGATAGTGCTAATGGCCTTTGGGGAATAGCCTTTTTCTTTTAAAAGAAAATTTTCTTGAAAAATGCTTCTTTGTAAACAGTTTTTTTTTTCAAATAGTTTTCAGAAGGTCTTTAAAAACTTTTGCCCAGTCTGGTAACCTTCTGCTCTGATACCACGTGTAACACCCCGCCTCCGCTAGGGTCACTCGCAAAGGAATGCACTAGCTTTAGAGGGGCATTATTGGTAAACATGCACAGAAATATCACAAGACAGAACATATAAAATAGCGGAAGTAAAATCAAACTTTCATAACATGAATAAATAAGGTCTAAAGCCTTTTACATCAGAGTACATCAAAACCTGTCTTGCAATAGTAAAGAAGCATAAAGACATTTTCATAAATTATTCCCCAAGTAAAAACAGTAAAGTAGCCATTAGCCAAGAAAAGTCCAAGCCATCCATGATGACCTTCAAGCAGAAGAAGTCCGAACTAAACAACAGTATTTCCTCCCTGTAACCTGGGGGGGAACGGAAGAAAAGAGGCGAAACAAAACGGGTCAGTCAAAAAGACTGAGTAAGCCCTATCTACTATTAGCATAAAAACTAGTAAAGTTAACTGACATGAGAAACTGAGATGAACATAAGCATGATAACAAGATAGATAAGCTAAATCAAAATAACAGGATGAACTACTGAACTCAGATAAACTAAGGTGTCATGATAAATTACGATGTCAAGATAAAACAAGGTATCACATCGTCAGGTTTCTATCAAGTATAATATCCCCAAGATATCTGTCACGTATAACGCCCCGTGATATTTATCCTGTATTTTAGCTCTGCCCCTACCGTACTAGTATCCCCACCGTGTCATGTGTTAACCAAGAATGACCCTCACTCAAAAGTCGTGTAATGGTCCATGTCAACCTAATATATCGCATATATAGGTTACTCAACTTGTATGTTTTATTCCATGTAAATGTTCAGTCCCTTGCCGTAGACCATACGGGCTTTCCCATGAGATTCTATATTACTTTAACATAGTTCCATGATCCTTAAGATCGGTTTGGACTGTTACCCTAAACCTAGCTAGGGTCTTCCAACATGAATTATTGTTTGTACAACTAGGACTTATGCTACCTAGGGCTGCTAGGGATTATGCTTACCTATTGCACTTTTTCGTATCTCGGTTTGGGTTCAACCACCTAGGGCCACTAGGGATTACGCTAACCGCCAACCGCGCCCTTTTCCCCACGCATTCATCGTGAATCGCTTTTCCATGACTGTATGCACATGTATCACATCGTGCCATCCGAGTCCTGTCATAGGGCAAATCAAGAAATACAGGACTCGGTCGGGAGCTTTCGATTTATCTGCCGATGCAGATGCTAAGGTCTGTTTTTCTTATACGTGGCTATGGTCCCACGAGACCACTCCCTCAACTAGTGAAAGACAAGACAGGATAAATCCTGTATGAGAACACAACACTGGCCAACCCACATCCAAGCCTTACCGCAACCATAATTAGATAGCAATTATGGTCTTTTGGGTGTTCTCTGCCTTTCCGTACGTACACGCTTGACCAAAGATGGTAGGTAGCCTGACGAAATGCTATCTAGGGTACGACCGTGTATCGTCGACTATCCCCTATCCATCCCCGTCTTTAGGTCGCTCGTATAGCAACCAAGGCATACTCTTGGTTCTTCTAACGCAGACCTTAACCTCTCATGAGCCTAGTATAATCACCTGGCAGCTCATAGAGGGATACCAAGAATATCCTCACGTTCCCCGAAGCCGCTGCTTCGTTACCCAGTTCGCTGGAGCCTTTATCTAAATCAGATACTTGCTCCTACTCGTATACTTAAACGATGACCTACCGTATCAGGTTACTCATCTATCTATGAACTGGTCTAAATTTCCTTGACTAAGAATCATTACTTAGTTATTCTTCAACTAAGGTTTACCACTTAGCATTGTTCCCGTTATCCTTGTTAACTACGGTTATCCACCTAATCCTCAGAACTAGGGTTTACATAATGGATTAAGTGTCACTTAAGTTCATGACTTAACCCGTCTACAAATCCTATCAAAATTGGCTAAGTATCCAAGTTCAAGGCTTAACCCTACAAACCATGCTCAATTTGGTTAAGTATATTAAGCAATTCACGACTTAACCTCGTCCAATTATCATTCTAGATTGGTTAAGTATATATTAACTTGACCCTATCAATTTACTTAGTCAAATCGGTCAAGTGTATTCAAGCGATTCGTGACTTAGCCTTATCATGTTTTCACGTTATATTGGTTAAGTATTGGTTAACTTAACCACAATAAATTAACGAGTTAGATTGGATAAGTATAGGTCACTTAACCACATCAATTCATCATGTTTAGATTAGTTAAGTGTTTAACTTAACCCCATTAAACTACCAAGTGGGATTAATTAAGTCTAGGCTAACTTAACCCCATCCGATTTCCATGTTTAGACTAGTTGAGTCTAATCTTAACCCCATTCGTTAACCGTATTTTTCGGTTAAGCGTCATTAAGAAAACTTACTTAACCTTACCAAGTTATCGCGTTGGATTGATTAAGTGTTGGTTAACTTAACCCCATCCACTAGTCATATAAAAATGGTTAAGTGTCATTAGGCAAATCAAGTTACTTAACCTACCCAACCTTGTCATGTTTTGTTAAGTATCATTAGCCTAATCAAATTACTTAACCCATTTGTCCATGTCATATTTGGTTAAGAGTCATTAATCAAATTAACTTAACCCTATCATGTGGCATTAATTACTTAATGCACCTTCACCTCTCACATTAGACTTTGTTGTGGTTACTAGTTAAGCCGGTCGGTTCCGGGTAGCTTTACACCACAACTTGGTCTAACCTCGGGTTCAAGCACAACATGACCAACTTCTCACATTGGGTCCTATTTTTTGCAACTACTAGTTAGGCCGGTCGGTTCCGGGTAGTTTTACGTTGCAAACTCAACCCAACCTCGAGTTGGCCACACTTATATTATCTAAGTGTCATGTCCATCATGTTTCCCAAAACATGTTACAAGTTTTCAAGCATTTGGGTAGACCTAACTTAATAGGTAAATTCCCAAAGGGTAGACCTAACTTAATAGGTAAATTCCCAAGCTTATGTTTTTATGCATACTTACATGTCAACTTCCATGTTATATTTCAAGTCATGTTTTCAAGTTGTATTTTCATGTCATTAGAAATTACCCATAACATAACCCAACGCTTTTAAACTCGCATATACGTTCGCGACAACGTAATGGATTAAAAGAAGAGACTTGGCAAAGGCATGACAAAAATGGATATTAAGCCACAAGTTAATCATGGTGGCAAATGAGGCACAAATGTGTTCATTAACTTGCATGTTACATTCTTAAGCCTCAAAACATGCATAAACCCAAACTTGGCACATAAGCGAATCATAGTGACAAAAGATATAAAATTATGACTAGTAACTCGCATATATCATCATATAAGGGTTATGACTTCATATGCAAGTTGACATAAATGTTATGAGGGTTCTCATGTTGCCTAATGCAACATTTCAACATAAAGGTTGTAGCTTTTAGCTCACAAGATCAAGATAATGACTTCATAAACTTGCATGACATGATAGCATGTATCATACTCAATGATCAAACCCAAACTTGCAACATGAACATTTAACTTCATAATTAATATCTAAGAGTAGGGAAAGGGCTTACATTGCTATGAAGGCACAAAAGATATGACAAAGCCCTTATGCAATCAAATAGACCCAAAATGCAAGCTCTAACATAAAAACCCTTGAGCCAAAATGATCAAAACCCTTGCTTTATGATGCAAAGATAGAAACTTGACTTGAATGCAAGCTAATGACACTCATACAAGCTTGAAAACACTTGTATGCATGGAAAATCTCTCATAGAAACCATTTAGAAATTTTATGAAGAGAGTGGAGGCCATGAGAGGTAAAATTTTGCCATAGTTTAGTTGCATGAATGAATAATGAGGATTTAGGATAGGTTAGGGTCTTATTTATAGATTAGGCAAGTGTTTTAGGCCATAGGATTAAACCTAGATTCAATCCAAGCCATCAAAGCATGTCTTGGGGAAGAAGTCAAGTGTAGGAACCATCTAGGGCCTTTAGATTAAAGATGAACCATGAGAACCATCCAAATGCAAAATCTGCATTTGAGCGAATCGGCCCACGGGTTGACAGCCAAACACCCTGGATTAACCCCTAGTCGACCCAACGGGCTCGGGTCGACCTCAAAAATCGGCCGGTTCGGTTATTCCCCTCTCCCAATTCGTTGTTTTGAACATTTTTGCATATTTATTTATTTAATTTTCAATTATATATATATATATCAATATATATATATTTCTCTGCGCAACCCATTTCACTTAATTAAGTATACTTTAATTTGGGAATTTTTCGTGAAACTTCGCGAGGCCATATCTTGGTCATACGGACTCCGATTTTCGAAAACTCGGACTCTATTTCGCGTATTTTTCCGAGACGAACGCAATGGCATAGCCTGTTTCCCTTGATTCAGATTTTACAGTTTAATTCTGCCTCCATTTATGTTATAACAGGTTATTGAAAATACGGGTTGTTACATATCCAGTGACCACAACAATAATAGTCTAATGTGAGAAGTCGTAGGCAAAGACTAGGTTGTGGTGATGCCTAATACGAGGTTAGACTGAGTTGTGGTGTAATTCTGCCCGAAACCGCCCGGCATATCCAGTGACCGCAACAATATGTCTAATGTGAGGGGTTAGTGCATTGAATGCTTGAACCCGAGGTTGGAATGGGTTTGCGGTGTAATTCTGCCCGGAATCGCCCGACATATCCAATGACCGCAAATAAGTCCAATGTGAGAGGTTGATGCATTAGTAAATAATAAATGCTAATGAAACCTGTTAAGCAGGGTAAGGTTAAGCTAACGCGACTGGACTAATGACACTTAACCAATATAATACATTAATTAGACAAGTGGAGGGGGTTAAGTAAACTAAGAACACTTAACCAATACAACATGTTAGTTATACAAGTAGGTGGGTTAAGTAATATGACTAGACTAACGACACTTAACCGATATGACATGAATGGGTGGGTTGAGTAAACCTGAACTTGATCGCTTAAGAACACTTAACCATTTTAACATGTTAATTAGACAAGTGGCTGCAGTTGAGTAGATTAATAACACTTAACCAACATAGCATGACAAGTGGGTGGGTTAAGTTAACTTGAATTGATTGATGACACTTAACCGATATGACATGATACACTAGTGGGTTAAGTTAACACAAGGGAGAAAACTTAACCAATATAACATGACGCGTGGCAGGGTTAAGGAAACTTGAGCATAAAGATAATACTTAACCAACTTGACATGATACGTGGGCGGGTTAAGTCATGAACCGCTTGAATATACTTAACCAATTTGACATGATGATTCGGTAGGGTTAAATCATGGACCGCTTGAAATACTTAACCAACTTGACACATGATTCGTAGGGCTAAGTCATGAACTTGAATGACAACACTTAGCCAATTTGACATGACACGTAGGCGGGTTAAGTCACGAACTTGAATGACAACACTTAACCAACTTCTCATGCTAGACTGATAAGGGTTAAGTCACGAATTTAAATGACAACACTTAACCTATTGGGCAGAAACCCTAGGTACGCGGTCCATTTCAGCAGTAACCCACATAGATGTATCAAGATACCCTAGAACTAGGCAGGGTAGGGCACGATTACTGGGCTGATTGTAAGCGACCAGAACGACGGCTGAGTTGTTGCGCCAGTGTAGGTTCAGGCGGACTATGGTCGTGCACGTAGTCCGGAGTTGAAAAAGCAGGCATTGGGCACCAGTAGGTTTACACTGTGCGTGCTTGATTCGTGGCGGGGGTTGGCACCCTAGGGCTTGATACATCCTATGGTGGACTCAGCACAGGCAACTACATTCGTGATAGGGCCATATGACACAGACACATGAACGAGCTAGGACTTGTAGGGAGCCGATTGATTAATAGATCGTTTCGTGGGACCAAGTAATGGGTCATTTCATGACATTGGGCAAGGGATCATTTTATAGTCAACACATGACACGGGCTGGGATACTAGTACGGGTGGTGCAGAGCAAATAGATATCATAGAAATATTTTAATGGTGAAGCAGTGAAATCTTGCGATGCTTGATAGAAATCTTGCGAAATTATACTTAATTTATCTTGAATGGGAACCTTGCGATGTTATACTTGACAAAAATCATATGATGTTATTCTTAGTTATCTTGCCTGTTGCTTACCTTGTCATCATGCTTATGTTTACTTTCAGTTTATTCATGCCATGTTAAGTTTACATGTTTATCTACTGAAAGTAACTGAACTTACTCGGTCTTTATGACTGACCCGTTTTGTTTCGCCTTTTTTCTTCCGTCCCCCCCCCCCCCCCCAAAGGTTCGCAGGGTGGGAATACAGCTTAGTTCGGATCTTACCAATCTTCTAGACTCTTTCGTGTATGGCTTGGATCTCTGTCTTTTGGCTATGGCTGCCTTGTTGCTTCAAATTGGGGAATTATGCTACTATTGTTATTTAAGTTATTTATGCTTCTTTGTTTTTGAACAAGACAGATATTTTGGCTATGAAATTGGGTATTGGAAGTTGATGGGTTTATGTTGTAAACAATTATGTTAACACTTGGATTTTCCGCTGCTATTTAATAAATGATTTAAGGTTGCTTTTCAGTTGTTTCATATATGTCTGTCTTGTAATATTTCTGTTCTAGTACCCATAATACTCCATAGAAGTTAAGACATTCCCTTTGTGAGTGACTTCAACGGATGTGGGGTGTTACATTTGGTATTAGAGCAAAAGGTTATCAGACTGGGCAAAAGCTTTTAAAAACCTTCTGAAATTATTTTCAAAACGTTTACAAAGAAGCATTTTTCTAAGAAAAGATTTGTTTTACGAAAGGCATATTCCCCAAAGCCATATGCACTATCTTTTGATTCTCTCCTTGAGTCTCTTCTCTCTTTCTTTTTCACCATAGTTTGTAGGCATACGACACATGTAGGAGGGTAAAGAAGTGCCCAACCCCCATCGGTAGCCGCAGTAGTTCCATCTGCGACTAAGCTTATTTCAAGCTTTGTAGGGTTGTCGTGCGAGGGAGGTAGCTTTCGAGAAACCGGCCAACAAACTATACAAGGATAGTAAGAGTGAGAATGAAGGAGTTTGGGCTAAGTAGCACAATCCCAAGGATGAGAAACCTGTTGATATGGCTTATTCCACGGAAAAAAAAGAAGTGAAAGGAAAGAGGCCAAAGTGAAAGAATAATAAAACCAATGACAAGAAAGAGTATCGTTAGTATGGTAAAAAGGGACATGTAGTTAAGTTTTATAGGACAAGGACAAAGGCAAAGGACAAGATCGTCGAGAGGGCAATTGTATGCTCTCACTACTAGCACCTAAGAGAGGTGGCAACGTTTCTGTTAAAAGTTTAGCTTTTCTTTTCTATCACACCGTGGGAACTTTGTTTTTGTACATCGCATTCTTTTAATTCTGCTTCGATAGTTGAGTCTCTGCACCTTAGTACTAGCGTGGTAGGGGATCCCATTTTTGTCTCAAATCCTGTTGGGGAATCGGCTCATTTATTCATGACTTGTTTGGATTTGAGAATGTCTATGCCAAGTGTTGAGTTTAGAAGAAATGCTTATGTTTTTGGGCTATGGGTTGATTCTAGGGATGTAGTGGTTATCCAGAAATGGTACCATTCTCGAGTATGAAAGGAGGGTAGTTAGACTCTTGACTTGCCTCGGTAATGCCCTCGAAGTCTAGTGTAACCCTTAGGGTTCTGCCATGCTTAGTTACCTAGAATCTCTTGATACATTTATTGATCCGCTTGAGTAGCGTTCGCCACTAAGGCGGATGGTTCATTTCGCTCATGCATGAGATATAGAAAAACACCTTAGTAAGTACATTTGGCAACATGGTTGACATCTATTTATTTTCAAGAGATAATTCTTCTGCGTGGAATACCTTATAGTGAGTAAACGAGATCCAGGATTCACTAGTGAATTTTGGAGAGCTTGCATGAAACCATGAGTACACAGTTATGTTTGAGCCGAGTATACTAGAAGGAGAATAAGTGGAAGTGGAACGAGAGGCAACATGAAATGAGTTCCAGCTTATATTTTGGAAACAAGAATTAAGAAGCTACGAAATTGTGAAGTTAAAGACGGTCAAAGCACAATGGAGTTAAGCTTAAGGAAATGCGACTTAGAAGATTGAAGACTAGATACGCTCATCATATCTCTTTTTAAGAGTATATCCTTGATCCCTCTTTTCCTGTAGAGCTTACTTGCATGCTATCTTTGAAGTATATTCTTTCGGTCATATTCTCAATCCTATTTTGTTGCAAACCCCATAGGGAGTTTGACTCATCTGTTAGTAATACATGTTGGGGCTTGAGGGTGTTCGTTGGGTTGACTAAAAATTTTGGGTTTTATAGGATATGGGTTAGTTTTAGGAAGGGATTTCTTGGAGTCTGTCATGCTTAGTTTCCTAGAACATGTATATTGGTTGGGTTGAGAAATTCTTTGGGTATCAGTCTGATGTTGATTTCGGTCTTCGGGGCTGGTGCTTAGGGAGTTCTTCTCCTAATCAGTATATGTGTGACGTAGATTTTCAGTTTTGACATTGCCTAATGGGCACAAAGTTTTTATTTGCTTCTATCATTCGACTATATCTTTAGGTGGGAACAATTGGGTGTAAACAAGTGTTTGAGACATGTTATGATTGATGGTTGCAAGTGGTTGTAAGTGGTTGCTAGTGGTTGCTCGTGGATGCATATACACGCACATTAGACACTAGATCGGCTCAGTCACCTTTCATATTGCATATGCATGAGTGTTTATACTTATTTATAGATGAAATTGAATTTGTTATCATGTGGATGTTGCATATGGATGGATGTTTGTGCACACATATAGTGTTTATGTGAATAGGACTATTTGCATACATGTTGGACTCATGACACTAAACATATTTTGCATTAAGAAGATCAATCAGGCCTGATCATTTGCATTAAATAAGGAACATATACACACAATTTCTGCATATGTTCATACAGCATTAGAAATCTTTTAAGGACAATGATTGCTTGTGGAAGATGTTTTGAGTAGATTGATGATGGATGGTAGGACACATTCTTCTTAACTTGGAGATTTCGGGGACGAAACCCTTTAAGGAGGGGAGAATGTAATACCCTGCATTTTAATAACATATTAAAATCATAAATCAAGGAAGAATTAAATTTTAAAGTAAGAATCAGGGAAAACGGGTTGCGCCATTGTGTTCGTCTCGGAATTGTGCATGAAATGAGTCCGAGTTTTCGAAAAACGGAGTCTGTATGAGGGAGATATGATCCTACGAAGTTTCAGAAGATTTTATAATCAAAAACAGCTCAGAAATTCGAATTCAAATTTGAAGTCAGAACCAAGAATCGGGCTGGGCGGGAAAATTCCCGCCCAGAGCCCAGGTCGGCCTGGGAGTCGACCTGGCCAGACCAGGTCGACCTGGGGGTCGACCTAGAGGTCGACCTCCCTGGTCAGGCTGGGTGGGTCTGGTTGGCTGGGTGGGTCTCTTCTGGGCCTGTGACGAATTTTAATGGTTCAGATCAGTTCTAGGGTTAATCCTAAGGCTTAAACTAGTTTCCTACTCCTATATAAACACCCTAAGACCTAACCTAATTCACAACAAATCATTCTTACACTGTTATGCTGCTGATTTACCTCTTGAAGCATGGCCGCCGCCTCCAAATTAAAGCTTAAGAATTCAAACTCGATTCAAATCAAAGAACAGAGTCTCTACAACAATTCAAGAAGATAAAACAACGTCACTTCAACGTTCTACGACAATTTCAGTTCTTAATTCATTAGCCATGCTTTGTAAGTTCTAGTTGCTTTTAGATTTAAATATTTAATTATAATATGGCCATGGAATAAAGTGGAATTGGATTTAAGTATGTTTATCAATTCAGACCTATTTTTGTTGCTTCTTGAATCTTGTGTTTTGATACTTGTCTATCTTTTCTCACGTCAAGTTCATGATCTATTCAGTCTGTTGTAAATCAGTTTTCTTGATTCATGTTGATATTATTATCAAGTTGTAATCTTCATGCCTGTGATGATGTTTTTCTCTCTGATCTTATTTTTATGCAAAATTCTATCTTTCCCTATTTATTTTCTTTTGATGAACCTTGGTCAATTTCGGACTTAGGCCTAAATCGCGATTTGCGTACTATTGAATACGGGGAAATATTGGGATATTACTTTTTTGTATATATGTGTTGGGTGGAATTGATGGCATAACATGAAATTGGAAATTTGGGTATTGTCAATATGATTGAAATTGCAAGTTTGGGCATTGGCATAAGTAATTTGGCATGAAGTGGGCATACATGAATTGGCATGTAAATTAAATCACGAGTTTGGGACTATGTAAATTAAATCAAAAGATTGGGCTTATGTTAATTGGGCATATGTAGAATTGGGAATTTGAACATGAAAGCGATTGTAAACTTGATAATTGGCATAAACATGTATTATGAACTTGGGCAACTAGCATGTATTGTAATAAAAAGATTATAGTTTGGGATAACTACATCATGAATCATGATTTGGGTTTATTTGGTTAAGTATTGGGTGCTAAGCTAGAAACTTAGAAACAAGGGTATAATGTTGATTTTTTATTTAATCCTTTCTTCATGTACATACATTAGCATTTATTTAACATAAAGCTTAAGGAATAACTTATAGATTCATGACTAAGAGAACAGTAATGGTATAAGCTGGAGATTGGGCATCATTCTAGATTGGAGTCATTATATGAATATAGAAGCTTTGGATATTTTAAGTCGGTGGACAACAAATTAAGACTTGGTATAGAAGTGAGCAGTGGAATTTAACTGATTTGGTTTGCCGAAAAGGCATTTGGAATCGGGTTATAATGATAAGGATCTTAGAGAAAAGATGTGATAATTTTTGAATACAAAGTTATGATTTTTTAGACCAGAAAGGTGAACATATATGTGCAGCAGTAGATTTGCATGTCTAAGGTTCTTCAATGAAGCCTTTTGTTGGCTTTAATAGTTTGTATAGCATTATTCATGCACAAAAATTTGGTAGGAGTTACCGTGTAGAAATCCAAATTTTAACTCCTACCAAATTTTCCATTGATATTTTTTTCAAGTGCTTGATACTTGAAAGAAGGAAGTCAGTATTCTAAAGCATCACATAATTGTTACTAACAACACTCTATCAAAAATAAGGTCGATTATTGGCTTTTAGTGGCAAAGCTGGCCCTAAGGTCAAAGATTATAGCAATGGCCTAATAGCAATCATTGTAGGTTTGCTTCATCCAGCAAGTCCATCACTTGCTTCTTTCAAATATTAGTGATATAAATATTGTAGATACATGTTGATTTCCAAACATAAAATGTCATTGTTACTTATGATGAGCAATATGCAGGCCACGTTCATTTATATATTTAACCATAACTCGATTTTCAATCAAATGAGTGAAATATGATACCACAACAGGGAAAATGTGTAAGAATGACATAAAATGCTTGGAAATAGTAGTTCAACATACATGACTGAATGATTATTCACATATTATCGACTTTCATACTCCTATTATTTCAACAGAGTTCATCAAAATTTGACACAAATTAATCTATAATATAACCCAAAAATTCACCAAACAATGTCAACCACCAATTCATAAGCATCGTGCATTACATGGGCTTTACACTTTGAGTTGTATTATTAGGAAACAACTATCTCTTGACTAAAACATTATTGGGAATTATGCATAAAGAATAATGCATAAATGTGACCATTAATTTTGAACCGGGTAAGACCTTTGTTCTTGCTTTCGAATTCCTGACTTCTTTAGCACGTGCGAAAATTAGTTACTGTTTTATTTTTGTTTGTATCATTTCTTGAATATCAATTCTAACAGTTCCTCAAAATGTCAATTACTAGTATAACCACACAACGATGAAAAAACCGATCGTTTAGTTGTGTGATATCGAAAAGAAAAAAAATCTATTAACAATTTTCTTAAATAAGAAATTAATGAAAAATTTACTATGTTATTTACATAAAAAAATTGAGTATAAATATTCAATTAATTGACTGAATTGTTTTATCTAAAACCATATAATTTATTAGCTATATGGTTATTTGTTTTACTAACATAGAAATTAACGTATTTTGTCTAGGACGATGGCGTGTATAAGCATAAATGAGAAAACATCTAGTAAAATAATATTCATTAAGAATACAAAGATAATTTTTAAAAAAAAAATCTTATTTGAACATCGAAAAGAAAAAACTTTATGGTCATTTTCAGTGAACAAACTTATCTTATTTCTTCTACCGCCTTGAACTTTCAGTTACTATATTCTAGTGTTAGAAACAGTAAAAAAAATTGTTAGTATTGCTTGAAACTGTATTTAAGCTTAAAGTCATTGCCCCAACGTTGTATTCATGTTGAAGTATGCGATACAAATTGTTGGATTGAAGATGATGAAGATAGCTTCGAGTTGGAGGTGACCGTTCGCAAATCGGAGCTCGTAGGTAGAAGTTATGAGCTGGAAGATGTTTGTTGTCAGTTGGGAATAGGGACAGACGTCTGTCATAGGGAGTGACAGACGTCTGACTGCAGGGAATTGGTTTCCCGAGAGTTCAGACAGACATCTGACACATGAGGGACAGACGTCTGTGCTGAGTGCATATGCCCAATTAATCTCTAGAAGATGACAGATGTCTGTCAGGCGATGTGACAGACGTCTGATCGGGTATTGGGCTATTTTCGGCCTAGAAATTAGCAAGCAGATTTGTGTCTAATTCGGGGGCAATTTGGTAATTGGTCAACCTCTATATAAGCTATTTTCTGATGTGAATTAAAGAGAGCTTGAAAACTTGATTTGGGATCAAGAGTTTATTCTCAAGGGTGAATTAGGGTTTATAACCTAATTCCAATTCTTCAATTCAATTCTCCTCAAACTCTTTTCTATATTGAAATATAGTGATCACCGGATCAATCTCTTGTATTCCTTTCATTGTGGTAATAAAATACTCTCTCCAAAGTGGATGTACACTAACAAGATGTTAGTGGAACCACTATAAATCCTTGTGTGATTTATTTTTGCTACTTTGCCATTAGTTTCTTGCTTGAGATTGAGATTTGGATTGTTCGTGATTGGTTGATCTTGGTTTGTGGCTAGAGTTATTGCTTTGGTTGTTTTTGCAATTCTAACAACGTTCTATTCTTCCGCTAGCACATTGTGGTTTAGATATCGGATTCGAGTGGTCTTGAATCGGATTAATCATAACGGTTACAACAGTTGGTATCGGAGTTGTTTGGTGCTTGTTAGGTGTTTGTGAAAATGCCGGAGATGGATAGTAGCTCGGTAAGTCCTTCAACCGGAAGTCCGAATAGTGTATCGCCTTATGTACAGGGTTCGTATGAGGCGTCGGGTTCTCAATTGGTTATTGACAAGTCGAATGGTGATAATGACTTTGAGAAGTGGCAATGGAAAATGGAAGCGGTTCTTAGGCGGAATTAGGTGCACCGGGTAATATTTGATACTCACTTATTGCCAAGTGATATCTCGGATTTTGAGAGAGAGGAGATGGAGGAATGGGCTTACACTACTCTTCAACTTGCTATGGGGGAGAATTTGATCTCCGAAATTAGTGGTGAGACTACCGCTAAAGGTATTTGGGACAAGTTGAAAGAACTTTATATGAAGAAGTCGCTCACTAACCGTTTGATCTTGTTGCGAACGTTTTTCACCTTCAAGATGAAGGAGGGTAATTCGCTTAAGGCACATTTGAATGCCTTTGATGACTTGCTCATGAAGATGAAGGCCGTTGATTTGAAGATTGAGGAAGAACAAAAGACTATGATATTATTGTGTTCGTTGCCGGACCGTTATACGGGTTTCTCAAATAGTTTGATCTATGGTCGGGATACCTTGACTCTAGATGATGTCAAAACTGGTCTTCTTAGTGAGAAATTAAGAGATCAAATGAAGGAGATGAGTGAGGGTAGTAGTGGAGCTAGTAGTGGTCACGGGTTGTTTGTGGAGAAAGAAAAGAATGCGAAGAAAGGAAAACGGGGGTGTTCAAAATCAAGAAAACCCGGTGGAAGAGGTAAATCGAAAGAGAGAAATGGCAAGTGCTTTATTTGTAAGAAACCGAGACATTGGAAGAATGAATGTCTGGACAAAGATAAGAAGGAAGTAGCGTCTTCATCCATGGCGGTGGAGAGTGGGGATGGTGAGATAGATGAGAATGTGTTGACGGCGGTAGCAACGGGTGTTTCGGGTAACGAATGGGTACTTGATTCGGGTGCGTCGTATCGAGAAGGATTGGGTAGTGGCTCCGTGCAAATAGAAATTGTTTTTCATCCTTTGAAGTCAAAGAAGGAAATGCAATTGCTATGAGAAATGGTGCTATTTGCAAGTCGATGGGTAGTGGCTCCGTGCAAATAAGGATGTTTGATGGAGTTGTTTGCACGCTCACTAATGTTAGCTATGTTCCGGGACTTAGAAAGTCGCTTATATCTTTGGGGCAATTGGATTCTCTAGGATGCAAGATCACTATCGAGAAGGATTGCTTGACGGTTTCGAAGGGGGCACTTGTGGTTATGAAGGGTGCTAGGACTCATGGTATATATCTGCTTCAAGGTGTGACCGTAGGAGGTGAGACTTGTATGGGTGTTGATAGTTCTCATGACTTGGATGCGACACGGTTGTGGCATTTGAGATTGGGTCATGTCTCGGAGAGGAGTTTGGATATTCTTCGGAAGCGGGAGATGATCGAGGGTGAGAGTTTCAACAAACTAGAGTTTTGCGAGGAATGTGTCATGGGGAAGCAAACAAGGGTATCATTCGTTGAAGGCAAGCATGACTCAAAGGAGGTTCTTGAGTTTGTTCATTCGGATGTTTGGGGACCGACACCGGTTGCTTCTTTGGGAGGAGTAAGGTATTATATTTCTTTCATTGATGATTTGTCTCGAAAAGTATGGGTGTATGTAATGAAGGCCAAGTCGGAGACATTTGCTAAGTTCAAAGTGTGGAAGGCTCTTGTTGAGAATGAGTGGTAAGACTTTGAAGGTGTTAAGGACCGACAATGGCGGCGAATATGTTTCCCGGGAATTCTTGGAGTATTGTAAGCATCACGGAATCCGGAGACATTTTACTACACCGGAGACATTTTACTACACCGGGAGATCCCAATCTAATAGAGTAGTGGAGAGAATGAACCGAACTCTATTTGAGAAAGCTCGATGCTTGAGATTGACATCGGGTTTGTCTAAGGGACTTTGGGCCGAAGCTTTGTCAACCGCGGTGCATATTGTAAATCGAATTCTGTGCTCGGCCATTGGTAACAAATTTCCGGAGGAAGTGTGGAAAGAGAAGAGTGTTGACTTGAGATATCTTCGTGTGTTTGGTAGCCCAGTTTATGTGCATGATCCGGGGAATGATAAGCTTGGAGCTAGAGCATTCAAATGGGTCTTGCTTGGTTTCACGGATGGCGTGAAAGGCTATGAGATTTGAAATCCAGAAACGAAGAAGGTTGTTAATTCTCGTCATGTCACTTTTGATGAGTCGGCTTTATTCAAGGTGAATGAGAGCTCATCGGACATTCCGGATTTGGTTCATGGTGAATCAAAGGAGAAGGAAGTCATTCCCACATTTCGTCCAAGTGGTAGTAGAGTTGAAGAAGCTCGTGGGATTGAAGCGGCTGATGAAACATCACATAGTCCACAAGGTTCCTCTAGTGATGTTGGTGATGTACATGATACTAGAGAAGTTTCGACTCAAGGTGGAGCCGAAAGGGGTTTGGGTGATAGTATTGCTACTCGGGTTGGTCGACATGCAATAAGGCCTCCGAAAGATATGGTGATTTGAACTACCTTAGTTTTCGTGATCATTTGGACTATGCTCTCAATGTAGTCCAAGATGAGCCGATGGACCTTGATGACGTCATGGAGTCAAGAGAGAGCTCGAAGTGGATTTGCGCCATGGAGGAAGAGATGCAATCGCTTATGAAGAACCAAACTTGGGAGTTGGTTCCACTTCCTCAAGGAAACCGTGCTATAGGGTGCAAATGGATTTACAAGGTGAAGGATGATGGAAGGTACAAAGCAAGGTTAGTGGCAAAGGGATATTCACAAAGGAAAGGAGTATGATGAAATTTTTGCACCAATGGTTCGCCATACTTCTATCTGGGTTTTACTAGCCACAGTCCATAGTTGTTATCCATGACTTGGAGTTGGAGCAACTTGATGTGAAAATCGCCTTCTTGTATGGAGACTTGGATGAAGACATCTACATGGAGCAACCAGAAGGGTTTGTTGTAGACGGTAAGTCTAAAATGGCTTGCAAGTTAAAGAAATCACTATATGGGTTGAAGCAATCACTTAGACAATGGTACAAGAGATTCGATCATTTCATGCTTGAAAGTGGCTTCCATCGAAGCATCAAGGATGCTTGCGTATATTTCAAGAGGTTGGGAAATGATTGTTGGGTATATTTACTCTTGTATGTGGATGATATGTTCATTGCTTCCAAGGATCAAAATGAAATCAACAAGTTAAAGATGCTTTTGAAATCGGAATTCGAGATGAAAGATCTTGGAGAAGCAAGAAAAATCTTGGGTATGGAAATTGAAAGGGACCGAAAGCGTTTTGAGTTAAGATTGACTCAAAAGGAATACATTAAGAAAGTGCTTTGCCGGTTTAGCATGGAGGATGCAAAGGCGTTAAATACACCTTTACCTTTGCATATGAAGCTTTTGGGAAAGGGATCACCTATAGAATAAAGACAAGGCTTATATTGGGAAGGTGCCATATGCAAATGCGGTTGGTAGTTTGATGTACGCAATGGTGTGTACAAGGCCCGATATTGCAAATGCCGCCGGGGTGGTTAGTTGGTATATGGCTAATCCGGGGAAATCGCATTGGGAAGCCGTGAAGGCTATTACGAGATACTTGAAAGGCACAACATCTCATGGACTTGTCTTTGGCGGTAGTAATGATAGGAGTTGCAAGTTGGTTGGTTATTGTGACTCGGACTACGCCGGTGATAAGGATCGAAGAAAATCAACTTCCGGGTGTGTTTTCATACTTGACGGGACAACCATTAGTTGGAGATCACAATTGCAAACCGTAGTTGCTTTATCCACTACGGAGATGGATTTGATTGCCGCTATGGAAGCGGCCAAGGAGGCACTCTACTTGAAGCGATTGTTGTGTGACTTGGGTTTCGAACATGAGAGTGTTGATGTTCGATGTGATAGTCAAAATGTTATCCATTTGGCGGAGAATTTGGCGTTTAGCTCATGGACCAAACATATTGAGGTGAGGGAGTCATTTCTTGTAGCCATGGATGAGGGTAAGCTAGTATACCTTCGGAAAGTACACACAAAGGATAATGTGGTGGATATGTTTACGAAAGCATTGTCGTATGGGAAGTTCGAGCATCGCTCGAACTTAATTCGCTTGTTGAGTTGCTAAGTGCCACGGGGTGGCACGAGGTGGTGGAGGGCGTGATTTTGTGTTTGATGGAAAGGAATAGCAGTGAGAGATTGGAAATCTATCTTCATGGTAAGTACTCGTTACACTCCCGAATACAATGTCTTTTGGTGAGACGGTTTTTGGTTTGAATGTTTTCAACACTACATTGACGGGTGGGGGGCTTTGCCTGAACTCGTTGGTGTGTAGTGCAATGGACGGTAGCCATGCCGAGCTCATTGGGGAAACATTCAAGTTTGTTTGGTCGAAGGTAGAAGGAAATGCTTGGATGCATTGGAGTTTGGAGTTGAGATGGTTATAGTATCGAGGTGGAGTGTTGAAGTATGTGATACTATATGTAGGATTGAAAAGGATAAAGATAGCTTCGAGTCGGAGGTGACCATTCGCAAATCGAAGCTCGTAGGTAGGAGTTATGAGCGGAAGATGTTTGCTGTCAGCTAAGAACAGGGACAGACGTCTGTCATAGGGAGTGACAGACGTCTGACTACAGGAAATTGGTTTCTCGAGAGTTCAGACAGACGTCTGACACATGAGGGACAGACGTCTATGATGAGTGCATATGCCCAATTAATCTCTGGAAGATGACAGACGTCTGTCAGGGGATGCGACAGACGCCTGATCGGGTATTGAGCTATTTTCGACCTGGAAATTAGCAAGCAGATTTGTGTCTAATTCGAGGGCAATTTGGGTAATTAGCCAACCTCTATATAAGCTATTTTCTGATGTGAATTAAAAAGAGCTTGAAAACTTGATTTGGGATCAAGGGTTTATTCTCAAGGGTGAATTAGGGTTTATAACCTAATTCCAAATTTTCAATTCTATTCTCCTCAAACTCTTTTGTATATTGAAATATAGTGATCACTAGATCAATCTCTTGTATTCCTTTCAACGTAGTAATAAATACTCTCTCCAAAGTGGATGTACACTAACAAGATGTTAATGGAACTATTATAAATCCTTGTGTGATTTATTTTTGCTACTTTGTCATTAGTTTCTTGTTTGAGATTGAGGTTTAGATTGTTCGTGATTGGTTGATCTTGGTTTGTGGCTAGAGTTATTGCTTTGGTTGTTTTTGCAAGTCTAACAACGGTCTAGTCTTCCGATAGCACATTGTGGTTTAGATATCGGATTCGAGTGGTCTTGGATCGGATTAATCACAACGCTTACAACAATTCATGCATCTAAACATCTAGGATATACATAGAAGTATCTAAGCTGGAAGACTTCAATCATATATTACTGTTCAATCAAGAATGTACTAATTATCACTCACAGTTCTTAACAACTGAACCTGTAGTAACCAAAACAACACAAAAAAGGGGTAAATAAACTTCAAAGCCAAGCCTCAATATTTGTTTTCATAAAATTCTCGAAAACATGCAAGGAATAGTCTGAGTTAAACAAAAGGAACAGAAAATTTTTAAAAATACCGAACTAAACTACCACAAATCAAATATAGCGGCTACAGGTGTTAGTACAAAATACTGAAATAGTAGTACAAGTCAATAAGTTTATAGATCAATCCAAATATGAAGATATCATTTCTCTGATATGTTGATCCAAACACTACTAATAGTTAGAAAATTAGAAAACAGTCAAACACTCAGATTTAGCTGAAGCAAATACAAAATAAAATGGACATATGGGAACTTGTAAACTTTAGAAATCTGTATTACCTTGTCAAATACAAATGTTCTATTAGTCTGCTTATTACCACTGTTTTGCATGATAGAGGATTCTGGTTTATTTCCGCTGCGAGCTATAGCGCTTTGTGTTCTCAGTCTCATTTCTTCATTGTTTAGTGGCCTGGTATTATGATTCATTTCAAACGAAAGCACAATCAATAAAATGCTAATTAACTGGAATAATGCTAAGAAAATTATCGAAATTATATATATATATATATATATATATATATATATATATATATATATATATGTATATGTATATGTATGTATGTATATGTATATGTATGTATGCCAACACTTCCGAAACAAGTGAAATAAACTGAAATTCTTAAAAAAATTGGAACACTGAAACCAATACCA
Organism: Allium sativum; assembly: GCA_030737875.1. Taxonomy (NCBI): domain Eukaryota; kingdom Viridiplantae; phylum Streptophyta; class Magnoliopsida; order Asparagales; family Amaryllidaceae; genus Allium; species Allium sativum. The sequence goes on from CM060920.1 coordinate 721,675,960, forward strand.
AAACTGAATTTTCTAACGATGCTTGCAGCCACATTCAATAAAGATATAATTTTAGCGCAACTTAGTATATCAACTGGCAGAAACTAACAATCATATGTGATATTTACCAAGTGTGTTATCTGTATTATGGGCAAACTGAAACGTAAACAACACAATAGAACCAACTCCTTAAATCTTCAAAAGTGTCACCAACGCCTGAGGTTGATAGGCTGTAAATCAAAATGATTTAATTGGAAATAAGGATTTAACTCCGGAAAACTAGTTCTTCATGTAGCCTAGCGTGTCCATAGGACTCAATCTCACACCCAAATATAAGTAAAAATCAAGTGGCACATAATTGATCATTATACTAGAAACAAAAGCTTGTTTTATGTAACAAGCATAGCAATCCATCAAATTGATTTTACCTGAAAGCCTATCTTGCTTATGGTTGCAGCCAGGTTATCCAAGTTCTTGTGAGACCTCTCAAAAAGCTCAAGTACAAATATATTATAGCAGTCCAAACAAACCTATGTCCAGCATCATA